>CM052810.1:114008376-114060551 GCA_028533885.1 Nasua narica | reverse complement strand
CCCCCCCCCCCCCCGCCTGCCTCTTCCTACTTGTGATCTCTCTCTCTCTCTGTCAAATAAATAAATAAATACATAAATAAATAAAAATAAATATAAACCTAATTAATTATCACTAAATAATTTTGCAAGAGATTAGCCAGTTTGGAATGTTGAGTTAAAGCTGATGAATATTTTAAAACACATTCATAATAATTGGAAAATATCCAGTAGAAAGGCAATAGTTTATTTTACTTCCAGAGGCATTTGAACATCTTTTACTATACTACCACAGACACTGAATAGCATTTTCATCCATTCAGACTGTCATTTTGATAGTGTTAATGTCCCCTTTTTGGAGAACTAGTGAAGTTGATTATTTTCTCAGGATTATGTATTTTTAAGGTTTTTTTATGGATTTTTTTTTTTGCTCACATCATTTTTTATTCTCCAAGTTGTACTTATATTTTTCTTACTTATTTCTGTGTTAAGTTTTTTAATCCTCTTATTTATTTATTTTACTTTTTTTATTAATCCTCTTATTGTTTATAGATTCTTTTTAGGGGTCAGAAGTAGTCAAAATTATTTTTTTCATTTATGGTGACATTCATCACTTAGCAGTTTATTCTTTCATCTTTTGAATGATTTCATTTAGCTATTTTGCTTTCTTTCTTTTTTAAGATTTTGTTTATTTATTTGCAGAGAGATAGAGAGAGCACAAGTAGGCAGAGAGGCAGACGGAGGGAGAGGGAGAAGGAGAAGCAAGCTCTCCACTGAACATGGAGCCTGATGTGGGGCTTGATCCCAGGACTCCGGGATCATGACCTGAGCCAAAGGCAGCCGCTTAACCAACTGAGCCACCCAGGTGCCCCTAGCTATTTTACTTTCTGAAATTTATTTAGGTTTAAGTTGTTTAAAGGAGAATCTAAATTTCTTTTCATTTCTCAATGACTAAATAACTATCCTATGTGATCAATCCCCCCTTTCCTAATATGTGATGGTATTCTTATTTAAATTGTTTTCTGTAATAGTCTGCTTGCAGAGAATCTTTTCTTTTCCACTATCCATCTGTCAGTTCTTGATGTAAACCATATTTTTTGATTACCATTGCCTCATAGTGTTAATATTTCTTGACAGAAGTCCTCTGCTATCAATATTACTTTGCAAATATTTTCTTAAACATTTGAGAATTTTGGGATGTATCCTAGATTCATTCTGTGAAGTTAAAAATCATAAAAACTGGGCTTTTCACTGGAATTATTTGTAAATCTATAGATTATTCTGGGGAAGTAACATTTCATAGTATTCTGTTTTTACATTCAAAACAGTGGTCAGTCTTTATGTATTCCAACCTCCTTTTGTGTCTATATCCTTTAGACACTTTGCAGGAGAGAGCACAACCAAAGGAGGATTGAGGAGCTTGTGTTGAAGGGACCATTTACAAATACATGAAAGAGAAGTAGGGATGGTAAAGCACCTTGATACTAGTAATGGTGTTGAACCATTACTGTTCCTAGGCTTGAAGCAGTGAGGAGGGACAAGAGTTACCAAAACTTTCTGAAATCCATCACCATAAAAGAGGGCTACCTGATAGAAGCTGCAACCTTCAGCTGGGGCATTCTGGCACCTCTAGAAGAGAAAGTAGGGATAAGAAATACCTTGAGGGCTCTCTTAACCATCCATGTATATATGTATGTATGTATTTGCCACTGCCTCCCATTGGGTGAACCCCAAAGGGAAAGGAAGCAGGGTGGTGCAGTCTCTGGAGATCTGCCTCAGGAGGGAGGAGACAAGCAGAGAGACAAGAGTGTATCTAGGACAATGTCTGTCCTTCAGTTAAGTATGTGGCTTCCTCCTGATGAGTCCTTTACGTTTACCTTACCTTTATCAAGTTAGGATTCTTTCAGGGAATCATATGACACATTTAGCTGACATTTTTGAGTTAGCTTTTTAATGAAAGGACAATTTATAGGAGCGTGGGTATAACATGTTTGTTAATAGAGGAAACAGACATGGTGTGTAGGGGTGTCTGGGGAGAGTGAGAATGGGGAGTTGTTACCTCCCTTAGGCCTGAAAGAGCAATGTAAATACAGTCTGTTCAAAAGCAGAAGTATTTATTTTAAATTGATGCTAGAGATGATTTTGTAAGTATCATTTATGAATTGAGATATCCGAGGGATAATTTTAGGATTAACATTTTCCACTGATTTTATTCAATATCCAAATGTTATTAACATTTTATTAATAATTTCAAGAGATTTTTAACGAGTGACTCACATAAAATATAATTTCTCTTTTCCGAACAGCAGTGTCCACAAAAAGAGTAACATGTACTTTATTTATGATTGCTGGGAAAATAGTAAACAATCTTCCAAAAATCGAAATCTTTTAAAGAAACTTCTCTAAATGGCAGACACTGAACTGTCCCCTAGGCTCTGCTTTTTCTCTTTTCATTTTATATACTGAACCCCAATATTTTTAGCAGGGCACTTCCTCCTAACTAAAGATTAGATTTTCTTCCCTTCTTGCTTCTAGGTGCAATCATGGGACTAGGTTGTTGTGGGAAATGAATGGAAGGGATTTGGGCAATTCTGGATTTTCCCCCTGTAAAATGATTGAGTGAGAACTTCCCCTGTCCTTTTCCCAGTTCCTGCAGGTTGGCGTATAAGTGGTCAGCTAGGTCTGAGCATGCAGACAAGGGCACAGCCTAGGGGAAGGGACAGAAGCAGAATAGAACTGTATTAGCTCAGGTCCTCCTGAAGGCACACACTGAGAGGGGATTAGAAATTTATTGGAGGAAACCCTTCTGAAGGATAAAGGGATTCTGAAGGAATAAGGATTGGGCAGGGAAAGTGAGACTTCATCTGAGAGATGGCAGGCACATTATTAGAAAGTTTCAGCCGAGGTTACAGGGAGTCATCTTGCTAACGTTGCCTGTTAGACTCATGCTCTGCTGAAAAGGGCTTGTGCTGGTACTTCAATTGTACACAATCATTGGTTGACAGCATCCTGGGGTAAATGTGGCCTCAGTGGTGGTTGATCCAGAGGGTCACAGCTGGAGTTGTTGGTCAACGATGTTTCTTGCTTCAGGATCTCTGAGTGATGCAATTTCATGGCTACTGTGAGAAGGATTTGGGGTCCCTGACTAGCTAAAGGAGAATTGCTTCCCTATCCTGAAACATGTCCCTTCCTCTTTGACAGTCTTGTTAGAAGAAATCAAGTTCTATTTTTTTAAAGCTAGTTTATGTTGGGGACCCTTTGTTATAGCCACTTCCCCTTGTCCTCATACATGCATCTACTATATTTAATTTGTGAAACAGAAAACAATTTCTTGTCCTCCTATTCCTTAAATTGGGTGAGTTAACCTTGTGTTTTTTACTAGAAAATGTGCTTTTATCCAATTTTGAGAAGAACTTAGGTAATGTCTAACAATTGCACATTAAAATATTCATTTTAAGTGCTTCCTTGTTTCATTATAACAGTCACTTTTATAGTAGAATGTGCTCACTGCTTACCTAGCATCTAAGCCCCTCCCCATCAGTGAATAACACATAGATCTTCCTTTGGGTGGGGTAGAAATTGAAGCAAGTGCTGTCCAATAGAAATATAATGCAAGCCATTATATAGTTTTAAATGTTTAGGTATTCATATTTGAAAATGCAAAAAGAAACAGATGAAATAAATTTATATGTTTTATTTAGCTCAGTAAATCTAAACAATTATCAGTTCAATATGTAACCAATATAAAAATATTAATGAAGAGGCCCCTGGGTGGCTCCGTTAAGTGACCAACACTTGCTTTTAGCTTAGGTCGTGATCTTATGGGTTGTGAGGTGGAGGCCTATGTTGGCAGGGAGTCTGCTTGAAGATTCTCTCCCTCTGCCCCTCACCTCACTCTTTCTGTCTCTCTCTAACATAAATAAATCTTTTAAAAAAGTATTAATGAAAGGTTTTATATCCTTTTTTGGTACTAAATCCTCAAAATCTGGTATGTACTATCATCACACCTCAATTGGATGCTAATTGTCATCTGAAATACTTGATCTATGTTTAGATTTCAAAAAGGTTGTAGTAAAATTGTAAATTTACATATTGATGTTGCTCCAAATATACTTAAAATATACTGAATTTAATATGTTTTTAAATTAAACATTAAGATGCAATAAAGTGAAAAAAACTATCAGTTCTCCATCACACTCGCACAAGTGGTTAGTGGGTTCCATGTTGGACAGTAAAGATAAATTAAGTCAATTAAGGTAATCCCACCCCCTTTGCCCGAGTGGTTATTTTAAGGCAGAAATCTACATTGATGGGTTAGACAATGTGTTGCATTACCTTGCTGTGGAATTATTTTATGGTTGTCTCTCAAATTTGAACTTAGAATGTCTGCTCTGTAGTTGGTCATGTGATACCATCCCTGGTGCAAGCTACTCAATTCTGCGGGCCATTATAATGCAGAAGCAGCCACAGATGATTAGTATATGAATGAGGATGATTCTGTTATGATAAATATTTATGGACATTGGAAAAACTTAAATTTTGTATAATTTTCATGTGCTACAAAACATTACTCTTCTTGTGATTTTTTTCCAACTATTTAAAGTGTTAAAACTATTTTTAGCTTCTGGGCCATACAAAAACAGGTGCTGATCGAGCTTTCTTCTGCAGGTCTGATTTGTAGATCCTTGCTCTATTGTCTTAGAGATGGAAAAGGAGGCAAATATCTTGCAATCTTGAGAGGATACAACATGAAGATCAAGCTAATATTTAGAAATGGGCCAAGACAGGAGACCTGCAGACAAATGAACTTAGAGCCTTTATTGGGGTGTGTCTGAAGAACACTTTCCTTTCTATTCTTCTTAGCTACATTGGTCAATAAAGAGCCTTCCTTGCTTAAGTCAGTTTAATTTGGACTTTGTGTTACTTGAACTATGAATAGTCCTACCTTATGCAAAACAATTTCCTATTTTACTTTTGAGTGAAGTTCTAAAACAGGTGTTTATTATACTTAATGAACCTAGTATTGTTTGATGTACTTAGGATTTTTAAAGTGTTGCAGTACCACCAGACTTCTCAATGTTATGGTAGCATGTACATAATATGTATGGTATAGGTTGTGGCATACATACATGAGAGGCCATTTACTCTACTGAGAGGAAGACTAGTGAAATAATGAGCTCAGCCATAGTCTGAATCTTCTTAAAACTAACCTGTAAGTTTTAAAGACCTATCTCCAAAATTAGACTATTATTTAATTAAAAGTTATTTTAAATAGTTCAGATAAATAATTGAGACTCAAAGGAGTTAAGTGAATTGCTGAGATGACACTGCTTTCAGTGGCTGATTGAGTTTTGAACCACCATCTGCTTGTCCCCTGAAGCCCAGACTCTTTTTATTGTACTGTGCTGTCACAGAAATGAGTAACTTCTGAGATGGATCAGAGCTTTTTATTTTTAATTTACTAATTTATTACAGTAATACAAAAAATGAATAACTGGATTCAAATTTGAGATAGAGAAGAATAAATTCTACTTCAAACCAAACTGATGAATTTTAGAGTACAGAATTATGTGTTGAGCTATTGTTCAAAAGGTCAGAGGAAATTGAAAAATTGTCAAGATACATGTTAAAAATTTATTAGAATAATGATGACTTTCTCCCTTACCATTGCTTATCAAAATTAAAACAGTATATTAATTTTCAAAGTTTTATATCAAATTAAAAATAGGTTGAATGAGTCAAATGATCTAATCAACATTTGCATGAATTCCACTCTATAAATTCTTGATAAAAGTTATAAGCATCTTTTTGTCCTTTAAGATTTATTTAGTGGGGCAATGTTGCTGCTTTTCTCTGATTTAAAATAAAATGACTTCTATTCTCACAATATATTTCATATACTGTTAAATGTTTTTATTTGAACACTAGCCATAGAATGAATATTCTAAGTCATACAAACTGTAATAGCAATGCTAATATATCTTTTTATTTTCTCATTTGAAATAAAATTTTTACGGTTATCTAATAAAATCTTGAATACACTATTTGAGTTTTCATAGAGAGCAGCCCTGGAAATAAAATCATATCTATTTTCTTGGTAGCAGAACTCACCATCAAAGTCGGTTCTTATATATATTATATCTCCATACATACTTATTGAGTCTTTAACCACAATCCTAGCAAAAGCAACTGTGAATCTGTTTGATTGCTAAGCTTAAGGAATATTTTACATTATGTTGAAATGATTTATCAGTTACGGTGAATGTCCACTGTGACTAGTGAATTCTGTTCAATAATACAATCAGTTCATGTATACAGACAACTTTTAAAAACCTTATTTATTTATTTATTTATTTATTTATTTATTTATTTATTTATTTATTTATTTCATATTTTATAGCCCGTTTAACATAATGAATTTCTCAATTGTCAACTAGTTTCAAATTGTTACAGTTCAAATTATATCCCAGTACTGATTTCTGTACCATACCAGTCCATAATGTACAGCAGGAGACCATGGTCTAGAATTCTAGATAAGAACCTAAGCCAGTCAGATGCCACTTTATGTTTTTCAGCAAGTAAATGGCCTTCTACTTACAACTCTTATTTCTTTGCCAAAATGAAGGGAGCAAAATAATCCCATGTATACTGAAACCATTAAACCGTTGAAATAAAACTTGAATGTTGAAGGAAGTCACCTTCATTCACTGTTCATTTGCTCCATGTTGCAGTGAATGATCTAAATAGTACTGTAAAATTAAATTTTTATTTAGTGCTGATGAAATATTTATTTATTAAAAATGTAGTCATCTGCAATCAAATTTTTACTTCAGTCTCTATATTTGGAATCTGCTGATAGTTACTGGAAGCTGTTTGGGGATTGGAACACTCAGCACTATTGTATTGTGATCAATAATTAAATTTAGTGCTGACATGCATCTAGTTTATGCAGCAGTCTCTGACAATCCCATCTTGCAAAATTAATCCTTTCCAATTTATTTAATAGAGGACATGAACAATAAAATAATTCAGATGAGTACCAATGTAGGATTATTTCTGGTCAATATTACTTTATTATAAATTGGGTCCACATACTCATTAGTAAATTAACTGTCAAATCTGAAAACAGCCTTTTTTTGTTTAAAGGTAATTATTGGTACTGAAGACAAGAAGGCACTTAACCTTGCTGTACAGTTGTCCTTACCACAGTGTTTTTTATTCTAGGCTATAACTAACCCATCAAAGCTGCAGAGGGAAAATAATTAGTGATATTAAATGGATAGAATTTTAACTATTACAAAGCCATCACTGTTTAGATATAGAGAGTAGAACTCGACAATGATACAGGCTTTTGTAATTATTTGAAGTCTGGGTTTATTCTGGAGATATTTTAGCTTTTGCCGCCTGAAAACTCCGGAAAGAAAAAAAAAACCAACATTGTTATAGAAAGAATTCTATTTAAGAAAGATAGGTTAGAAGTGGCTGATTTTTTTTTCATAAACGTCTTGTAAAAATTGCTTCTAGTTTTCTGTGAGATTTGACAGTTTGTAAGTTCTTTGGAGAATATGTCTTTAGGAAAATAAAGTCTCTCTCATGTGATATTTTCCTAGTTTCCTAATTTTCCACCAGTTCAAGCACTGCTTGAATTCTGTAAGTTATTTTAAGGAACTCTCTTGCACATTTGTATAAGCTACTCATTTTTCTACTTTGCCTTATTATTTGCACACAAATTTAGGAGACAGATACCATCCTGGTGTATCAGTGCAGGGAAGTACAATGAACGTAACTAGATCTTAAATACCACTCTTGCGAACACACTTAAAAATGCAAAACGTATGGCATCTACAGCATAACTGGAATAGATACCCTCTTTTATTATACATGTTTCTATAAGAGGCAAAAAGAGGTATTATTTTTCAATGTTTGGACCAAATACAAATTTGATGGTTAAGTGCTAAGTCTTACCGTATCGACTGCTGCTACACCTATCAAAGAATTGAAACAGAGTGAAGAGAAAGTGACATATATTCATTCTATTGATGTTGCATGCTATCAATAATCTGCACCTCAAGAAGTCCCCAAATCACATTTGTTAACTGTTTCATCTATTTATTAAATGGTTCAGAATTCACAAAGAATGCTAATGAGCTATTTGTATCTTGGAAATATACTACACCTACGTCTTAATCACTAAGCTTGTATTCACACCAGAGAGTCCATGAGCTAAATGATAAATAATGAAAAGTTAACTTGTTAAATAATACACTGTTGACTGGAATCAAATGGTTCAAGTTTATTCAGCTTACCCATTCATTCTCAGAAATAAGATGAAAAGAAGATACCCTAAGAGGACTTGTAGTTTATTTTTATGACTGAATGATGCTTTAAAATATTTTCATTATCGTACTACTAAAGGTAAAGTGGCTGCATATTTGAGGTCTTTAAGAATTAGCATTATTTTATCATGGTGATCTGTGCAGAACACTGCTGAATGATTGGGGGCTTGGAAACGTTTTGTTTAATATACTCTTGCATAGTTCGTAATGTACATTTTGGTTCTCTTCTTTATCCAAGCCGAGGCTTCCCTTGTCACTCTTGTGTTGTGGTGGGCACAAAGCTAGAGGTAGAACCAGTTTATTCTGGTTTTATTCCAAGCTGATTTGCTCACCCCACTTTCAAGAAGTCATGCACACTGTGATTCTCTGTGCTAACACATGTTCTTTTCTTCCCTTTGGTTCTATTTGTTGACTATGTGCTGTTTACACCACACCTCCAGCTTCTGACTCATTTCCCCTCTGATTTCTAATACCATCTCAGCTCATTCTTTTGTGAGAATGAGAAAAAAGTCATCTTCTAACCAGGCTTAAAATTAATTTCACTATTTATTTGTGATGCTTGCTCAGTCACCATCGGCATCATCAACATTGTAATACTTATTAAATTGTTCCTTGTTCATGACAATCTTATATCGTTCTCAAAATCAATGAAACAAGCCTCTGCTCTCTATGAATTTGCCACTTTAAAGATCAGTGTGCATAAACAAAGACTTATACCATTGCAATTTGCTGAGAATTGGTGTAAAAGGAAAACCTATCATATAGGCTTTGTGAAAAATGAAAGGGGAGGCATAAATGGCCTTCTCTCCCATTCAGTCAGAGGAGGTTTCACAGGATTTGGTCACAGACGATTATGTGTAGAGCAGTGGCTCTGTCCAGCCTGGAGCTGCAGAGCCCTCCGGGACTATTGGAGAAGGGAAGGGTGTTTGCCCGGTCAGTACTGTTGATCCCTTTTCTATATTGGCAACGTTTTCATTTGCACCATTCGAGGATGATGAGAATCAGCTTTGTGTGAGCCAATCAGGAAGGTCAAGCATTTTTAGGGGCGGGTTTGTTCAGAACATTCCGTCATTGGGTATAATAAAGATTTGTAAAGTTCAGTTGTTAATTACAAAGCCGTGCAACTAGAGTTTGGATGCTCAGGGGAAGTATCAAATGACAGTCCTTGTATCGAAACCATTTCCTGCAGGCTAAAAGGCAAATTCTGTCAAGAAGTGGGGGTTTTCCGTTCTCATGCTGGCATTTCTCAGTGGTCCTCAGTGCTCCTTGCCTCACCGGCCCTGCCCCAGCTGCACTGGGCTCCTCACTCTCTGGGTCATGCCAGGCATGCTCCCATCTCAGGGCCCTGCACAGAGTGGTTTACTCCTTCACTCTCCACAACTCTTCCTTTGATCAACCATGCCCTCTTCTGTTTTTTCTCGATAGCACTTTTTAAATGAAATATAAACCATATGTAATATAGTTTATAGACAATAGTTTATATACAGCATAAGAGATGTAATCACATATTTGTATTAAATATAAACCCCCTGAAAGTTGAGATTTCTGCAGTGGTGGGCCAACACACATTTAACAATCAGTTTTAGGGGCAGCAGTGGGGAGAGCCCTGATTTGTAACATAAGCTGGGATCTGTGGTATAAATGTTCCCAACATTCCCATATCAAGCTACCAAGTTTTAGTGAGCAGCTTGCAAAATGGCTCAAAATGCAAAAATAAGCTCTCACAAACTGGTGCAAGCTGACTTTAGCACGCTATTTGATTTTTGTCTCTTTTGCTCTCCGGTGTATCCCTAGGACACAGAACAGTGCCTACCTCTAAATAGATGTTTGATATTATTGAATGATCAAGTGGAACCTAAGAATTGATCTAAAAGCAACCAGCAGAAAGCATAAATCTGGTCATGAGAGCTCTCTGTTTGAAATCCTTTAGAATATGATAGTACAATACTAGCAGGTTGCATAGAGCCCACAAGATTTGGGGGCTGCCTACTTCTGCAGCTGTCATCACCAGTCTCTACGTTACATTTTATGATATTGCTAAAGAGAAAACAATGATCATTCCCTGTCCATCCCGCATGACTTCATTCCTCTGCAACTCTGCACAGGCTTCTCTCAAAACCTGAAAGAGCTTCCCCCTGTCAACTGCCTCATAAACACCTGAAACTCTTACAAACATACATGGGCATCACATTCTCAGTAAAGCCTTCCAGAATACTCCCTACTCTTTTCAATATCCAGAGACAGAGTCAAACAGTTCCTTATCGCTATTCTATCTATTCTTTATACATACATCTTCCCACAGTTCCCAATTATTTCCTCTGCACAGATCTTTTTTTTCCTTTTTGTATTAGATTTAGTTTTGGTGTTCATCTTTACACCTCAAAGGTGTTTAAATTATAAAAGTAATACATTCTCTCTTTCAAAAAGTGCAAAAAAAGAGAGGCATATATAAATTAAATAGCAGAAGTTTCCTTTAAATGCTGTGTGCATTCACAATCAGGGTTAATGACTGCAAAACAATTTGGTATCTGGATTACATCTCCAGTATTCAAGAAATTATATTCCACTGTCATTCCATAAATATGCATATGTCTCTATCACTAGATTGTGAGCATCTTGAGAACAGGTTGCGTCTTTCCTGTTTCCTGAGACCCTAACACGGCACTTGGCACACAGGAAATCAAAATAAATGCCTGGTAATGAGGCCAGGACAGCCATGGTTGTTAAGACTGCTGCTATAGAGAAGAGTCTGACTGTTGATGTGTAGAGGTTATTCTGGAATGATGGTAGAATGACCTTCAGTAGCCAGTCTTCATTTTTTTCCAGACCATAAAAGATACAGCTATAATAATACTGACTTTTAACTGTCTTCTAGGCTCTCATTAGTGGAGATCTTGTCCGAGAACAGTTTTTAAGTATTGCTGATGAAGTGGGTTCAGAACCCAGATGCGAAGTCTATAATGCAATGAACGTATGTGATTCTTGTACTTGCTAAAATGTTTATGGAGGGTTGCTGGATAAAGGTACCTCATTATACAGAAGCTGTGTATCACAATTACTGGCTGCATAATGCATAAATGAAATCAGTGATTAGATATGCATAATGTTAAGATTTAATTTACAGAATTTAATGTCTGTGAGGAGAGAGAAGCTAGACTTGGAACTAGAATAGCTGGATTTGAATCATAGTTATTATAATCCTTAATAGTCGTATGAGCTTGGGCCAGTCCTTTGTCTCCTGAAGCTACAAATTCTTAGTTTGGGAAAAGCAAGAACATCTACCTCAAAGTGTGAAGACAAGTAGTATTCCTTTAGTTTAGATTTTCCCCCACAATTACATGGTACTGTCTATATGCCAGACACTGTCCTAAGCATATTAGAAACATTAACTCACTGATTCTTCTGGATAATCTTCTGAGATCTGTACAGTTACCATCGAGTCACTTCACAGATGAGGAAACTGGTAAGGAATAACTTGCCCAGAGCCACAAAGCATAAGCCACGAGCCAGGACCGAGGCTGTCTGTGTTGTGAACTACCCTGTGATCATATTTTTGAAAGTATTTTATAAAACCTAAAGAGCTTTGTAAATGAAAAGTGTGATTATTTCAAATTAATTTTTTTAGTATCAGTGTTTACTTCCTTTAAGTTGCTTTTTTTCCCCCTTTGCTAATAAGCTGTAGGGCCAAACATGAAAATAACCCTAGCTACTGTGATTTAATATTTTGTGACAATATTGTTGTTATTACAAATAATAAAATGTTATGTGAAAAGCAGAATTTATCTTTGCCCAGAAGTAAAGGGCAGAGGGTAAGTAGGGGTCAGTGTGGAGAAAAGTCCAAGCTGATTCATAAACCTTTAATAACATTATGCTCTCAAGCTCTTGGACCAAGTTTGGGATTGGGAATTATTTGAGTTACTAGAGCTGCTTGTTTCCAAATTCCATTTGTATCTAAACTGAAATAAAACAGGCACACTGCAAATTTGGCCTCATCGCACTTATTGTCTCTGTTTCCCTGAGCATCTTGTATTTGAGAATTTAAAGGTTTGGAGAATTAGTTATGAAATTTTGATGATATTTCAGACTTAGAGATAATCTCACGTAGTGATTTAATATGATCTGTTGGGAAGATTTTATCCAATAGATTGCAACCAGGTAAGTAATAGGTGTACATTTCAGGAAGTTCTTATTTTTTGTTTGTTTGTTTTTTTTAAAGATTTATTTATTTACTTGAGAGAGAGAGACAAACAGAGAGAGAAAGCATGAGCACAAAGGGCAGAAGGAGAGGGAGAGAGAATCCGAAATCAACTTTGCACAGAGTGTGGAGCCCTACGTGGGGCTCAATCTCACAACACTGAGATCATGCCCTGAGCTGAAACCAAGAGTCAGACATTTAACTGACTACCGCCCAGGTGCCCCAGAAAGTTCTGATAAGAATATACAAGTGAGGGGCACCTGGGTGGCTCAGTGCGTTAAAGCCTCTGCCTTTGGCTCAGGTCATGATCTCAGGGTCCTGGGATCGAGCCCCGCATCGGGCTCTCTTGCTCAGCAGGGAGCCTGCTTCCTCCTCTCTCTCTTCCTGCCTCTCTGCCTACTTGTGATCTCTCTCTCTCTGTCAAATAAGTAAATAAAATCTTTTAAAAAAAAGAATATACAAGTGAATAATAAGATGACAAAAAAGTAGTGCAACATAGACAAATGCAAGATAAAATTTTGAGAGTAAAATAATCTAAACTAGATTTATAGAATCCTTGGCTCATAATGATAGTCAAGAGTTATTAAATTCTGTTAAAAATCAAATTCAATATATTGCTGTGATTAAAAAGTCCAACAGAATGTGAACTATAATATAGAAGGGCATTGGAAACAACAACAAAAAAATCCAATCGTACAAGATCCTGGGACTTATCATCTAAGGTACTTCTTGAAATTATGGTCACCATACCTCGAGAAAGACTTAATGGAATCCTAAAAGGCACAGGGAAGAATAGCAGAAATCATGAATGGAGGTGAACTACTGAGGCTATACGTATAGGCCACCTAAAGCAGATTAGTGCACAGTAATCATTGCAAAAAGGCTAAAAAGTGATTTAAAACTACAAACCCATTTAAGGAAGAGGGAGAGCAAGGAATGTACCCCTTGAAGCTTAAGAAAAATAAATTTCAGAAAAGTAAGAGGAGGGATAAACACATATGTTGAGAAGAAATTTAAGAAACTTATTGTCCTGATGCTCAAAATTCAAATAAATTCCAAACAGATTTAGATTAACCCTTATTAAAATTTCATTTAGGGATGCCTGGGTGGCTCAGTTGGTTGAGCGGCTGCCTTTGGCTCAGGTCATGATCCCAGCGTCTTGGGATCGAGTCCCACATCGGGCTCCTTGCTCCTCAGGGAGCCTGCTCCTCTCTCTGCCTCTGCCTGCCTCTCTGCCTGCTTGTGTTCTCTCTCTGTTAAATAAATAAATAAAATCTTTAAAAAAAAAATTTCATTTAAAGATTTTATTTATTTATTTATTTGGGAGAGAGAGCATGAGCTGGAGGGAGAGAGAATCTGAAGCAGACTCTGTGCTGAGTGCAGAGGTTGATGCAGGTCTCAATCTCTAGACCTTGAGACGGCCTGAACCGAAACCAAGAGTCCACCACTTAACTGAATGAGCCACCCAGGCACCCCAGATATAGATTAATCCTTAAATGAGAAGCCTAAATTGGATAGCTATAAGACATGGAAGTATAGGAAAGAGGCATTTTTTTTAAATTTTGAAGAAAATGGGTATAACATTTTTACACGATGTCTCAGTTTCTATGTGAGAAAATAATGGTGGATCTACTTAATTAAGATAGGCTGGAGTTCTTTCATTATACCAAGTTGTTAATATATTTTTATTCTTCTCCTTTGGTGCATATGGTCTTTATTGATTAGACCCCAGGGCTATTCTATATTACAGTTGATTTGAACTAGATTTTTATGTCTCAGATAGATTTATGACATAAAATTAAAACAGAACACAAGCACATACACACAAATCTTTACAGTTGATACTATGAGGTACTAGAAATGTTCCTCAGTTGTGAGGTGAGGCAAATTTTATGGTCAGGAGTTAAAATAGAAAGCATTCGAATGAGAAAAATAATTTATTAGGGAGAGAAAGTGCACTGGCTTTGGAGTCATAAAGACTTACATTTTAATTTGTCATGTGCTTCTTACATATTTGAGCTTGGGCAAGTTAATTAACATTCTTGAGCCTCTATTTTCTGATCCATGAAATAAGGTGATTATTGGGATTAAATGAGAGAATCTATATAAAACACCTACCCAGTGTCTGCTGCAGAGTAAACACTCAGTAAATATTGGTTAATAATCATATTAATGGCACTAAGCATAAAAATAACATCAAACAGACATTCGAGAAGAGGCTGGCAAAGAGTACTCATGAGTGCTCTAACTATGTGAGTGTATTCAGAGAAGGGGCCTTAGGCATTGTCTACTTTTGACTACATCACTTTATAGTTAAGGAAAATGGAGTCCATAGAAATTGAGAACTGTTCTCCCTCTTTCATTAGGCATTGCAATTCACTCAGTGTCAGTGGTGAAACTGGGCATCCGGAGACTTAGGTTTTCTAAATCATTCTTTGAACACAACCTGCAAGTGCATTTGATGCATAGAAATATAATTTTAGAAAGAAAGCAGATTTGGTGTGCTTGTGCTACTATTAACTGTCATTTTTTTAAAGATTTTTTTTATTTATTTAACAGAGAGAGAAGGTGAGAGAGAGAGAGAGAGCACAAACAGGGGTAGCAGCAGGCAGAGGGGGAGGGAGAAGCAGGCTGCCCACTGAGTAGGGAGCCCAATACAGGGCTGGATGGGGCTTGATCCCAGGAAGCTGGGCTCATGACCTGAGCCAAAGGCAGACCTTTAGACAACTGGGCCATGCAGGGGCCCCTAATTGTTATTTCTTGATCATGTATCATGTTCCAGTTGCTTTTTGCACGTGACTTTTTTTTTTAATCCTCGCAATGATCTTTTGAGACGGGCATAGTTGTTGTTTTCCCCATTGTGCAGATGAGTGAACTAAAATTTAGTTCAGATTCAGTGGTTTGCTCAAGTCTTACATCTACTGAGCAGTAGAACAAGATTTTAAATCTAAATCAGATTGACTCAATAGATCACCCTCTTAACCCATGTTCTACACTATTAGAAAGGAAAGAGATAATCTTGGAAAAATGTCATTTTATCAGGGTTATTCATACAGCCAACACTTAGAGGCAGGTCAAAATAGATGATGTAGACATTCTCTGCCAGACTGGGGGCTCGGTTTCCATTTTATTACAGTGCAGTGAAAATATCTGAGTCGGGCCCAGCACTTTATTGCCATCTGCCTCTTTCCCTTCTCTGTAAAGTGTGGGTAATTATACTTTAGCAAGATGTTTAGGAACTTAATTAATATTATTGGTAAGAGATCTTTAGATTAATGACCCAATTTTGTTCATAATAAACACATCTGGACCTATTTTGCTGAGCTTTCATGATTCTTAAAAGAAGAGATCTTATTCATAATAATCTATTTATTTTTAGTCATCATCATAATTAAATATTTGTTTTTGCACTGACTGTGTAAATATCTAGGCTAGGCACTGGTGGCTCTAACACATCATTCTTGTCTTCAATGAGCTTATATTTAGGGAGATAAGACCTTCCAATGTGTAAATAATAATTTTAAATAACAATTGACAACATTCAGATAATTGCAGTCATAAATGAAATGTGAGCTGTTAAAATGGAACAAACACAATGTCTGTGTTGGCTGAGGGAAGGAATATTCTAATTAATAGCTTATCAAACACAAATTGATATTTTTGCTGAATGGGAGTACAACACCATACTTATTTTTTGTATTATTAAAATAGTATTTTATTAAATATGTTCTTTTCAAAAGCAACAGTACATTTTATATTTTACTCAATTCTATACATTTAAAAACTTTTATGTTTAATTGAATTATAATTGACTTACAATATTAGATTAGTTTCAGGTGTACAACAGAATGATTTAACAATTTCATACATTTTGAAATGCTCACACGTGTAGTAACCATCTGTCACCATACAAAGTTATTAAAATATTTTTTACTGTATTTCCTATGCTTTAAGTTTCTTCCATGTAACCTATTTATTTTGTATTTATAAGTTTGTACCTCTTAATACCATATACTTATTATTAAAAGAAAATATAATTCTACTTTAGTATGTTCTATTTTATTGAAACTGTAGGATATGTTTAAATAAAAGCCACCAACCTGGAATGTCACTTCAAGGCAAGGTCATTCACTGTAAAATGGGTGATACATCAATCAATGAGATTTTTGTGTTTTGCAGTGAGGTAGTGGGAAGAGATTGAGAACAAGAGGAAATTATACCTAGTACTGTGTGATATTCATAAACAATAATTGTGATCTCGTTTCAGGTTAGAAACTTGAAAAGAGAGAGATATTAACAAGAGAAAGGAGTCTGATAATCAGTGCAAAATTTTATCAGAATCTGAGAATGTATAGTCCCAAATATTTGTTTTCCAAAAATTTAAAATAAATTCTCTGCAAGGATGATTTTACTATAAACAAGTTATTAAGGTTTTGCACTATTACTCTAATTTGGGATCCTATTTATAATAGAAAAACCTTAAAAATAATTTGTTCAATTAACCCATTTTTGATATATGTGGGACAAAATAGCAACCTAGATTATACATTTAATTCTGCATTCTTGAAGGTGGCAGTTAGGCCTTATACTTAGACCTTCATTTATTACCATTGTCTTCTAACTAATTCAAAGAAGTAACATAATTTGAAGATCACGATCTCTTGTGCATTGCTGCCAAATTACATCTCTTAGTTGGCAACCATTGTACTTATCGTTTCCAACATGAAAATGTGCTATTAATTAGATCACTGAATCAACTCCCCTGTTGAGAAAGAAAATGATCCCCAGGGAATACAAAGAAGACTAACCTGTCAGTGGAGCACATTTAATATGGGAATCCATTTCGAAGGAAACCATAGACCAACCCTACCCTGGCTACCCTTTTCTGGAATCCATTAGAAGTGGAAAGGTTGCCATTGTTTAAGAAAGATCTAGATGTATTCATGCTTAAAGGGACCACAAGAGACAGCTGCATTTTTATAACTTTTGTATTCCCATTTTGGTATCATGTGCATTTAGCACACCATCATTCTTGTTTGCCTGTCTCCCCAGCTGGGAATGTGTGTTCTAAGAAGGCAGGGGCCAAATCATATTAATCCCTGTATCTCAGCACTTGGCACAATTTCTAGTGTATTTCAGGGATTTAATAATTGTTTGTAATTAATGCCTTATTTCCTTATAATTTTTCAGTCTTGTGTTTCTATCTAAATAAACCATTGCTGAGGAATAGTTTCTGCATGTGAGATAACGCGTATTACCCATGACTAGATTGTCACTTTTCTGATTCTCAGAGTATGTAATTTTTCCATATCTATTTAGAATAAAATTTTAATTTATACTATATGGTTTACAATACATAGGGTGAATGATTACATGCTTTAAGAACAATCCAAGATTTAAAGAAATCCAAGATTTCCTCAAGAGGTACACCCTCTTTAATGTCATCTATAGTACCAAAGTCAAGATATGATTAGATCACCTGAAGGCAACTTTTCCTCAACCAAATATGCCTTTCATAATTTTACTCATAGAACATGCCTGTTGTTACAGAAAAGAAAATGGGTGTTCTCTGTGCCTTACAGGAAGGGTTAAAACACAGTCATTAAAATTTAAAAATAAGAGTAATGGCTAAATTACAAGGCAATAAAAAAGTTACATGCTCTGCATGATTTTTAATGGCTATATAGTAACAAGGAGGATATTCAATTATGGTAATTTTAAAATATTTGGTGTTCAATCTCCTTTGCTTCTCTTATTATCAGAGACTAACATTATCAATTTAATGTAGTATTTTTTCCATTTCAAAATTTCAAATATATGTATCTCTTCAAACCTTCAAATGAATACTGAGTATTATTTTAATTACCAGTGGAGATCTATTAACTTTATTTCCTCATGTCATAGAATCCTTAATCTAGATGACTTGACATTATCAACTAGTTGGAGACCACTGCTTTCAGATAAATCACAATTATGTCCGTTTTAGAGATAGGACACTAAAGCTCAAAAAGATAACAGAGCTGGGAAAAGAAGAGAAATTAGATCTCATGGCAAACTTTCTCCGACTCTTTTTCTTCACCTAAAATCTCTTCATTACCTATCTTACCTCCATCTATAGCCTCAAATACTTTTTTTTAATCTGTTCAAATACCTGTGATATTTTGTGTGAGGCTGTTTCTATCTAATGCTACTTCTATGCCTTAGGTCTTCAATCTTCTTTTTAATCAAACCAGAAGGCAGAGAGAATGGAGTTATGTTTCACAATTTATATTCCATTGTCAAAGATTCAGAAGCACCTAGAACCAAGATCCTAGACATTTTAAGTTCCTAATTTTATAATACCTTACATTCTGGCAGTCAAATGAAGATGATTAATACTGGTGATAATTTCGACATTAACCATCATTCCATAGGTATATATCACTTATAACATTGGAGAGAAAATATAAAGGATTGAAATCACTCATAAATTCTCTTGGAAGCTTCACGTAATTTTTTTACCTTGACTGAAACATGATGCCACTTTAGAATGGCATTCAAATATTTATTTCTTGGATAAATATAGGTAATAAAATCTTTCTAGTCTATACATACTATACATGCTGGTGATGGTGATGCCTGTATCATGGCGAAAACAACATACCTGAGGTGGTTTCATGTAAGACTATAATGAATGGCCACTGGGGTCCATAGAAAGGATAAAGTCCATCCCAACATTCAGGAAAAGTTAACGGGTTTGGGAGTGAGTGTCTGTATCTGTACAAGCATACACCCACCCACTGAAAACTGTGTAGTCCATTTGTCCTCATTAGGCTGTTTGTCTGGAAAATTACTAAGAGGGTGATAAATTCTCAGCAGAATATCCATGTTCTAAGCTCCCACCTTTAGATTACCAGATCCAGATATGTTTAAGCTCAGAGTAACTAAATAGAATTAAACAAAATCAAAGAAAGGGAAGTATCATCCAGGATGGCTAAATAAAGAAAAGAACTTTGAAAAAAAAAAAAAAGACAAGAACTTTGACTATGAGCAGAAGACTGAATCCTCTTAACCTATCAGCAAGTCGATACAGAATGTCATATTATAATTATGGGAAATAGGAAGTCAGAGCAAAGGGATTTGGTTGGATACTTCCCTTTGTGATCATGACATGCCAAAGACAATCACAATTTAGAGAATGCTGAAAATATGCTGATATATTCTTGATATTTTTTTCAAGGATCGATGTTAGTTATCCCCTTTTGTTAAAAATAATGCTTTCTTCCACATAGCAGACACTGTCTATGTCCCGCTTATATCCTAGGATCTTAACTCTTTAGGAATCCTTCCTGACTTCCAATTACAAATATATTGGAGGCTTGTTGTGATGCTCTCTCCCAGGCTTGGCAGGCTGGAAGTCCCAGGAAATCCTCAACCAATGACTGATACAATTGGTGTGTGAATAAATCCTCAACCAATGACTGATATAGTTGGTGTATAAACACTGTAGCTCGGGACACCTGGGTGGCTCAGTTGGTTAAGCTGCTGCCTTTGGTTCAGGTCGTGGTCCTGGGGTCCTGGGATCGAGTCCCACATCGGGCTCCTTGCTCAGCAGGGAGCCTGCTTCTCCTCTGCCTCTGCCTGCCACTCTGCCTGCTTGTGCTCTCTCTCCCTCTCTCTCTCTGACAAATAGATAAATAAAATCTTAAAAAAAAAAACACTGTAGCTCATCTGTTTCACATTTTTGATAACTCTAAGAGGTAGGGGTGTGTGTGTGTGTGTGTGTGTGTGTGTGTGTGTATGTATGTGGTATTTTCATTGGTTACTATGGCTTTCTCTTTAGTTTCCTAAACCTAAACTAAAGGTTTAGGCTTTAGTTGCTCACTGTTTTAGTTTGTTTTCCTGGTGGTCCATTTATTGGCTGTCCTGTCTGGTTTCACTCCCCCACTTTCTGTCATCAGTTCCTACATTTTCCAAATAAAATATTACATTCATCTTTGCTCAGAGTCTACTTCCAAGTAATCTAAAACACTTTAGAAAGGTAAGATATATATTAAAACATATATTGATTTGGATACCCAATTGGCCATATTTTTCTAGTATACACTGGTCACCTCAACATGCCATTTGTAAATATAATACTTAGAGTAGATTTACTTCTATAAATGAGTGATCTATTTTGTGACCTATTGATTTTTCCTAAATAAAAACATAGATAATGACACTCATTCCAATTCTGATAAAGTTTCACTGCCAACCCCTATGTTTACTGCATCTTTCATACTACCTTCTTTTTTTTCAATTATTTATACTCAGTGTCTCAGGTGTGATCCCATTTAGTTTTCCCTTTTCCAGGAGGCATAAGTCCTAGGCCCCTTTGTTAAGTTTCTATACCCTTGTGAATAGCTTTCTCCCAAGTATCTGTGATAATTACAACATGAGTCCTCATCAGTTGGGCCTCCCTCAATATCTTACTTTCAAGTTTTTTTCTACCTCAAGCCCATCTAACTGATCTCTTCTCTCAGTTTCTCCAGGTAAACACAGAGATTCTTGTTGCCTGCCTATAAGTTCCCAAAACTCATTTAGTCTAACCCCTTTGATCAGGGAAGAAATGCCAGGAATTTTATGAGATAATTTAGCTATTGCGCAAAGATGGCACACACCAGGAAGATGTGGAAGTGGATGACTTAGGGTGTAAGGTTCATTTTAAGGCTTAATTAGGGGAAAAGGCTAATCCCTGAATAAAGATAGAATTTTGGAGAAATTCTGTTAGAAACAGTCTGGTGTTCAAGCCAATCAGGAATGAAACAATAGAAACCTGGGGACAATGAATAGAACTCTGAACCTGGTTGGCCTTGAGAGCCATGGCATATGCCCTGTCCTTACTTTACCCCAGATTAGGGAAAGTTGAGAAGGATAGTAGCCATTATGGTGGAGGAAAAGGAGTGGCCTTCAAGGTGAGAGAGGAGGAATTGTGGAAATATTTAATTGGCTCTCTTGGCTTCTATAATTTAGACTCGAGCTGGCATTAACACAATTTTGGCTTCTATTGGCTGGTATATTGATAGGTAAGACCAAAAAGGAAAAAATATAACACTGCTTTTTAGGAGTTTATTTTAATAATTAATTAATTTAATATAAATATAATAATATAATAATAAATAAAAATTTTATTATTAATGTAGAACTTCTCAGCAATCATAATAACCCCAGTAATGAGGGAACATTGACTCCATAATGCCTAAGAGAATGTAGCCTATAATAATGGGCCTTATGTTAAAATGAAGAAACTTACATAAGTTTATCTAAAGGATGCATTTAATATTGTGAAATAGTAAATATCCCAGAGTCAATTACTTCTAGACATGGGACATTGCTCCCCTGACCCCACCTCCATCTGCCGATCTGTCCATCCCTGTGGGTGCAGGTATGTGTACGCACACCCATCTTGGTATATATTTTGTTAACTGAATACCATAACGAATTGCCTTCTACTTTTATGATACCTTAAATACCACAGATGCATAAAAACAGTTGTGGAAGAAGATAATTATACAACTTAAATAATCTGATATATTTCTGGGATTCCTTAAAACCAGAATCAATAGATACAGTATAAAATGACATATTAAACATTTATTTGTCCTTAAGCACCAGTTACTCTAAATTCCATTCCTGCAAAAGTTAGTTTACTGGAAAATTCAATTTGTATATTAACTAAAGTTA
This sequence comes from Nasua narica, assembly GCA_028533885.1. NCBI lineage: Eukaryota > Metazoa > Chordata > Mammalia > Carnivora > Procyonidae > Nasua > Nasua narica. The sequence goes on along the minus strand of CM052810.1, from coordinate 114,038,339 downwards.
TACATTAATTTAGTCTATAAAAGCACTTTCACTTAGAGGCAGTTTAATGCTTTCTTTGACTTTTATGAGGTTCTTAATAAGAAAGAACCAGATAAAAACTGTTTCTACATTTGTTATAAATCATTGTCAATGCCATCTTAAAAGATCTTATGTAAGAAACTTCTGTTATAATTCACTGCTAAAAATTATGACTTTTGTAAAAGTATAACATTCTTCTCTGTCACATGTAATTGATGTATTTCCCTTTTTGCCATTCCTTTACGGGAGCTCAAAATTTTAAATTCATACAAATTATAATGTTAATATTATTATTCTTTAAAGAAGCAGATAACAGAGAAATATTATTTATAAGAAATGATTTTGCAACATTTTTCACAATGTTAACAAAGCAAACCTAATTTTTTTTAGAAGTTAATAAATCTTTCTTGATTGTATTGATAAGCTACCGCCTCTGACGGAACTGTTACCAAGTCTCCTGTTTGAGTCTGCCGCACTACAAAACAATGGCATTAACCCAGGTGTCGTGTTTAAAAACTTTCATTCATCTTAGTGGGAAATTAATTTTAAGCTTACTTGTAACCATTTAGAGATTTGCACTCCTAGGTCACTTGTCCAATATGCCAATATTCTTCTTGAAGAACTGAAGCTTAATTATAAGCCTTCTTGGATGTTAATCTTCATTATTTAACGAGTCCCTAGTCTCAGAAGGAGGACTTTCTGATTGGCTGCTTCAGAAAGACTAAAAGACAATGAAATGTGGAAGAATAAAGATAATCGTCAACAATTTCCCAGTTGATTACTTATAACATTATAACGCTTTTTTTTTTTTACCAGCAATTGCATTATTTTTTGAAACAAATAAATGGTAACATTCTGCTTTATTCCTGACAATACCCTTTATTAAAATAGGTAGTATCTTCATTAACACTATACATACACACACACACACTTTAAATGCTTGTGCATGAGTAAAAGAGTAGAAGTTTTTTCAACTGAGAAACATTATATTACCACCACGAATGAAATGAAAATACCACTTAGAAAAAGAAAAAGAAAATACCACTTAGAATGAAATTCTAAGTGCAAATACAGAAAAGCGTTATTATTTTAAATTGATAATAAAAACATTAAAATAGCTAAAACAAAAACCATAATTAAATCTTCAGCGCGTTGTCCAGACTTCTTTTTCCTTTTTTTTTTAAAGATTGATTGATTTGTCAGAAAGGGCACAAGCAGAGGGAGCCACAGGCAGAGGGGAAGCAGGCTTCCCGCTGAGCAGGGAGCCAGATGCAGGACTCAATCTCGGGACCCTGGAATCATGATCTGAGTCAAAGGCAGACACTTAACCAACTGAGCCACCCATGTGTCCCTGTCCAGACTTATTCTAAAAGTTGAAAAATTAAAAAAAAAAAGTCTAAAAATGTAAAAATACCACTTACTTTTTATGTACCATCACAGTTGATTCCAGGCAGTGTTGCCATACCTTTTGTTTAAGATAATATTCAGTGTTCACCATCTGCATCCACTCCCAAGAGGGAACATGTTACACCTTTTCCTGTTTTTCATTCTTCTGTGTTTGCTATATGTCTCCAAATAATATGTTAATTGATTTCTTGATTGATCTACCATAGATATCACTGATTACAATTTTCTATAATAGATGGTGATTGCCTGTATCACCCCTACTTTCTTCTCCTACATTTTACCAATGGAAATATGACACTATTTTTGGTAACGGCTTTCTGCTACAATTTTATTTCTTTTTAAAAAAATTTTTTTTCTCTTACAATTTTAAACACCATATTTATATTTGCATGTATGTGTGTGTGCGTGTGTGTATTGAACAGAACTAACATATTTTGATTTCCTTAAGAAGGAATTAGCTGCCATAGTTTCCCTATCTTCTTGACCTCTTCTTACATTTGCACTTCTGTCATCTGTTCACAAATTGCTACACTGCTAATTCTGATGCTATTTAAATGCATCGTATGAACCACTTTATGTGGAATAACTTGCACATATGCATACATGTACATGCATATTGTATAATTACTAGCAGAATATTCCACCATGTTCAACTGTGATTATTTTTGATAGTGTTATTTCACATGATTTTTCATTTGTTGATGATTCGAAGGAAACTATTCAACAGTGTATTTTTTACTTCTAGCCTTATAATTCTATTTCTAGAGGCCTGATCTGAGTCTTTTTTTGTATCATCTGTGCCTCTGCTTAACATGTTCAGTCTTTCTTCTACCTTGTTGAATATATGGAATACAGTTTTAGTATTTTTAAATTTTTTTTCTCTACTAATTGTGTGTGTGTGTGTGTGTGTGTGTGTGTGTGTGTGTGTTCACAGTGTGCCATGTAGGGGGCAGTTTTGGTTGACTGATTTTTCTTATTCTACAGTCTTTTTTCTTCTTTGCATGCCTGATAATTTTTTAATTGGATAGATGGCTGTTAATATGATTTTTACCCTTTTTTGTGATTTTTATATCTCACACAAAAATGTATGTATTTATGTGTATTACATATATTTTATATACATAAGTATATGTATAAAATATATAATATATAACATTATATTTATGTGCATTCAAAGACAGTATTAACTTTAAATATACCTAGTATGATCTATATCACACAAAAAGCTAAAAATCATATTATATACCATCTATCTATCTATCTATCTATCTATCTATCTATCTATCTATCTACCTATCTATTGTTTTTCAGTTTGTTGGAACTTTGTTCTGAAATGTAGTTATTTTGGAAACAGTTTGATCCTTACAGATGTCCCTTTAATCTTTGTAGACAGGTCCTAGAGAGGTATGGTAGTAGTGACTGTAACTACATCAAAGCACAAGATGCAAGATGTTGATACAAGAAATGGTTACATCAGAAAAGATTCTGTAAGCCAGGAGGGCCTAAAACTCAAGTGTCTCTATCATAGAGAAGGGTATCAATCATTTCATGGCAAAAAGCATCCTAGTTGGCAGCCATGATATTTACAGTGGTGGTCAATTGATTCTCTGTGTTTCCCACTATGTCTGTGGACTCCATATTACTGGCCTACTTCTCATCTTTGTCAGTCATGGCAAAGGCCACATTGAAGTGGTTTTTACTGGAGGTCACTCATTTAACTTCATTAGCAGCAGATGAGAAAATAGTTGCTCCACTCAAAGATATTATTTTTCATCCATTTTAGGACAGCTGGCTGCACATACAAGTTACTCATTGGGATACCAGTAAGCTCTGAATCTTAGAAACATGTATATCATGAAGATGGTATGATCAGTGTCTGCTGTGCATAACATATTTGTAACAAGTTTGGTCAAGATTGGGGCTTGACTCTTAGTTTTCTTGTTCTGCCAGGTCTAGGGGACGCGGGGGACAAAAAGAGTTGGCTGCAGCAATTGTGCAGATATTAATCATGATTAGAAGCTCCAGTAGATTATCATGGATTTTGCCTCAACCATTGAGCAATGTAAACATCCTCCTGTCCATGCACACTCTTCCCAATCACCACACTTGTCTCTTAGTTGCTGAATTTTTCAGTTAACACTTGGCTTAATTCCATTCCCAAGGAGTAGGTAATTTTCAGAGATGAATTGTGGTATGAGCCGCCCCTAGAGGGTTTTGATATTTGCGTTTTGAACATCTACCTTGGCAATGTTTTACTCAGGTAACACTGCTTTTGATGCAGACAAAACCGAAATCATACCATACACTAAATTACTAGTTGCTTTTCTATTGTTTTCTATTTATATCTTGACCATATAATTATTATCTATTGTGCATTCAAGTAGCTTATTACTCTCCTATCTCTTTTTGCTTAAATTTATTTTTCTTTGTTTTTAATTGATTTTAGACTTAGGTAAAAGTTTACACAAATAGTATGGAGAATTCCTGTACATCCTTTACCCAAATTTTCCTGTTGTTAACATCTTACATACCCATTGTACAAACAATCAAAACTAAGAAATTAACACTGGTTTATTATTATTAGCCAATCTACAAACTTTATTTAGATATATTATTTTTATTGAACAGCATTTTCTTTGGTTTCTTAATACCTTCTTTTTTCATGCATTTTTGACATACTTAAGGATTTCTAAATGCATGTTTAAGGACTTCCAGTTGATTGATAAGAATATAAAAATCTTTGACATTCCCTCTCTGTTTCTGCTTAGAAACCTCCCTCCTTCATCTTTCATTGGAACTAAATTCTCTCTAGGCCTAGGCACATCAGGTCATCCTACAACTTGTCTTTATTGATCTCCTAATCTATACACATTATTTCCTGAACTATATTATTCTTTTTTTATGTGTCTATTTTTCACCTTTATTTAGGTAGAACAAATTTTAATTTCAGAAGAAAGAGTTAGGAAGCAAATTATGATTTCTTTCACATCTGAAGTTTTGCTTATTTTTACCCTCACATTTGAACTATAATTCATCTGGGTATAGAATTCTAAGCTGGAATTTATCTTCCCACGGAACATTGAAATTTTGTTTTCTTTCTCCTAATATCCATTGTTGAAGATGGTAACTCTGATGCCAACCTGATTCTCATTAAAAGACATATTTTTCTTTCTGGAGGCTTTTCAAATTTTTTAAGTCTGCATTTGAAAGTTTAGAGTAATATGTCTAGTTCTGATTCTTTCTCATTACTTACACTGGACACTTTCAATTTAAAGTCTTGTGTCCTTTGGCCTTGGGCAATCCTTTGCTTATTGTTATTTAATTACTTTCTGGAATTCCTAATAGAACGATTATAAAATTTCTGGACTAATCCTTTATATCTTTATAATAATTTTTACTTACATTTTCTGATTTCTGTTGTTCAACTTCTTGACTACTGATCTTTCTCCTCAAACTCATTCACCAAATTTTTTATTTTTGAATCACATTTTTAGTTTGTAAAGTTTCTCTCTCATTCTCTGATTCCTTTTCTACTCATAACATATTTTTTGTGTGTTTGTTTCATGGTTGTAGTATCTTCTTAAATATTTTTGATTATATCATTTAGAGCTTAAAACAAACCTTGTATTCATTAACTTATGTTTCCTGTAAAATTTCTCTTTTGTATTCTAGAATTTCATGAAATGTCTCATGATCTTTATCAGCTTATTCATAAATAAGAAAGAAATGAGGGGTGCCTGGCTGCCTCAGTTGGTTAAGCATCTGCCTTCAGCCGAGGTCATGATCCTGGAGTCCTGGGATCAAGGCCCACATTGGGCTCCCTGTTCAGCAGGGAGCCTGCTTCTCCCTTTCCCTCTGCCTGCCATTCCCCCTGCTTGAGCTCTCTCTGTAAAATAATAAATAAAATCTTTAAAAAGAAAAAGAAGGAGGAGGAGGAGGAGGAGAAGGAGGAGGAGGAGAGGAAATGAGAGAAAATCTGTTTGTCCTCTGGCAGACTTCACTGCCTGGAGAGTTGTCCCTGAGTCTGCCACTGGCCATGCTCTTACAGCCCATAATGGAAATTCTATTCCTCTGTGTGCTCCAGATATACTTCAGCTGCCCTACCCTCCACACGTAGTTTGCTCACTTCCTTTAAGTAGAATTTTTGTTCTGTGTACAGAGGTGGAAGAAGTGGGATTCCCATTGTTATGCTTATGACTTTCCATTATGCCTTATACTATCAACCCCTTGCTCATCCCTCCACCCACCTTCCCAGTCATACTTTGCCCTTGCAAATCCCAGATTTCTCTCCCAAGCTTATGGTCTCCCCCTCTGGCTCTGGAATCCTCTGCAAAGATCCAAGCAGTGGATCCTGTCCTGCTTCATGAGTTGCCAGACATCTATCTGCTTTCCACTTTCTAGAAATGTGTGGACATTTTTATCCACTTACAGACTTTACTCCCACTTGTTTTTATAAATTATGAGCTTATGACTTTAAAGTGTTATATAGCATTATCTTAATTGGATCTTGGAGAAATCATTGTGTGTCACAAATCAACCATCTGGACATGAAAGCCATAGATTTGTGTTTCCAAAACAATATCCCTATAGCACTAAGATAAGTAGACTGAGGATAAAGGAAGATAAAAAAGAGAAACCTATTAGGAGTATTTTGCTAACGCAGTGATGGAGTTACAAGAATTCAGTGGTGTAGTGGCAATGAGCAAAGCGAGGAATGGGTGGATACCAGAAATAAAGGATACAGAACAGAACTTAATGTCAGAATAAATGGAGTATATTAGTTTATTATTGCTGCTATAACAAGGTACCACAAATTTGGCAGTTAAAACTATACCCGTTTAGGGGCGCCTGGGTGGCTCAGTGGGTTAAAGCCTCTGCCTTCAGCTCGGGTCATGATCTCAGGGTCCTGGGATCGAGCCCCATGTCGGGCTCTCTGCTCAGCGGGGAGCCTGCTTCTCCCTCTCTCTCTGCCTGCCTCTATGCCTACTTGTGATCTATCTTTCTCTCTCTCTGTCAAATAAATCAAATAAAATCTTTAAAAAAAATACCCGTTTATTACTATCCCACAGTTGTGTAGGTCAGAAGTCCATGGGGTTCCACTGGGTTCTTGGCCTCTAGTCTCACAAGGCTGAAATCAAGATGTTCGGCAGGGTTAGAGACTCTAGGAGAGAATTGTTTCCAGGCTCATTTAGACTATTTACTGAATTCTGTTCTGTGTGGTTGTAGGACTAAGGTCCCTGTTTCTTGCTGGTTCTCATCTGGGGATGTTCTGGAACTTCTAACAGCAACCCTTTGGTCCTTTCACATGACCCCCTGTGTCTCAGAATTGCAATGTGTTGGATTTTTCTCACACTGCTTCATATCTCTGACTGACTCTTCTGCCTTCCTCTTCTATTTTGTAAGGGCTCATGTGATTGCATTTGTTCTACCAAGATAATCTCCCTTTTTAAAGTTCAACTGATTACTAACCTTAGCTCCATCAGCAATATCCCTTCACAGAACTTCATAGATTAACATTTGACTAAAAAATTAGGGGACAGGGATCTTGGGCGAGTTGGGGATCTTTAGAATTTTTCCTGCCACTGAGAAGATGACTAAAGGCTAAGTATAGGAGATGACTTGCAGATTTCTAGTTTGAATGATGTCACTTAATTAGGTTCCTCAATGTGTATGCTTGAAGGATCCTTCATTTTACACACACACACACACACACACACACACACACTCTCTCTCTCTCTCTTTCTCTCTCTCTCTCTCACACACACACACACACTCAACATTACAGCATTAGGAAGATTGCCAAATGCAAAAATTTTAATCTTAGATAGATTACTACCCCTGAATTGTTATCTACTTTTTTCCCTGATTAAACTAGGACATAAAAGGTGTAACAGAAATGTAAGAAAATAAGCAAGCAAATAAACAGGGTTTTAAGCTTTATAACCGACTCAATAACTTTCTCTAATCTGCCCCCCCACCGAGGCTCCTCAGCATTGTAGAATTAAAGGGCATATCCCAAGCAGAAAGCATTCCCAGAGACAATCAAATGGGAGAAAAGAAAATTATGTGGGTACCAGATTCAAAGTCCTCCAACAGCTACCGAAGCTTACTAGAGTCTCTTGCAGTTCTTAGAGTGTGATCTACTATCCTTTGCACTCAGAAGGTAAGTACTCTATTCCCTCCACTTGGTCTTCTAATTTCTTTCTCTCTCTCTCTCTCTCTCTCTCTGTCTTACCTCACATAATAACCTGGAGACTATCAAGCTCTTCTCCTGGGGTGGATGGCCTGACAGAAAGGAGGATGAAAAAGGATGCATGAGAACAAAAAGAAGAAAGAAACTAATGTTGCATAAATAGACATTATTGACACATGCTTTATTTTCGTCATAGTTATATAGTTTCCTTTAAAACATAGTCAAAGACAAAAGTAGGTCTATACCACTTTGGAATTCAAGAAGTTGCTTGTGTGTGTGTGTGTGTGTATGTGTGTGTGCGCATGTGCGTGTAAATTAGCATTGTGTCCATAGATATTTTTGTAAACCCTGTAAAACAACATAACTGGTGGTCTTTGAGAAGAGTTGAATAAACCGCTTTCTGTAAACCAGATATTGTATTTGGTAAACATAAAAAAATAGGGCTTGTGCTTTCTCGAACAGTAGTACCTTTGCTTTTCACAGAGAAAGTCTCCCCGAGGAACCTGCCCCATGCCAAGACACAGCTCTCTCTGTGGACATGAGAATGCTGTTCTCCGGATGTTTTTAACAGGGCTAATTAAGTTCATTCACAAATCCTCTTTATTAAAGATTTCACACTGAAATATTTCTAAACATACAACAGGACGCTATTATTGAAAATCTTTGTTTCTAATCACAATACCAGGGTGATAATTAAAGACATTAGGAAGTGCCCTCATGCGAGTAAGGATTAAGAACACCTTCTCTATGTGCTAAAACCCTGTGAGGGGACATACATGGGGAATGGTGCTCTATCAGCACAGATTCTAGGAAAGCTTTTTGTCCAAGTCTAGAATCCAGATACTATATTGTGAAGTTCATAAATGTCTTGCTATTTAAGCCTTTTTTGTTAAGCTATTCAGAATATAAACGTGTACAGATTATATGACAGAGCCCTACTTTGAACAATACTCTGTTTATAATTGCCAACTAATTTCTCAGGAAAAAAAATCAATCTGTTAGGTGTTTGAACTGATCCTTGTGTTATTATTTTAAAAATCCTATGTATGGGCGATGCTAAAATGCTTGCCTTGGGAGAGCTATTGTTGAAATTAGTGTGCTCGATCACATGAAAATATCACAAAGCCATTTCTTGAAAGATTAAGAATGGGCAAATAAAATATATCTTAATTGGAATTTGCTACTGGATTTTGCAGGCCTCTTCTAAAGTCATCTTTTACTCAGTTTTTAAATAAAGGAATTTTGTTTTGATACCTAAGAATTTCAGACCAGGCATTTTCTCACGTTCTCTGTGAAGTCAATTTAAAAGTACATTAGCAGTACATGTGGATTTAGTCAGGGAATCAAGATGTGAAATTTTGAACATATTTCTCCAAAGGTAGACTCTTCAAATATGACTGTGAAAGTAATTTATTCCAGCCAAACACACTTCCACATATTGTTAACAGGACTATGTGCTTCAACTCATTTAACAGCTTTTTAATTCAGTAGTTATTCAGATTTAATAGAGCCATTTCTTCATCATTTTGCATTTAGTGATAAATGGTGCCAGCATTTATGATAAATTAAACTGCAAAGGACCATGTTAAAGTTATCTTAAGGGTTTCACATAAAAGGAATCAGCACCTATTTTTTTCAGAACCGCCACCTGAAAGTTCACGTGGTGAAAAGAGCTTCTTACTGGGTATAAACTATGAGCTCTATTTGAAAGTTAAGTTTTAATTATACTTTTCCCTCACCACTTACCATTGGCAGTGGCCATCCAGCTGGGGGACTGGCAACACGGATGCTTTAAACTAGGGATTCTTTCTTGTTTTAATATTGATTTAACAAGTGGAAGAACATTCATGTGGAAGCTTTGATGAAAATCCTTACATAACAAGCCACCAGATACAGGGGGCAACTTTGTAAAAGTTTGGTGAAGGGATGAGGCATCAAGGGGCAATGGGAGAGATAAATTGGGCAGGGCCGAGTGGTGGGAGAGAGAAGAGGTGTAGTTGGACAGCCCTGCCAATTACCAGCCCTATTATCCTTTCTCTTTCCTACTAATGCACTCGCTAACAGCTACCACAAAGGAAGATGAGGAGCTGAATTCACAGGCCTCTCCCTTTTCCCTTTTTCCCATAGGCACATTTTGAAAATGAACAAAAAAAAAAAAAGCGATCCCTTGACTAAAGTAACGGAAATGGTCTGCAACCATTAACTCTACAATTTTCCTGACATGTTAAAATGTATAAACTAGCTTAATTAGAATTTTTTTTTCCCTAAGCATCTGTAGCCGCAGACAGCCACGCTGGGCTGGTTAGTCAAACAAGGAGCACTCTCTCAGGATAGAGATCAGGAAGACACCATGCAAATGGAAAAGTCTGTCCTTAACGTTAAAAACCTTTAGGTCACTCTTGATAATCAACGGGAGACTAGGGAGAACCTGCCCACAGCACATTCATTTGAACTGAAAGATATGGTTCTGCTCCCCAAACAGTCGTTAATAATATACTTGGGTCTGTAACTCTGCAAGCAAACCATTTGTGAGTGAGGAGTGCAAAACGCATTTCTTCATTTGAGAAAAGCGCATCCTGACCATTCACTTTTGAGTTTCCTGAGTTAGAATTTTCCTATGACTTCATAATTGTTTATCTGCTGTCGTTTTATTCATTTGTTATGGAACACCTTTTACCGAGAACCCATTATGTGAGGGGTGCTTGGCATACACAGGTGTAAGACAGTCTCTTCAGCGGAAAAGCCCCCACATGGGTATATGATAATGAGGAGGAATTGAAGGAAATTCTGCTCTCACCGCACGGGCAGAAATCGTTGCAAGCTGGCTTAGTGTTTAGTCACCCAAAACAACATTTGTTTGATAAAGGAAAGTCTAGAAATTTTGGAAAATAGCCCAATGCTCGTCAACCTTATCCTATACCTTTGCTGGGCCTCTTGTCTTGCTGTCAAAGTTTGAACACGTGTTCCTCTGTGTCCAACTGTCTCTATGCATCTCTACCTGTTGCTCTTTATATGGCTTTCACAACAATTATTAGGTGCTACCATTGTGCCAGGGGCTGTATATGCCTTATCCTACTTAGTAGAATTTTAAAAAGTAGTGGATTGGGAGTCCAGCTGCTCTGGTCACAAAACTAGAGGTAAACCGCTTCCATGTCTACCTGAACTCTTCAGAATGAGGGGAGTTTGCTTGAAAGCCCTATCCATCTGTAATAATTCTATAATACCGTGATTCCTGATGCCTTCCTAAGTGCTTCGTGAGGGCAAAATTAATACCTATTTTTGTTTAATCTTTCGCCAACTCTGCTCTATGGATACCTGATAAGAGGAAAGGAATTGAATTATAGACTACTTAAAGAAATGAACTCCATCTTCAGCAGATGGACTGGACTTGGAGACTACAAATGTACTAGTTCTTTATAAAAAAAAACCCATAAAACTCTAGGTGTATAAAAACATCATTTTTCCCAGATAGAAACATTTTTGATTTCTTAATAATTCCCAAAAGGTGTTCCTTTAGCTGCAGATTTTTAAAAAGATAAATATTTAGCTTCAATAGTATGATTTTAAACCCCTCAAAATAGAGGTACTCCGAAGCTCCTAAAAATATTTTTAGCTATAATGAAAATGCCCATTTTAGGAGCCTCCATATACATACTTAACCTGAAAATAGCACACTGAGGATTTCTACTCATTAAATTGCCCATTGCACTGTCCAAAGCCACTTGTCCACCTTCTTGTTGTGTGTGCTGCTTGTTATCTTTTTTTCCTGGGCAGTTTATTCCGCAAAGGGCAATTGCAAAAGAGTTGGAAGCGCTTTTTAGTGCTCGGCCATTCTCTAGCTCAAGTTCATGCCCCTTGGTTCTCATATTTAACAGAAGCTCAGATAGCCTGCAGCATCTGTCCTTTTGGCTCCCTTCAGGATTGTGTACATTTCTTTGTCCTATCGTCATTTCTCAAACCACAGAGTTTCTTTAAATAGCAGCCCTGTCCCGGTAGAATTATGGGGAACTATCGGGCTATAATTTGAAGAATATTCTGCTTCAAAGTGGATAGTCCTAATTGACTAAAATATTTAAGACATGTTTTACTGTGTTTCTGTTAAGAGGACTTGGAATATGACTACGTTTCTGCAAGGAAATTAAGAAAGGGAATACTGTTTCTTTTTGCCCCATTTGTGATCAATTTCATTGAGGGGGTAATAAAAAGGCCTCCCCCCAGATAATCAAAACACAAACCAGCAAATTTGGCTACCTTATAAAAGGCAAACAAACAAACACAACTGAAAAATTTGGCCACTTATTTACAAGTGGTACTGACAGATATTTTAAAATAGCAGCATGTTGGCATATTCCAAATAAATGATAAATAGATGCATACATGCATCCTCCATAAATGAATAAATAAATAAGCCACAGTTTATGTCTCTCATTATGTTTATTGAAGAGAGAAATTCCAGAAACATGAAATTCACTCTTACTTCATTTGTCCCTAGATTTAGAAAAGCTGTTTCTCTATAAAGATGGTAATTCTAGAAGAGCTTCATTACTATTACATTCCGTTTGGGGAGTTAAGGAAAATTTGTCTCTATAATAGTTGTTTAGATTTTAAGGATCAGTAAACTGTTTCCAACTTTACTTTTTACACATGTGCTAAAAACTATCTATAGAAGATTAAACAATGTTTCACTCTTCATCTGGAGGCTGTGATGAAGTATCCTCAGATCTAAAGCGGGCTCCTTTTTCCATGTTCAGTTTTTGTGAAGGCACATTTGTAAATGGAGAATTCTTGAGATTCGTCCTGTTCAGACTCAGATTCTTCCTTTTACAATGAATTGCAAAATGTCATTTAACTTCAAGGTTTCTCATCGGGCAATTGCACTGTACCCACCTTTTTATTGACCGCCTTTCCTTGTTTTTTTTTTTTTTTTTTTTTGTTTCACCAGCAAGATTCTCACCTTGCTGCGCATTCTTTCAACTTGGCCATCAATATATAAAGTAGAGAAATCTTTCTAAGTCCTGATGCTTACAGCTGCATTCCACTTATCTCCTCTTTCCATCCTGGGAGGGAAGCTCTATCTGAACTGCTTGAAGTGGCTGTTGATGGTGTCTTTACTGCTGTTACATGGAAGCCTGTTTTGAATACTATCATTGAAAGTGTCCTGAAGCTCCATAAAGGGCTGTCAGGTTGGAAGAGCTATGTTTATGTTTCTTTGCTTCAGTATCTCTCTCTTTTTTCTGGTTCTGTCCTCTATTTTTCCCTTCCTTTTAAATTTACAACAATGAAGTTGGTAATATTTCGACAGAAGGCTCACAAAGATGTATTTGAATAAATCTGAATATGTTTTGGTCTTGATTCTATATTCTAACTTATGTACTGTTTGTATGATATGTAAACATGTATATACATTAAAAAATACAGCATATATTTAGCATGTTTAGCAAAATATGTGTGTATATATGTATATGCATGTATATTTACATGTGTATGTGTTTTAAACATACATATGTATGTCTATGTATGTGTGTGTGGGGATGTGTGTGTGTGTATGTCTATTTCTTTCCTTGTAGGAAGAATGTATTTTTAATCAAAATTAGTCAATCATCTCTACTAAATATCAAGAGGGTACTCCATACAGCAAGAGTTAAGAAATATATAGTATATGAAATAAATTTATAAAATACATGAATATATGTGTATCTATATATATTATTTGTGTATTTCATTGTGTTGGTATTTATTGTGGTATGCGTGTATATATGTACATGTATGTATATATGATGCATATATATATATATATATATATATACACACACACATATATAATATGAAATAAAAGCATGCAGGTCCTTACTTTCTCCAGTTGGAATTTTAGTCTCTACTGATCCAATCATGGATTTCAATACATTTGTGTAACTTCTGCAAATCTCTTAACCTCTTTTCATAAATCCCAGCAGAGCCAAAATTGGGCTTGCAATAACACCCTAAAGATTCATAGAACACAGCTGCTTTACTTTCCCCTTTAGCCAAGTTTTGGCTGAAGAGTTTTAAATAATCGTGGAGTAAATAGATTCATTCCTTTGTGGCTTTCATTCCACAGCAGTGTTTAATAGGAAGTTACCATGGTGTGGAAATAGTAAATAGAAGCTCTATGAGGAAAAAAGAACACACACTGAGATTTTTCTCAGAAGCTGCTTCCCTATAAACTAAGACGTTAGTATTCAAGGTATTTTTTTGTTCCAAGACTGATGAGTTTTTTGGTTATTTCATATGCTAAAGACAATCATCCTTGGACAGTGTATTAAAGGTATCTGAGTGATCAATACATGTATTAATGATGAAAGTTACTATTGAATCCTTCAACAAATATCCTTATCTAATAGCTAGATGTCTTGGTGTCAGATCCATGTATCAGGGTTAAGAGTTTTGCTGGGGCTTGTATGATGTCAGGATATAGAACAGAATCACTAAGTTAAAAAGGTGCATTGTTTTCAACCCAGTTTTCTTTAGAAGTTTAGATAGGGGGAAAATAAACAAAAATAAAATTTAAAATATTTCAGTAAACAGTGTTAATTTTTAACTTAAAACTATCTAGACATATTGAGATTTGAAAATATGATATAATTTAAGAAAATATTTTCTTTTTAGACCACTGTGAATATTTGTTCATAAAACTATTCTTAACCAGAGAGGTAAAGATTAATTTAAAAATGCATAAAATAACACACTCATGGATATGAAAATCTAACTGTGATATAGGTATCCTTGGCTTTTTCTTTTTTTCTGTGATATTTGAAACTAGTTAGAGAGAATAGAATTTAATTTAATTAGGTATTCCCAACTCATAAATCTTAACCATGAATTCCAGGCATATAACGTAAGAACAAGATTTAATCTTTTTAAATGATTTTTGTATTGAAATTTTTTGAACAAACAGCAAAATTCAATGAACTAACACTTTTTGTGCCCTGAATCCAGTAACAGGAAACAATAAATTCAAGGCCAGTTTACATGCAATTCCATTTTGTACGTTTCCAACCAATTTTTCATTAACTTACCATCAAGATGGTACTTGGACACCACATGACATTATTTACTTGGTTTTTAAAATGTATTTGGTAAATAAAATGTGTTTCTGAGTTTTTATCACTAGCTGGATAAGACGAGCATAGATGAAACAGCAATATATCAGTGGTATAAAGCTAGAGAATGGAGAAATCTGAAAAGGAGAGGAAGTACATGCAATATATATAACATTCCTCTCTTTTCTCCTTCCATCTTGCATCTTGCCACAGTATTGTGGGGATCAGACAAAAATTCTATTTATGAGTTCTTTCAGATTTTGGCTGCTGAAATTACCACCTGCTCTGAATGCTATGAATAGTAAAAACATTGAAAAGGATACTCAGTCCTTTCTATGCCTTGAATTTTGGAGTCTGTTTACATGAAGGTGATAAGAAGTGAGTAATGCATAAGACATAAGACATATAAGACATTGGATGGGAGAAAGAGGCTTCAGAAATGTTTTTGTTTTGTTTTGTTTTGTTTCTTTTGTTTTTTGTTTTATCATAGCACTTGGTCTTTGAGCATCCAAACACCTTTAAGTCAGCGCTGTTTGTCCTGATTGTGGGAGAATGTCCCCACCAAGACTGTCCCTGGCTTTCATAAGTAGATTTAATGATTTTTGCTTCCGGGTAGACTCCAGGGGATAAGCACTAAAAATTAACGAATAGCGTGACCATATCTTATCAGGAAAAGTTGTAAATTGTGGTTTATAATGAATTATCTGTAAATAGATATCCGTATATCTATCGGGAACACTCTTAAATAATGAAAGCAACTTGAAGCTAAGTGCACTGGAATTGGAGGACAGACTGTGGTTCACAATACTGCATCTTCTTCACTGAAAGCAAATGACAGAAAATAGAGCTGATGAAGCTTCTGAGGCAAACACCTTATTTGTGGGAGACTGTGTAATTGTTTTAATTCCATTTACCAAGTCATTTGCTTTGACATTTTTCATGATAGAAATGAGATGATTTAGGTAAATAAGTATATGTGTTGGATATTTTGAAGAGGTTACCTGACTGGTACAAATATATTTAAATTAAGGTTTCAATATGAATATAGGTAAAAAGATACATTTATCTGTTTTATTAAGCCCCTGTAAAGTTTTCTTTAAATATGAGATTACAATGTCAATGATTTACTTACATGAATATTGTTCCTGTTTTCCTCCTAACGCAATTATATTAAATTTTAATGACATCAATTGTAATGTCTAACTGGTATCTGGAAGCTGTGGAGAGCCCAGAGCTTTTATACAAATTTATATGTATAAAGCTCTCACTGATATACTTTGCCAGTAGATATTTTACCTTGAGTAGTCAGCTCTGCAAATCCCTTCCCACAAAAGATTAAAAACATCCTCCTATTACATCTAGAGATTTCTTTTTGTTATTCAAAGCCATGAATAAATTTAGGAAAAAATGTATATGATTTTAATGCCTTAAACCAGAAAGCTTCCTTGATTCCTATTAAAAAATGGAATATTTAATGTTTTCCTTCTTCTGTGGTACTTTTTTGATATTGTAGCAAAGAACAAAAAAGAATTCCGAGAACATATAAAACAAAAAACTGTGTTTGAAGTATTATAATAAAACAACCTTCTTCCTTTAATGCTAAGTCCCTTTTTAATGAAGATCTTCTGGCAGCTCTTGAATGTATAACTAGTTTATATCATGGGATGAAGCTGTCTGTTCTGATGATTGACATGAGCCCACATTACAATGTGATTCTGAAAATTAGTCCATAGAGGTCCTTTTCAGGTACTTCTCAGACTGAGAGCTGCCCTCCAACTACAGTAGAGCCTTTTTAACCCCACTCATTGGTATTCTAATCTGGAAGTGCTGTCCTGCCTTTTAAATAACTCAGGCATTCAGGCTCGTACCCCCCTTGACACATTACTTAGCCAAAGGATTCAAATGAGATTCAAGAAACATGCAGTACAGCACAAAGGGATTGGAATAGGCACAATTAATAATCACACAGTTAATTCATTTTTAATGCAGGGAGGATTTCTGAAATTTCACATTGAGATTTGGAGCACAAAGTAGTAGCTGTCTACCCTGATTACATTTCCAAAATTCCAAAATATAAGCACTATGCTTAAGTAATTATTTTCATTTTAAACAGATTTTCCTAAAGGTATAGCTTGAAGTTACATTAAGGTTATGACACAAACGGATACAATTGGAAAATAAGACTCCTTACTGTCCAGGTATTGCACAAATAAATAAACACATTAAGATTTTACAAGAATGGGAAGCAGGTATGTCTCTGATTAGGAAGCGTCGTGTTGGGGTTTTTACTACCTCGGGTCAAAGCCAGCCAAGTACATTACACAATGCAATGCTTTGTTTCTCTCATTGTTTTCTTTTAGATAAGTATTATTATATATCCTATGCGAAAGACCTTGCTGCCCGTGTTTGAGAGGTGTGTATATAGTTTGTGGCGATGAGAATATCAGTAGAACCACAACCGTCTGAAGGTTTTCAAACTACAACCCAGAGTACAACCAACCATTGGGTCAATAACTAGTTGCTAGATTGTATTGAATGGATAATCAGTAAATGCATTTATTAACCATTTACACACTGTATGTTTTCTATATGCGAGATGATGACAATGAAAGCAGCAAACAGGAGAGAGAAAATTTCA
The DNA here is from genome assembly GCA_028533885.1 of Nasua narica. Lineage (NCBI taxonomy): Eukaryota > Metazoa > Chordata > Mammalia > Carnivora > Procyonidae > Nasua > Nasua narica. Next base: position 114,021,004 of record CM052810.1, on the reverse strand, counting down.
GTTCTTAGATCACTAATATTCTAGAATACACATAAATGGACATGACAAATTCAGAGAACAATAAGTACAATGCAAAAAAAATAGAGCATGACAAGAGGATCGAGTGATAAGGGCGTGGAAAAGAGGGGAGCAATCACTAGAAGGTGGAGTTTGGGTGAGAGATCTGAATGAACCATGAGAGAATATGTGGGGAATATATGAGGCAGAGGACTGAGGAAGAACAAAGACCTGAGGAGGTCATGAACATCTCAGGTTTGAAGAAACTCAATATGGCTAGAGTAAGACTGGACTGGGCAAAAGCAATGTCTCACAATCAATTAGTTCATCCTTTCTGGTCCTAAATGAAACATTAAAGTGGTTTAACTCATTGCATAATCTGTTTTGTTCCACTGTGCTTTTCCTTACAGAAATAGCCTAGGAGTCAAGCCAGAGACAACATACAGAAAATGTAGTAAAGTTGTGACTTTGTTGGGAATTAGATTAAGTGGTGACATCTCTCTTTTAAAACATTTATTATCAAACAGCTGCATCAGCTGCCTGGGATAATTATTGTGTAGATTGTAGCTTCAACATTATCATGTATTTTTAAATCATTTACAGTTTACAATGATTTGTAGTCATACCAATGGAAGCTTCACAGAGCATCTGAGTAATGCAATTGGACCAGTCATCATAAGATATTTGTACCAGTACTTTCCCCGAAGATTCAATACCTCTCCATTACCTTCCTCTCTCTCCTCCCCAAACCTTACCATCTTCTAAACTGAAGTAAAAGGAAGAAATCTATTTTTCATGAGAACCAGGCTGTGTCCAAAACTTTGAAGATAGTTGGTGTATACCAGTTCTATGGAATAGTGGAATTAGGTGTTATATGAAATAGCTTTTTAGTGTACACACAAATGTTGTCAGACTTTGTATTGGAAACTATTTCCAGCCAGGGATCTGATATTACCTACCAATTTTTTTGTGCAATCAATTTTATGAAAAGTGCAGATAGATTTTTGCATAACTGCTTTGAAGTTTTCTAGGCTAATTCAATGCCAGCTGCCTTCTTTCTGTTCTATTTTCCATTTTTCTTCTATTCTTTCCTTTATTTCTTTTCTTTACTTGTGAATTACTGGGATGGGCACACGACCTTAGCCTGGAACCCTAATGCTAATTTTTAAGCATGAGTAGCTTTCAATCTCTAGACCACAGAGAAAGATAAACTAGTTTTATTTGCTGTCTCACTTTTACTAGTGTCCTGAAAGGTGAAATCATTCATGCATAGGTAATTGCTCTAGTGATTTTCCTTGATCTGTGTGTGTGATTGTAATTTATAAATATCAATTGGGTAATTGCTGGGAAAGGTTTAAAAAAATGTTTCTAATGTGTAGTTGACACAATGTGTTCCCAATTGATTATATTATTTACAATATTAATGAACCTGATATTTTTCTTCCGTCAAGGGCAACATTAGGTTTACCTAATGCTCAGCAGTGTGACTGGTGCATGATTTTGCTTAGGAGAAGATGGGGATGGGAGGTTAGCTCTCTTTCTAATATTTTATCCTTTGCAGAACTATTCATAACCCTTATGCTGGTCAAGTTCACAGAACTCAGATTAGGTTGCAACCATGAATGCCTGGAATACAAAAGTTGAGCGATATTTTGGTATTAACCTCTCAATATCATTCCCCTTTAACAAACTTACATCTTAGAAGAAGTACACAATGATCCTACATTCATTATATCTTTCAGAATATTAATCCATTAAAAATTACTTTTATTAATGGTTTAGAAGGGAATCAGATAAAATCCTTTCGCCAGAAGTTGTCCACTTTCAAGATGTGTCAGGCCTAAAGTCAAAGAGAATGTTTATACTCATGAATTTAGGCTTGGCATTTTCATTGTCAAATATTCACAATTGGATATTGCAAAAACAAAAACAAAACCCAAAAAAGAACAACAACAAAAAAACTGAAACAAAACTCTTCTCACCTAAGTGGATAAATGATCCATTTGGAGAGGAAATGAGAACATTACCCCAAAGTCAAGAAGCAGATTTGAATAATATCTAATGTAATTATACCCTTTCCTTTTGGAAGGCATTCCCAGAGGCCTCCAAAATAAGAGAGAAAAGTGGAATTCCTGTGGCTCTCTGTGGAAGTTTAATGCTCCTTTTCTCAGTCTCGACGTAACTCCAATTACAGCTTGGGAATCAAAGAGTAGACCCACAAGGAATTTCAGCGTTGTGGCTTTGCCTCCTCATTCCTCAGATGTGCTTCATAAGAGCAGATCATAAATGTCTAGGGAAGCAGAATGAGAGCATCTTTCTACCAAGTTGTGATATGGGGCCCTCAGCCCAAAACGAAGGCACAGAGAAAGCCTAAGGTCTTGGAGGTCTTTAAAACAGCAATTTACCCCTTCTCTCTCCTGCCTGTTTTTAAAAGAAAGAGCTGTACTGAATGAAAGTGGGCCTCTATCATGCCAGATATAGAAAAGAGATGGAGGAAAAAAAAGAAACTATTTGGATTTTTCCAGTTTTAATTTCTCTACCATTGGGAGGAAATGTTGTCTAGAAAGACAACACAACTGCACTGGTTGTTTATATTTAGGTTAAGTAAGGATCACTTTAAGTGTAGCCTTCCTAATTATCACAACATATTTAATAATGCATAGGCTCACAAATGAGCTGGCATAGCATACAGATTAGGAGAGAATCCATATTATAATTAAATCCATTTACAGATCTCTATCTAAAGGAGAACTTCTCCATGAGATAGTAAGGATATGTAGTACCACACTCCATGTGCTGATAGGGATTTGGTGTGGTATAGAAGACTAATGCAAGTGAGTAAAAAAATGGAGATTTTTTTTTATGAGAGGATGTAATTTTTCTGGTCTTTTTTTTTTATCTTGTCCATTCTTTCTATCTTTGCATTTGCTAAAGAGAAGAGGACTTTAGGACAGTTCACAGACATTTATTTTCCATTCTTCTTTATATTTATATTGTGTTTATTTTCTATTTATCTCTAGATTTATGTTGTCATTTCTCCAAAGATCTCAAAGTACTTTTCCAAAATTTATGAAAAAACAATGAACATCACTAACAGGAATTCAGAGGAAGAAGGAGAACAACTTATAAGAATAGTAGTAGAAGGACATTCACCAAAGTACCTGACTGAAAAAACAAATAATCTCTTCTCTGAATTGACCCATTCACTATTCTTCTCTCCAACATTTTAGTCAAATAGTTTAGCCTGTACATTCCAAATCTTAAACATTTCTCTGCCATCAGTACTTAACTTTGAAATGAGAGCAATCATCTCTGTCAGGACTGGTTCTAGGTAGTTGGAGTGGGAGTCTGATTTGTGGTTCATCACGAGTGGTATAGCAATGCCTTGATCATCAAGTACATCTCTCCAACAACTCCATATTTATAGTTGCTCTTATGGCTTAAGGCAGTGGTACTAGTAGGCTTCTATTATCTGAGAGAGATATTAAATTAATAATTTAGATTTCATCGATACATTAATTGAAGTGCATGAGATACTTAGCCTGTCTTCAACAAAATACTAGGTACAACAGTATTCGTGAAAGGAATAAAATTTCATCAATAATTCAAAATTCATGTGACCTATTTTTTTCTCCTACAGATACTAAACTACAGAAACTATAGAAAACATATAGACAACATAAACTATTTTAACAATGTGTTTCCATTTAATTTGTAGCTTATAACTTTATCATGATTTTTTTGTGTCTGCCTAAGATTTGAGAGTTATTATCTCATGTTATATGACTACTTAGACTGTGTTCAATTGTTTGATCTATGTTTGGATGATTGTGAATGTAAATGGTACATAAAAGGATAGATGTTATCTTTGGATTATCAAGATCTCTCTCCTTAGCAGAAATTGCAAGTAGTGCCTGTTGCTCACATTTAAAAATCACCTTGATTTGATGGTACTCTTGGGTACAATTTCCACTCTCCCATTTTGGAGAGCTTTTTCACTATAAATACATTTTAAAACACAAAATGAGGTGATTTGGCCCATTTTGCTATGTATATAATTTAACCTTCAAAGGATTATGGTCTATGGAGCAAACAGGTTAATAGGAAGGTTTTAAAAAGACATTTTTTCATCTGATGGGACATAATCATACCTAAGGAGCAGTTATGGTCCATTGTATAAATCCTTCAAATTCACGGACTATTGGCCCAAAACACAGTAATGGGTCCTGTAGAGCATTGAAAATCTATCATGTTAATATAGCTGCTGCATAGACAGAGTATGAAGTTTATTCTCCCATCCACACCTTGGGAGATGTGTATGTAATTCTCATATTAATAGGTTTGATTCCTGTAACCCAGATGGGATGCTTTGCCAAACCCTTTACACGTGAAGTAAAAAATTCTTCTCAGGATTTACGCTGAAACCAATGAGTGTAACATATTCCTGTAAAACACTGCCACGTCTAACAAAAATATTTGCTTGTTCAGAAGTCCCAGAGGAATCACACCACTTCACATTTGTAAAGCAACAAAGAGCTTTTTTAAAGTTGTTAGTTTACAAATCAGCACCTGAAAAAATTCAATTGTACCTAGCTAAATGCCAAGATACAGTCCCTTCAAAACTCCTTTCATTGATGTTGGCAAGAATGGTTTTGTTCTGAACACATATGCATATCTCTACTATTACAGACCGAGGGCCCTTTGGAACACCTAAAATGCTATCACAAACTTCTCAGTTCCTCTTCATCTTATTTTCTTCCTCTCCCCACAGAGCTATAAAAGCAACGGCTATTGGCAGTACTATTTTATGATCACTCAGAATGCAAACTTGCAATGTCAGAGAACCCTTGATTCTAATCTCCGTTTCTGTCCTTAACTGCACAGAGATAATGAGAGTAACTGCCTGGGGCCAATGCAGGGTACAATCCAGCCGGTAGGGCCCCTTTCCACCCAGCAGGCCCTGGTGGAGTGGTCGTAGTGGATGAAGGGGTATTTCTACACAGTTTTAATCTAACTAGAAAGGACAGAGGAGATGAAATAATGTCTTTCCTCTGTGTTAACAATGTTAACCCATTTTCCAGACACATATTATTATCATGAGTTTCAGTGTGAAGTTGGACAAGTTTTTAATTTTTAAAATTTATCATCACAGGGCTTGGCAAGTACATTTCTTCATTATCCTCTTTATTACCCCTGCAGACTGTGTCACTTTCACACTCTTATTTTTGTATGTGGTGTAAGGAAATGATCTAGTTTCATTCTTCTGCATGTGGCTGTCCAATTTTCCCAACACCATTTGTTGAGGAGACTGTCTTTTTTCCACTGGACATTCTTTCCTGCTTTGGCAAAGATTAGTTGACCATAGAGTTGCGGGTCCATTTCTGGGCTCTTTATCCAGTTCCATTGATTTATATGTGTGCTTTTATGCCAGTACCATACTGTCTTGATGATTACAGCTTTGTAATAGAGCTTAGAGTCTGGAATTGTGATGCCGCCAGCTTTGTTCTTCTTTTTCAACATTCTTCTGGCTATTTGGGTCTTTTTTCAAGGGACTCTTAAAAAAGCCAAGTGGAGCGCCTTTGTTGCAATTTCTGGGAATTACCAAGGCAAAAACAAAGATATGCCAAAAGAATGTTATCTCAGTGCTGAGAAACTCACTGAGTTTCAGAAAATAGAATGAATATAATGTAGGCTGCCATGTAGTATGACATCATGCAATGACTGGCTACAGTTGATAGACTCAGTGAAGGACTCTTAACCCAAGTAAAACAAATTGCAGTCCTTTCTCTCATTACTGTCTGCTGGCTACAAACAACTGTCCAGCAGTTTGGGTACTTTGCCCAAGCCGAACCCATCAGACTGTAACATCATTTTAGAAAAAAGAAAGTGTCTGCAAAATCATTTTCTCTCTGAGAACTTGATGCTGTGCCATATACAACTGGGGGGAGATCAACAGTCATCTTCTCTGTTCAGAAGACAGAAGAACAGCAATAGTTGGTCTGTAAAGAGAAAGAGAGTAAATCAAACATTCAAAGATTGGAAGCCAGATATGAAGGGAGAATCCTAATGTTACTTACATCCTTGAATGTAGTTGTTACTTTGTCCTTGTTTTGTGAAGATCACAGGACCCTTAAAATGAATTCCTCTTGTCTCTTAAGTCAAGATTTGGATTTGATTTTTGTTACATGCAATCTAAAGTCCTAGTTTATTCATAAGTGTATTTCTTACAAATAAAATATACTTCCAAATAGTAGAAAAATATATCTTGGGGCACCTGGGTATCTCAGTCGGTTGAGAGTCCAACTCTTGATTTTAGCTCAGGTTCTGATCTCATGGTTGTGGGATTGAGGCCTGGGTCGGGCTCCAAGCTCAGCAGGGAGTCTGCTTGAGATTCTCTCCCTTTCCCCCTCCTCTACTAAAATAAATAAATAAATCCTTAAAAATATATACATATATATCTTGTTTTATAATAATTACATAATTTGTTCTATTTGAAATAGACTAATGGTTGTAATTGATTTTAAAAACAGCTTCAGAAAAATGTACATCTCCTCCCAAGTTTTTAAATCTTTTATACAGTACATTGAGTTGGATCTTAAATATAGAACAATTTTAAATTCTAAGGTTAAATTGACCAAAAAAACCTAAGGTTACATTTTTTTATTTATTTAGTATTTTTTATTTATTTAGTATATAAAGTATTTAACTTTATTAACTTTGTTTATTGTTTATGTTAATTTTAAGTTTTAAAAAAAACCTCAACAGCCTTCAAAGCACTGAATCTAAAATTAGGTATTGATTGAATTTATTTTGAAGAGAAAAGTCAACCCGAAAGTGTTTTATGCGCCCCCTATTTTTTTCAAATGGTGTAATGGTAGGTAGATAATGGACTGAAATGAGGGGTGTAGTAAAATGAGATGATCATAAAACACTTCAATGAGGACAAGTCTTCTGTCACAGAGGATGTAAAGTTTTACATTGTGGTTTGGGTGGAAGATCACCCCTCAATAACTGTCTCAATAGATGGAGGTATAACTATCCACCTATATCCTTCCATAAGCCCATTTAAACTTGAAATCAGGAGATTTTAAAAACAAAACTTAAAAAGAAAAGAAAAGTAACATAATCCTCTTATTCACTATGGACCAGATATTGAATACTATTTAGATTTCTTAGTCTGAATGACCTATATTGGCCAAAAAAAAATTTAATTGAGGATATTGAGGATTGGTTCTGATTTATTATAACCTAGGTCATTTTCATAGGTTATTTAAGTTCATTAAATTCTTTTAATACCAGACTCATTGATTTCATACGACCATAGAATTTTAATTATTTATTAATGAAATTGATTTAATAGAAACTTAATTTTAAATAGAATTTACAAAAATTATGCAGTGCTATTATTGTCAATAAAGCATTCTAAGTCATCCTCCTCCCATGGTCCAAGGAAAAACATTTCTACATGTGTGTTAAAAATGTAGAAGTAACAACTAAAATAATAGAAATGGAACCTATAGCCTCCAAGGATGAAAAGGAGAAGAAAAGGAGAAATCAATCAAGCTTTTTTTCCAACAAAGGCAGAAGAGGAGAAAATTATGAAATAAAAGAAAGCATGGCCAATATAAAATATAAAAATAAAAACACAGGAATTATTTTAAATATTTTCACCATAATAAATGAAATGGCTTAAATTCCCAGATCAAAAGTCCTCAAGTTTCAGACTGGAGTTTAAAAATACAATCCAATCATGTGAATGGAAAAAAAAAAGATACACTAGCAAAACAAATAACAAAAGAAAGTTGTTGAAGAAATAATAATATTGGCAAAGTAGGAAACAAGCAAATGCATTAATAGTTAAAGAATAACAGTAAGATAACAAAAAAGACCAGTTTACCAAGAAGATATTCAAAATTCACAGATTTGTATGCATCTAAGAATGTAGCCTGGAAATAGGTAAAAGTAAAAGTGACAGAATTACAAAGATAAATTTGAACAAATTCATGTCATAACTAGGTATTTTAGACAAATAATTTTCAAGGATGTGAATTAGTTTAATATATCAATTATATTGATATGTAATGCATAATGCATATAAATATGATATGAATATATCTAAAAATATTGTGTCTGAACCTTATATATAAACACACAAAATCTTACAATGACATAAAAGAAGCTTTAACTGGGGATAAATCCATGGTCACATGTGGGAATGTGTCATTCCTAATGCTGTCAAATATCCTCAAACTAATAAATACATATATTCAATGAAATTCTAACCAAATGTTTTCATGGAATTGATATTAAACTGATATTAACTGATATTAAAACATGTCTGGTAGAGTAAAGGTTAAAAATTACACTAAGATATTTTGATGAAGAGGGTGCCTGAGTGGCTCAGTTGGTTAAGCACCTGACTCTTGGTTTTGGCTCGGGTCATGATCTCAGGATGGTGAAATCAAGCCCGGAGTCAGGCTTGGCATGCTGAGCACTGGGTCTGCCTGAGTTTCTCTCTCTTCCTCTGCTTCTGCCCCTCCCTCTGTGCTCTTATTCTCTAAATAAATAAATAAATAAATAAATAAATAAATAAATCCTTAAAAAAAGATTTTTATGAAAAAATGGATGGACAACATAGAATGACTCATTGAAGAAGATATTAAGACTCATAGCTATAACAAGAGGACATGGCATTGACATTGGATAACGTGAAACTAAATGGAAACTCCTGAAAAGGCTTGTAACAATGAAAGAATATGTAAAACAGAAATGGTAATTTGAATATTAAGTCACAAACTTTTTTTGTCCAAAAGCAGAAGCTAACGTGTTTTAGGTGCAAGATGTTTTTTTAGGATCAAAACCCATGAAGATAGGAAGCTAAAGGGAAAGAAATGGAGCTGGGCAGAGAGAGAGGTCAAACTGTCACGTAGATGAAATGAACCATTCGTCAAATATTGTGGGCGGAATTGTGTCTACCCACTCCCTCCAAAAAGATACTGAATTCTCTGACCCCCTAAAAACTGTAAATGTGACCCTTTTGGAAAATAGGGACTTACAGGTGTCATTGGTTAAGTTACTGGAATATGATGAGTTCTCATTCCAGTATGAATGCTGTCCTTCTAATAAACAATCATGTGAATACGCTATAACAAGGGGGATTCCATGTGAATTTATAAGACCAAGGTATGCCTGCCTCAGGCTATCAGAAAATAGGAAAGAGGCATGGAAGAGATTTTTCCTCAGAGCCTTCAGAAAGTTCCAACTCTACTATACCTAAATTTTGGACTTCTAGCCTCCAGAACTGTGAGATAATAAATTTCTGTTGTTTTAAGCAGCCCCAGGAAACAAATACATCAACCGTGCATGGAACTTTGGAACAAGAATTGCCTTTCGGTATCTTGTGTTGAGCTGAAATGATCAGCCTTGATGCCTTGACCTTACTCAGCTCCAGGCACTCTTGGAAAGGAATAAACTTCAACATGGCTGCTGAGGCAGACCCTTATATTTCCTGACAGCTCCAGGCTGCTTGCAGCAATTCTTCCTCAAATGGAGATCTAGGAGATGCATCTCCATGTCTATGGCGGACAATTCCTTGTGCCACTGTATATAGAGGGTCCAGAAATCCTCTAAATAGTAGACTATTCCCTATTTCCCAGTAAGCAATTTATCCAGTAAATGATTTAGTCTGTTGCATATTCTCCCAGTTATGTTGCATAGGCAGGCTGGGTCTTATGGTTCTTTTGGAATACAGTTTCATCCCTCTCTTATCAGACCCAATGTATCTCTAGCTGACTCAACCTCACATAAGATTCAATAGCTAAGTGGGGAAGTGGTGGCATTCCCTGAGAGGGCCCATCATGCCTTGAGGGGATAAGCCTGTTTAGGGACCACTGTTTCTTGGAAAGGACAGATAGACTATTCCTGCAGACTGAAAGAATTCAGAGAAGTCTAGAACCCAAAATGGTGGGGGATCTACCCAGTTAGTCTCATCTCTGGTGACAAGGTCTCAGGAGTCTACCTGATATTGACATAACAGACCTGCCTTGGTTTGGGGGCTGAACTGTATTTTAAGTCCAGCGACTCCAAGTAGTGCATCCTGAGGTTGTTCTCAGCCTTCTTTTGCCTCCAATTGGAGGTGGTGGGAACTTCCTTATATGCAACCAACAAGGCCTTCTGGATTTGACACCTCATCACACTCTCCCAGCTCTTTTTCATCTCTCACAGAGCATCAATAGGGCTTAGCAGCAGCCATCCCATACCATTATCCCTATAGCTACTGTTTTCTTCCTATATCTTAAACAACTGAGACCTTGTGTGCTCTTAGTTATTCTCTTCCATCAGCAGAAGTTTTAATGATTGGAATATTACTTCCTGCCAGTGGCTGCCTGTGTTCTGGCCACTACAAGTGATAGGTCCTCCCTGCCAGCTGGGTAGGGACTGATGAAATGCCCAAACCCCACCTTAGTGCGTGAGTTCTCAGAATGCTCCCAATAAGCACTGTCACTGCTTAAGGTTCTCCAGAAGCCAAGAGAAGACAGGTGTAGAGAATGTTTCTTAGGTTCCCCAGGGGTTAAGCAGGGAAGAATAAACTGGAACTGAGCAGAAGAGGAAATCGCTGTGATGTAGGTCTGACAAAGACACGGCCTGCATTGGCAGGGACATATGAAGCAAAGATTGCTCTTTGTAGTGTCCTAGGCTGGCCCAAACGGCCAGATGTTTATATTTCCACCTCTTCCTATCTCCTGAACTGGCTGCCTCAGGAAGGGTATAACCTTGGGTGAAAGGGCTCTCTGCAGCTGAGACAGACCATTATAAGGGTTAACAGCTGGAGATCACAGGCTGACAATATTCCTCATGGCAAAAAAAAAAAAAAAAGTAGAAAGTACTTCCTTGAAGGGAGATCTGCACAGTGCATTTCTGTGTCTACCACATTACATAAGAGAATTTACATGGTAAAGGCAGAACTTTACCCAAAGCAAATTTATAGCTGGTGTTTCTTTCATATCAAAAAAGGATGAAAACATACGAGTCATAAATTCAGTTGTGGGTCTATCTCTCGCTCTTTATCATCTATCTACCTATCCATCTATCATATATATTGCCTATCTGTATATTAGATGAACAATGAAATAACTAATAGAAAGCAATGTAGAAGAAATGATAATTCAAATATCCATGGTAGCAAAACTGGCTATCTAGAAAAATAATCAATTTTGATACGCAATTTATAGCAGTCATTCAAAAATTTGAGGTCATTCAATGTTAAAATTAAACCATAAAAATAAAGTATATTTTAATATATAACTATTTTTGGAATAGATTTGCAGCATCTAATATGTGTTGGAGTAAATTTAACTACACTACTAACTTAATATAATTATAACTCCCTATATGTTAAACAATTAAGAATTCAGAAATAAAAATAAAACAATTCCTAGATACTAAGAAATTATGAAATTCAAGATATCTTATATTAAGACTACTGTCTTTCACTGTTGACTTCATAACTATTAAATATATCTTTAAAAGTTCTAAAATGAGGAAAAATTGACATGATTTTCAAACAGCAAGCACTTGAGAATTTCTTGAATGCTTTTTTTTGGAAAACACAGGAAATACTGACATGAAGATGGTAATTCATTCTTTCTCTCTCTGCTTCTTTTCTTCTCTTTCCTTTCTCTTTCTTCTCCCTCTTCCTCTCTTTCTTCTACGAGTGGGTAGACTCTTATCTGAATAAGACCAGTTTCTAAACATGAAAATTACAAAAGGAACCAAAAAGGAAACATCGGTAAATATGAAGTGGTCCCCAAATTGTAAGAGAAACCTGAGATCATTATGACAAAGGTGACAAAGCAAGTTTTAATTGTCTTAATATGCAAGTGGCTCTTCCAAATTCATAAGCAATAATAAAACCCAATATTAAAATGGGAAGAAGACCTAAGTTAATAATAAAATTTTTTTATTTTCCTTCTTTTATTGTTATCAGTATGTTTTTTTCTCTTATTTCAGGCTAAATATTATATTATGATTAGCCTCAAATTTTGCATTCTGTGTAACTTCTCTGACACTGTGTTTCTTTCTTTTCTTTTCTTTTTTTTTTTTTTCTGTATGGACACCTTTATTTGCTGGATGGTAATTTTTGTCTCCATTGAGAATGAAGTAGTAGGCATTTGGTTTAAAATGGAGAGTTTTTGGGATTTATGTCTAAAGAATCATTTCTTGTTTATAAAGAGTCTTAGTGGTATTAACTGGTGTGTGGTCTCTTTTTTAGGAGACTTTTATGAAGATTGACTACTATCTATCTGACTGGATAACTTCTTTTTTTTTTTTATTTATTTTTTTTTTAAAATTTTTTTATTAACATATAATGTATTATTTACTCCAGGGTACAAGTCTGTGAATCATCAGGCTTACATATTTCACAGCATTTGCCATAGCACATACCCTCCCCAGTGTCCATATCCCCATCCACCCCCCCACCTCCCAGCAACCCTTAGTTTGTTTTGTGAGTTTAGGAGTCTCTTATGGTTTGTCTCCTTCCCCATCCCATCTTGTTTCATTTCTCTTCCCCACACCCCCATAACCCCCTGACCTGCCTCTCAAATTCTTCATATCAGAGCGATCATGTGAT
>CM052810.1:113879185-114007876 GCA_028533885.1 Nasua narica | reverse complement strand
CTTCTTCCTCTCTTCTCTCTCCTGTTGAGTATGCTGGCTTTTAGAATGATTTAATAACTAGCTAGATGAACTTCTGGGATCCGACTCTATCCCAACCTCCTACTTCTCCGCCATCTTGCTCCTCCCCAAGATACTTCTTAATATGAGAAACTATATATGACAACAGAGAGAAAATTTTTTTTTGGAATGTGAGACTTTAGAGTCAAATTTATGGAAATAATTAGAATTATAATAAAGATATTTTTGCCTTAATTATCCAACTTTGTCCCAGAAATGTTCATCTGTATTGTAAGATTTTATTTTTTTAAAAGATTTTATTTATTTATTTGACAGAGAGAGATTACAAGTAGGCAGAGAGGCAGGCAGAGAGAGAGGAGGAAGCAGACTCCCCGCTCGGCAGAGACCATGTTGTGGGGCTTGATCCCAGGACCCTGTGACCATGACCTGAGCTGAAGCCAGAGGCTTTAACCCACTGAGCCACCCAGGGGCCCCTGTATTATAAGATCTTAAACAGAAGTAAGATACAGAGGCATAACAAGATCAAATTATCATTGTTTGTAAAAAAAAATCACAGGCAGGTTTTTAAAAACTCAATATAGAGGGCATATGCTAGCAATCACTGATTTTTACACGTGTGTATACATTCTATTGAAACAATGATTCAATGAGAAATAGACAGTAGGACATTTGTAGCTACCTTTCATTTAAGCAACTCACCAGACTAAACCAATACTACTACTCCCTCCAAGAAATGAGTCACTGAATTGCATCACAGACAGAATGCTTGATGCTGCCAATAGTGTCAGCTAATTACTTCCATGCTCACCTTTTGAACTGTTTGCTTACCAAGTGTGAGTTACATAACTGTCCAAAGATCTCTTTATGATGTTTGAATGTATTGTTGCAATTAAATAATTGGATTAAATTTTATATAAACTGATAAAACTAGAGAGTGAAAAGTAAGTGCTATTCTGCAAAAACAAAACCAATTACTTGGAAAAATTGAATGAATATGAGTCTCTGAAAACAAACTTTTATTGTGTTACCCACAGGTGATACAATATGTAAAAACTTAGAATAATCCACATTCAGATTACATACATCTTCAAGTTGCCATACCACTTTTAAGAAACCAGTACTTGAGGGGTGCCTGGATAGCTCATTCAGTTAAGCGTCTGACTCCTGATTTTGGTTCAAGTTATGATTTCAGGGTCCTGAGATCATGCTCAGCATGGGACTCGGCACTGAGTGTGAAGCCTGCTTAAGATTCTCCCTCTCCCTTTCCTTCTGCCGCTCCTCCTTTCCCTCTCTTTTTCTCAAATAAATAAATAAATAAATAAATCTTAAAAGAAAGAGGAAACCATTGCTTGACACTGTGGGGCAAATTATATGAAAATCCCTTCAGTGGCGCTCCTGGGTGGCTCAGTGGGTTAAGCCTCTGCCTTCAGCTCAGGTCATGAGCTCAGGGTCTTGGGATTGAGCCCCACGTCGCTGCGTCGGGCTCTCTGCTCAGCAGGGAGGCTGCTTCCTTCTCTCTCTCTGCCTGCCTCTGCCTACTTGTAATCTCTCTCTCTGTCAAATAAATAAATAAAATCTTCAAAAAAAAAAAAAAAGAAAATCCCTTCAAAGATGAGCATAGAAAAAATTTTGGTCGCATGTCAATATATTTTCAAATGCTTATGCCTTTGTCTTTGTTTTCAGTGAAAATAGTTTTAGCTATATATGTGTCATTTTATTGTTCTAACTCTTCCTGATTTTTTCCTGATCACTCTTCAGTAGTATCCTATATGATCAATAATAGTAGTGTCTTAATGCTGTGTGTAACCAGGGAACCATGATGGAACCCTAGGCGAGAGAGGATATTTGAAAAAGAACCAAATCATGTCTGTCTGCCTGGCAGTCTGGTGAAATAGGGATTCAAAGTCAAAAAGGGAGAATAGTTACAGAAAAAGAAGAAGGAGCAATATTTTTTGCATATCTGATTGTGTGGCATGGAAGAATGCAAATATGCCGGATATTAAGAGTATTATAAAGCAGTGGGATTTCGAGTCATATTTTCTCCTACAATTAGCATACATGACTTTTACACACAAAGGGAAAAAGAACAATGTATTATCAAAGAATGTAATAATTCGATTAGGAATTTAAACTGTACCTACTGAAATTTAGATAATTGTGTTTTAAAGTTAAGGCCATATAGACATATAAGTGTCAAATAATTTCTGTATCTCTGACATGACAAAGAATGGACCATGTGTTCCTGCCATGACTGTTTGTGGGTACACATGCAAAAAGCACAGAGGGGCAAGGTTTAGGGAAGGAGAAGAAGAGAGCTGATCTAGAGATCAGCTGCCCAGTAAGAGAAAGTTGGGGTGGCCCCTCCAACGCAGAGGGAGAAGGGCTAGTTTTTCCAATTCTGAACGTAGGCTCATTAATAAGAATTAGTTCTTGGCACATATGCATTCCCAGAAGATGGAATATGTCTTTCTCCTTAAATTCATGTAGGCTACCCAGAAACTCATGAATTCCTGGAATTTTTATTAAAATTTTCATACAAACAAGCAATCATTTTGAAACTCTAGTTCCTGGTAATGATCTCCATGGATGTCACTGAAACATGCATTTGCACTCAAAGAAGATGAAAGAAATGGGGAAGACATTTTCTTAAAGACAGATTTTTATTAAAACACTTATTTTTTCTTTATTCATTCACATTGGGTATTACAGCACCATTAGTAAATTGTTATTTTTATGAGTCTGTTTCACTCAGGAAATTTCTTAATTCATTACATTTTATTAGATCAGCAGTAATGAACCAAAAACAATATCATTTATTTTTATTACTACTGTAGGTTAAATCACAATGATTTATATGGCCAGATTGAAGCAATGACTGTGTAATTACTCTGTTATTGTCAACGATATATTTTTCTTAAATAAGACACTTTAACCGCATGTAAAGTTGGTAAATACAGAAACTTGGAAGTGGAAATAGACTAGCTACCCAGCCACCATTTTGTATGCAAGGTATGAGGTGGATCCATTCTGGATGGTGGGCGTGGGTACTGTAAGGAAACAGGTGAAACAGGAGTATGGGTGATGGGTCTCTTACTGTCAGGATTTTTGGCTTAGAATGTTAATCGTTGTATCATAAATTTAAGGGGCTCATTCCCTTAGGTTTAAACCGAGTATGAGCATTCCAGATAGATAATTGTCTGCATTTTTCTTCTTTATCTATGCAAAGAATTATTTTCTAAGCATTTCTGACCATTTCTGTTTAATGTCTTATAACTCTGATAGTCATAGCATGTTAGTCAATGTTCTTTCTGGCCAATCTCCTGAAGCCTATGTCACTCCCATTGCTCCTATCTTCAATAGAGAGTCACTACTCCAACACCTGTACTGTAATCTTTAAACCATTCGAAGACCTATAAAAATTTTTTTTCTTCCTTAGTAAATGACCTCAATCCAAATTCAAGATTTTACCCTATTACCAAGCAATTGCACTACTGGGCATTTACCCCAAAGATACAGATGTACTGAAAAGAAGAGCCATATGCACCCCAATGTTCATAGCAGCAATGTCCACCATAACCAAACTGTAGAATGAGCCAGGTTACCCTTCAACAGATAAATGGTTAAAGAAGATGTATATGGTCCATATATACAATGGAATATTAGTCAGGATGAACACCCAACATTTGCATCAACATGGATGGAACTGGAGGAGATTAGCAATAAGAAATAAGCAAAACAGAGAAAGACAATTATCATGTGGTTTCATTTATTTGTGGAACATAAGGAATAGCATAGAGGACATTAGGAGAAGGAAAGGAAAAATGAAGGGGGGAAATAAGAGAGGGACACAAACCATGAGACAGTATGGACTCTGGGAATCAAGGGTTTTAGAGGGGAGGGGGATGAGCGGATGGGTGAGCTCAGTGATAAGTATTGAGGAGGACATGTATTGCATGGAGCACTGGGTGTTACATGCAAACAATGAATCATGGAACACTTCATCAAAAGCTAATATTGTACTGTATGGTGACTAGCATAACATAATAAAAATTATTTAAAAAACAAATTCAAGATTTTAGTAAATGAGTATTAATAAATCAAGCCAACAAGTTTTGAGTTTTTTAGTAACATATTAATATTTGCAGCTATCATGAAAGAATTACCTTCAAAATATCTAGAGGAAAAATAGTTGTGGGTCTACCTCCATTATCCATAACCTTGTATCCAAAAGCACCATAAGCCAAAAAATTAACTCATTTGGCAGAAAAACTTGCTATGTGGCTATTCATAGCCTTTATTCTACTCAGTGTGATTATTCAACTATTTTGTTGCAGTTTTATTAATGTGCTTGATTACAGAGTGTTGTCCTAGAATCCATTGTGAGTGTTCCCTAATATGTAGTGAATGCACCATATTACTTTCCAAAATTGAAAAAAAAATCTTTATTCTGAGACACATCTGGTCCAAGGGTTTTGGACAAAGGGCTGTGCATTTGGTTTGGAAAAGTGAAATGAGGTCTCCTAAGTAATTCTAAGCTATTTCCCTGGTTTTGCTAATTTTAAAATATTCTGTTATATACTCTTCTATACTCTGCCTAATGGTTAATTCAAAAGTGTAATGAACAGTACAAAGTCAGGTACTTACGTACCTTGTTACTGGTACTGAGATACTATGAGGATGGCAATGACACCCCACATGTAGAGGGTACGGCAGATAGTCTGGTGGTATGCAACTTGGGTGAGAAAAGATTAGAAGTATCTTGTCAAACGGTTTTAGAACTCCTGAGGTCAGCCTAGAGAACCAAAAGGGAAACGAATGTTTTACACGTAGAAATCCATCTGACCACACAGCTTTCTCAAATGTGAAGAAAGCATATAATAAGGTTCTTGTTGGATTATAACTGCCATCATGGTTCCAGAATACTCAAACCTCATTCTGGTTTCTCATCTGCTTTTGACATGGGGCAGTCTTTTCTCACAGAGTATATTTTATGTTCTGGACTCTGAAGAGTTAAGTGATTCCCAAAGTCTCATAAGTCACTGAAGAGTTAAGTGATTCCCAAAGTCTGATAAGTCACTGCTATTTCTCCTTATATAGAGAAGTTTTAATGTTTTGGAAATAGCAGCTGTTCTTCAGCGTAAACTGAACTATACTGTAGGCCACGTCATTGGTACTAATTTAGAGCACTCTGAGTGAAAATAAATACAAAAACGTTCTGTTCTTCTTCCTTTTCCTCTCATCCATCTTTTCTTCGCTTCTGTCTTGCCTGAGCTTCCTTAGGGGCAAACAATTTCAATTTCTCTCTGATGGTGTGAATAGGACAGCAGAAGCTAATAAATATGTGCATAGTCGCTCTCATGAACACACAAGGACTCAAACACAAAAGTATGCTCATACAGCTGTGAGCCATTCACATTCTGGCAACAATGGAGGCTCTGCTTAACAAAACAGGAAACACAACCTAAGTAATATTAAAATATTTTGTCATTTTATACGCACTGTCAGACTATAATTTGAAAGTGTGATATGTTACAAACTATCTTTATGGCTACTATTGAATGGCGGTTGCTGATAGCAACAGTGTGTTCTGTCATTTGTGTCTCACACTCTGCTCCCTTTCTCTTTCTCCTGCTATACATGTGAGCAAGGGAGCACCTGGGTCTTTTAATTCTTCCTTTATGTATTTTTGTGTGTCTAAGTCAGTACTTGTCTTGAGGACTTAATGTCTTCAAGGTTAGTTTCCCCAAGTGAAAATGCCTCTGTCTGATAAATTCGAAGACAAAAAGTCACTCCATGTTTTCAGTATTTCACAATAAACCCATGAGGGGTGGGGAGCAAAGATGTTCTTAAAGAAAAGTTAAAATAAGGGCACCTGGGTGGCTCAGTGGGTTGGGCCTTTGCCTTCCGCTCAGGTCATGATCTCAGGGTCCTGGGATCAAGCCCCGCATTGGGCTCTCTGCTCGGCAGGGAGCCTGCTTCTCCCTCTCTCTCTGCCTGCCTCTCTGCCTACTTGTGATCTCTCTCTCTCTGTCAAATAAAGAAATAAAATCTTAAAAAAAAAAGAAAAGTTAAAATAATATTTAAGTGTTATTTTGATTGTGTAATATTATTGAAAATGTTTAATTTATGAGCAATTCTTAATTCGATCAAGTACCACAAGTTAATGATCGAAGCACTACAGTATTGTCAGCATACTCTTGAACTTGTTAGGCTAATCTGTCTAAAGTGTGGTTACTTGTTTAATTTTTTTTTTCTTAGTTGGTCTATAATTTACAGTCTGTCAACTCATGAATTTTGAAGGGTGATACAGTCATTATTTGTTGTATTCATTAAGTTCAATAGAAAAGATTTAATTTTTTTTAAAGTGAATAGTCTCAAAGAGAAAAACCCATAAGAGAAGTGAAAGCATAGGTTTTAAAATAGGCCAAAAAAAGGCACCATGGACCTTGAGGAATCTTAAGGATGCCTATAAAGTCAATCCCATTACAAAGCAGGAGTTACTAAAAGAAAAAGCATCTCCCATGTGCCGACTCTGTCCTTCTCCTGCTCATACCCCTCTTTCCTTAGGCATCATCCTTAATATGTTAGGGAACAGGATCTTTGCTTAGGAGGATTCACCTGTGGAGATAGAGTTCGGCCAGTGCAGGTATTGATATTAAATCTAAATGTAACATTTTATGGTACTTTAGGGGTCTTTCATTATTTTCTACTGAAAATACCCCTTATTGAATTAACAAAAGCTTTCATGACTTAATTTGAATCTATGATTGCTGGAACAGAACCTAAAGCCTAAAGGGAATTATTAACAATTTATGAGAAATCTTTAAGAGATTGAAAGGGCTAATAGATATAAAAGAAAATTTAAGTTAAGGTAAGATAAGCTGAATGGTGTGAATACCAAAGAACAATGTTTATAAGATTTGAGTTGTATTCCTTGGAAAATTTTATGTTAATAAGTTCTCTAAGGTGGATAAATAAAATCTCAAAAGGCAAAATTTCAAATCTCTCTTTTATCAATTATTTAAAATGTTAATGGTGTACCTGATAGTCTTTTCTCTCTGTAAAAATTAGTGATTATTTCAAAATATGAAATGTAAGTGGTCAGTTTGTGTAGAATAGAGTGACAGAAAAAAAATAAGAATTGGAAAAAAAGGAAAGGCAAAGGGCAAAAAGCTTTATTCAACTGAATCAGCAGACAGTGGGACTTCTTAAAACTTAAAATCCAGAAAGAGTTTGGTCCAATTTTTCTATTTCTTCTTAAAGCCACAGTTTTCTTTTATCCTGGACGTGGAATGAGCTAATGGACAGGACCTCCCATTTACTTCAATTCCTTGCCTGCACAATTTGCTGCAGAATTACTTTTTCTCACTGAAATCTATCATGTGTTACTGAAAGAAATAAAAATATTGCCTTATTGGCTGTGGAGAAAGGAAGCAGTGTTTTAGAACCAAGCCAGAGGTCAGCATTTGTTTGTGCTGAAGCTTGGTGTCACCATTCAAGTGGCTTCCAATTCAATAGTTCTATCCCTGTTCAGTTGATAGCCCAACTCACAAAAGAAAACATCTTATTTCTGATACTCCTCATCTGAGGAGACAGAGGCTGCCATTAACCCATTAGAGAAGCCACTGGCACACCTTTGTATTAACAGAAAGATTTCAACGTAAACATTGTTTTGTGTAGAACCGAAAGGCTTAGCAGTGTCAAGTTCTGGTGGCCTGTGTGTTCCTGCCCCTCACGTGAAAGATTCCAAACCTTAAGTTTATATAAGCATCTCTGGATTTGTGAAATGTGCTTTTGAAAAACTTTTGTCGAAAGCATAATTGAACACTAAGCCCCGATTGTTCTTAAAAAAAAAACAAAAACAAAACCAAAAAAACTTATTTTGGTTAAGAGCCCTTAACATGATATCTACCTTTGTAACAAAATTTCAAGTACACTATGCAGTAGTGTTGACTACAGGTACAATCTTTGTCTAGCAGATCTCTAGAGCTTATTCATCTTGCATAACTGAAACTTTATTTCTGTTACTTAGTGACTCGGCATTTCCTCCTCCTCCCAGTCCCTGGCAACCACCATTCCACAACTTGATGCTGTTAATTTGACGATTTAGGGATTTCATGTAAGCGGAATCGCACAGTAGTTATCTTTCTGTGACTTACTTATTTCACTTAGCATAATGTCCACAAGGTTCATCCATGTCATTGTGTATCGCAGAGTTTTCTTTTTCTTTTACACAGAGTAATATTCCATTGTAGGTATATAACATGTTTTCTTTTTCCATTCACCTGTCAATGGACATTTAGGTTGCTTCCACATCTTGGCTATTGTGAATAATGCTGCAATGAACATGAAAGTGCTAATGTTTCTTTGAGATTTGGACTTCAATTCTTTTAGGTGAACACCCAGATATGGGATTGCTGGATAATATGGTTGTTCTATTTTTCAGTGGGGGACTTGAACTCACCACCCTGAAATCAAGACCTGGGTTGAGATCCAGAGCCGGACGCCTAACCGACTGAGCACCCAGGTACCCCTGCTGCTTCTGTTTCTAATTATTCTCTGTACATTCCAATACCTTGAGATTCACAAGGCCCTGAAAGATTGGGCTCAAAATGATCTCTTTAGCATTATTTATTATTCCACACTCTTCCACACTCTACAAATCTGAATACTCTCATTTTTTTTTTTTCCTGTTACTCGAATGTATAGCATTCTGTGTGGCTTCTGAACCTTCTCAGTGTTGTTCCTAGAAAAACGGTATTCTTCCCTTCCCTTAGGTAATTCTGATTACAACTTTCAAACTCAGCTTTTCCTTAGAAGTCTGGGTTAGGTGTTCCCATTTCACTCGTACTTCTCTAGGGGTAGCACTAACCATCCTTTACTGTGGTTGTCTTTTTGAATATTTTTAATCTTCTTACAAGATTCAAAGTACCATGAAAGCAAAGACCAAGTTTATTTTGTTTTCCATCACACACTTGACACATAGTGTGTGTGCAATAAAATTTGCTTAATGAATGCATGGATATCTACTGCCACAAGGCAGTAATTAAAGAACTGAATAGCACTCACTGAAATAAGCTGAATTTGTGAAAATAATTTCAATTTTTAGTATTTTATACTTGATGGTGGAAGACATGATTTTTGTGTCCTTTTATTGAAAATAATTATATTAATAACAGGGGTAATAACTACTACTAACTTCTTGCATTTCAATCATAACAAGGTTCCATATTAAGAGCTTTATTACATTATTTCATCCAACTCTTGTAACAACTCAACAAAATGGGTATTATAATTCCCATTTTATAGATGACAAAGCAAGACTCAGAAGGAACTTATGGCAAATAACAATAAGAAAAGTCAGAATTTGAATCCAGATCTACTTTCAAAGGTTGTCCTAATGTCACTAAACTAAATAGCTTATTCAAAGAGATTCAAGGAGAAACTCACACTTCCGGCATTTGCTTAGTTTCTCTTTACTTGTAAAGCATGTTATAGATAATTACCTAAGAGAAAGTTAACTAAATACATGGCTGAATAAAAAATACTCTTACTCTCTGACACTCTATACTTAGAAATATACCTAACAAACAGCCTTAGATGTAGATACATATCTAACAGTTAGAAGTCTTAATTAATACTTGACCTTCTTCACTTACTCACATATTACAATATCTGATTTCCAGCTTTTCAAGATCTGTCATCATTTCTACTTGATGACTATCATTATTTTGTTGCAGGGCTTTGGGGTATCATCTTTACCATAAATATCATTGACGTTTCACAATAAAAGTAACAACCAATACTGTGAGTAATCATTCCACGTCCATTTTTGTGGGATGGTGACTATGATTATCACCATTTTATATTGTCCCATTTACATTGGTGAAGACTTGGGGGCTTATCAAGTGAGGGTGTTAATAATGGCAGAGCAGGGACATGAATCCCAGCTGACTCCAGAGGTAGCGATCTTTAGGCGTCAGTGCTTCTTGCTTAGCAAAAAGCTAGAACAGAATTCCTGCTCTGTCTGCCTTCTGTCCCCTTATGCAGTTCAAATGGGGGGAAAGCTCTATTTGTTAAATATAGATGTATGATCTGTTATTTCAGAGCATCTTCCAAATGGGAAGATTTGTGCAACATTTCTAAGGACTCCCAGAAACCTCTATGCATAACACAAGAGGTTTCCTACCTGAAGCTGAATTCTAAATAACTTTTAGCTTATTAGTAATTGCTTCAGGAAAGGCAAATTAGGCTTTACACTGTTCCTTTTCTACATGTTTTTTACACAAATATTATTTAAATAACTGCATAATAGAATACAAACCTTAGGTTTCAAATTGGAGGTATATTTCCAATATTTGACAACAAACCCTCCAAGTGACTTAATCACAAAGTTCCTCACATCTGGATTCATTGCCATGATTTGGTGGTAGATTTTGATCTGACTTGAGAGGGTGTTGGTAATATGTGATAAATTGCTTAGCAAATTAGAAATTAGGACCTTTGACCTGTCGAATTAGGCTAGGGCACCTGTAAATTGAAGAGAGGTAGTTTTCGACATGCAGGGCAAGAAACTAAGTACTCAGTGACAGGTATAACTTCTTCCTTACTATTATGTCTGGAAAGGCAGGTTGTTTCCTTAATGGGCTTTGCTGCTTGGAGATTAGACACGCGAGGCAAAATACTGAGCTTACACTTGTTTGGCAGACTTCTTGATATTTACAAAAATATTTCTGGGTGTTGCCTTCTAACCAGAGTCATCATTGTTTTAGCAATTTGCCAACCTTCTGAATGTCTTTAGATTTGGGGTTTACCAGAAAATTGCCGTGAAGAAAATGTAAAATCCTATCAGCTCACAAATATCATTTTGGTCTGATCAAGTATGAAAAAATATCATTAAAAATATTCTGAGGTGGCTTCATGTGACCACTTGACCATAATCATAAATGCCGAAGTTTTGAACTATCTTATAGACTTCTGCTTTGAAATTACTTTTATTACTAAAAATGGAAAATAGTGTCATGTGAGAACCTGAATGGAGAAACTGTGGTTTAAAAAAGATGTTAACAAACATCACCATCAATAGCAAAGTGGTCAAGAGCAGCTCACAATATAGAGTTTCATAAAATCCCACAAAAGAAATAAAGTTTCCAGATATTTTGTAGATAGCGGTGTTAGATGGAGAAAAGAGATGTTCTCCTATAGATCAGTGGCTGGTGGAGCAAGTTCTTGGCTAACTTGGCGCCGTCTCTCATCTCCAGTAACCATTCTTCTCAGAGAACGTCAATGACAGGACCATGTGTAAACGTTCTGTGCAGATCTGGAAACCAAATAGCAACATCTTAGTTACTAGTTTCTTTTTTTTTTTTTTCCAATATTTTATTTATTTATTTGAGGGATAGAGAGAATGGTGTGTGTGGGCAGGGGGAGAGGACAGACGGAGAAGCAGGCTCCCCACTGACCAGGGAGTCCAATGCAGGGCTCAGATCCTAGGACCCTGGGATCACAGCCTGGGCTGAAGGCAGACGCTTAACTGACTGAGCCACCCAGGTGCCCCAGTTACTAGTTTCTCAAGGTAGGATGATCAGTAGTCCTTGAAGAAAGACAGCTTTACATACCACCTTTGATTTTGCAGTCTTGAATTGCTCATCTGCAAAGCACTTTTGTTGACGGAAGGATCTGTGAGTCAGAATGAACAAAGACATATTCACATTATAGCAGATATGTGGACACACACTTCAGTCTAAGTGTCAAAGCTCAGCAGATATTTTTATAAAAGGAATCTCACTTGCCAAGAGTGACACTTGAAAACTAGCTTCACTTAGCATGTCTGAGTCTCATGAAGATTACACAGCAGCCAAAACACTATCAGAGGCCTAAGAAGAAATAAACAAACACCTTATCACTCAATAATTTCACCTTGATTTTCTTCTAACTGATAAAATAAATGTTAAATGACATAGGGTGTTGGCTGGGCATATGTGCCAGCCAATAATTAATGTACATTTTATTTAGAAAGGGATTAGTTAAATACACCCTGATCAATCTAATTTCTAATAATTGTTCTAAGATTGTTTCTGTATATGTAATGGAGGTGGTGGTTACTTGCACCACCTCCATTTTCCAACTCTCTGAGTTATGTCTTCCATTTATAATACAAATTCTTTTTTTTTCAAGATTTATTTATTTATTTGTTTGTTTATTTATTTGAGAGAAAGAGTGTGTGAGAATAGGGGGTAGGGCAGAGGGAGAGGGAGAGAGAGAACCTCAAGCATACTCTACACTGAGGGTGGAGCCCAACACAGAGCTTGATCTTACAATCCCTAGATCATGACCTGGGCCGAAATCAAGAGTTGGGCACTTAGACTGAGCTACCTGGGTGCCCCTATTATACAAATTCTTAAGTTCTCATCCTATGTGTACAGAAAATCAACTCATTACTTCCCATTAATAATTTCTAAAAGCAGGGATTTTTCTGATTCTTAGTTTTCCAGTCACCTCTTGCCCTGATTTCTCACTTCCATGTATTCTTGATGTAGCTTGGATCTCACCTCCTGCAACTGCTCTTCTCCCCCTGAGGGGCTCGTGCAAAGGTATGTCACAGACTCTTTCAATTCCCTAAATCAGTTAGGAAAAATGAGACTGTACAAGGGTGAGAGTTTTCCTCAACGTCTAGGTATATTGGAGGGAGTTGCATCATAGTACAACACCAGAAATGATTGGACATTGAATTCTAGATACCCTTGTTCTTAAAAATGTCTTATATTTTCCTGCAGAGTTAACTGCTTCCTCTCTGTAGACAACCCTAGTCACCACAGAGCCCTTGCAACGAATTTGG
Organism: Nasua narica; assembly: GCA_028533885.1. NCBI lineage: Eukaryota > Metazoa > Chordata > Mammalia > Carnivora > Procyonidae > Nasua > Nasua narica. The sequence goes on along the minus strand of CM052810.1, from coordinate 113,995,020 downwards.
TCATCTGTCCTTTTAAACAAGCCTGCCAAACATATCAGTCAGTTAACAGAACAAGCAAGACTCAAGAAAAGACAAGGAAACACATTTTTTCTCTGCTCGCATTGCCACCCACCCCTTACCCCCAATGCACTCAAATCCTCTTTATGTGCTTATTATCCCCTCTTCTGTGAGTAAAATCCCTGGTAAAGATCCCGTGACTTTTGGTCCCTGATCATAAACATCTTTAAATTGCAAAAAACAGACTTAGTTCAGAAATTAGAAGGCTCTGTGTTCTTAACAGTCATTACTTTGAAACTCATTTTAAATTAAAGCTTCTCCCTCAGGCCCAGTTGGGGGTCTGCTGAGGGCAGAACCCCTGAAACATCATCTCTATTTGGCTCCACACCTCACTGCTCTCCTCCTCGTCCTCCCTGGCGAAGATCTTTGGCCCCTTCAGTGTTGCAAGTGGAGAGAGAGAGGAGAGGTAAAGGGCAGGGAAATTGACCTTGACTGAAACCCAGATAATTTGGTATTAGTCTCATCTAGGATAGCAGATGTTTTAAATTTGAGCCATTTATTTTCTTCTGAGTTGTATTCATGAGTTCTTTGGAGGATCCTTCAGTTGTGGAGATTTCTGACCTATATCCTTCTTTTAATTCAAGCGAAGAATTCATCTAGCTTAGTATTTCCCTACAGGTCCCTAATTTCTTGTGGTCTATTCTCCATAGACTCTCTCTCATAAAGTGCCACACTTAGGAGAAGTGCATTTAAGTTGATCTTAAGTTGAACTGTCGTGCCTGGTTCTCACTTGCACCATTGGGAAACACCCAACCATCCATGTATTTCAGATGTTCCTACAGAATTACTTCTCTTGCTACCATCAGAAGCCAGCCAGTCACAATCAATGACCTTTAGGAAAATTTTTTGGAGGCAGGTCCTGAAACATTAGTTAAGCTACTTGAAGAGTGATCTTGAGACCTTTCTCACATAGCTTAGGGTAAAGGGGAAGTCCACTCTTATCCACGATGATAAGAGAAGTAGAAGGAATGCATGACAACTCTATTCCAAGAACCTCCACCTTCAATTTCCCGTCTCATTCTTCCAACTGGTCCAATATTATTTGAATACTGGAGGTATTCAGCGAAGCATGGGAGTGTTTGCTCACAACCACCTCCTTTGGAGGCCCTGCCTAGGAATGTAGGTGCTCATTTCGAAATGTAAGTTTGGGGGCCACCTGTTCTTGGGCCTCAGCCAAAAGTAAGACCAATATTTTTCATTTATATCTTGTTACATGACAAATAAAATCTTGTTTTCTCCCTAAGAAGATGCTATAGTCATACTTTGAAATAATAATAATAATAAAAACTCTTGGCTGTAGGGCGTCTGGGTGGCTTAGTTGGTTGAGAGACTGCCTTCGGCTCAGGTCATGATCCTTGAGTTCCGGGACCAAGTCCTGCATCAGGCTCCCAGCTCCACGGAGAGTCTGCTTCTTCCTATAATCTTCTCTCATGCTCTCTCTCACTTTCTCTGTCTCTCAAATAAATAAATAAAATCTTTAAAAAAAAAAACTCTTGGTTGTAATAAATGGTGGTTCTTCTAAAGACATTGTTATTATGCTATGTACTGCCCTTGGATTAAGAGTGTAAGTAAAAATCAGCTAAAGTTTCCTGGTATCTCCAGAGGCCTCTGGTATACATGGAGAATAAAATATGCTTAAGTATAAATATTTTCGGAACTCCTTTGGTTTTACTGTTCAGCAAAAAAAGAAATCAGCATTAGAGTAAGTGTGGGGAGAAAGGCAGAGTGTGGAGGTGCTGAAGATCTCTTTCTTTCCCTCTGGGAGAACAGTTTTTTCAGACACAAAGATGGCTATCAGAAATAAAAATTCAATGAAACATCTACACTATACTATACTATATTATACTATACTATACATCTACTATAAAATTGGGATAGTAGTAATAATATTTTCCTCTTAGGGTAGTTGTCAGAATGTAAGTAGTATCTCACATAAATAGTGAGTACCTATTAAATGTTAGGACTTATTATTATTATCATTATTAAAGTGAATGGCATTATTGCTGCTCTTCACTTCTGTATCCCAAGTATCCAGAACAGTGTTCAAAGTGTGAAAGGACATAACAGTTGTTGAAAAATTGAATGAATGACTTTGCAGAGTAGTATTGCTGTTCCAAATGTTCAAAACAAGTATTCTAAAGAACATGTTTTTATTCAAATGTTGCTAGATTATGCTTTTTAGAGGAGAGAATTATCTTTCTTCTTCATTGCTATAGTTTCCATGCCTGACATATGGTCTTCCATGTACTAATGCTTAATAAATAAACATTTTGAATAAATAGAACACATTTTTAGACACTTCATATTTAAAATCAGATTTGGACTTTTTGCAGAAAAGAATAAGTTAGTACTAGAGTCATGGTTATTGGAAATTTTTGCAGCTCTTGCTACTATTTTTAAAAATTGTGAAATGATCAAACCTACTAAATATTAAAATTTTATGAAACTGAAATACTATATATACAAGTGAAGCTCCTTATGGCTGCCTCCTCAAATTCATTCTCTTCTCTTTCCAGAGAAAAATTGTTTTGAGTTAGTTGTTTACTGTGTAAGAATTACTAAAAAATATATAGTGCCCTTCATGTTTTTAAGTATTATATGGTTGTATTTGTTGTGAGTGCATGTTTCTGCAACTTGTCTTTTTTGAACAACATTACATTTCTGAGCTTAAATTAAAAGGATACATGTGGTATCTAGTCCATGTCAACTGCTGTATAATATTCCATTGAATAAATAAAAGAGAAAAATGTTTACTTGTTTATCTATTGATGTATATTCGACTTACTAACAAATTTTGCTTTTATTAACAATTCTGCAACAAGCATGCATTAAATGTTCCCATATATATTCCAGCATCTCTTTGATACAGGCTGAGAAGTGAAAGCACTGATTCAGCAACCTTACTGGATAGTTTCCACTGGTCTCTAAACTGGTTGACTCTATACTCTGAAAAGAAGTAAATAAAAAAGAGGTCCCTGGGATGTCTGAGTGGCTCAGTTGGTTAAAAGTCTGCCTTTAGCTCAAGTCATGATCCCGGGGGTCCTGGGATCGAGTCCCGAATCAGGCTCTCTGCCGAGTGGGGAGCCTGCTTCTCCCCCTGCTTGCTGCCTCCGGTGCTTGTGGTTTCTCTCTCTCTCTCTGTGACAAGTATATAAGTAAAATCTTTAATAAGGTCTTTCCCCCCAAAATCCTCTTCAATATATGATATTGTTGAACTTAAATATTTTTGCCTGTGATGAATGTGTTTTTATTGTAGTTATTGTGATCTTATTATTATCTGTGTGAATTTATGGCCATTTCCCTGTTAACTAAGGAGATTTAAGCTTGTTAACAATCCAATGATCTGATATTTTAATATGATAATTTAATGTTTTTACAAGATTTTAGAGTTATTTCTACCATTTAATTTTGTGTTTACTATTCCTTTGATTTGATTCCTTTTTTTTACATCTTTTGTTGAATTAACAGATTTTCATAATCGTCTCTTTTTTATTCACCTACTTATTCGGAACCCCTACATGACATTTCATTTATTTTTTTCTCAAGTTTTAACATACATATAAACTTTAACCTTTCTCAAGAAAGTAAAAATTATTTAGTATATCTATTCTTCTTCTGGATACAAGACAGAACTCAACATACTTTATTAATCAAATATCCAACAGTCCAGTCTTGGTCTAATATTTCAAAATTTAATTTAATCTCTGAAATGTACACAGTGTTAAACTCACCAATATTTTATGAGTCTGTTTCCTAAGATCAACTGTGAAGTTATATGGCATAGGGCGTGGTTACAGGGAAAGATGAAGAACAGGGAACAATAATGCCATTGTCCCCAGCTGGTATAAACTCTTTTACCTCAGCACAGGGAAGCTATTGCTCCTTTATCTTCTGTCATCTGTTTTTGCTGGTGACACCCATGCTGTAGTCTAATTATTATTTCTGTTTGGATTATCGCTCTTTTCTTCTTGATGTTTTTTAACATTATCTCTTTATCATTGTTCTGCCGATTAACTACATTTCTAAAGGTAGATTCGTGTTATTTAGCTTGCTTGGAATTCATGGTATATTCATGCTTTATGTCACATTTTTTTCAATGTTGGAAAATGATTATAAATACAGCTTCAAAACTGCAACTGTATTGTTTCGTTTGCTCTCATGTAGAACTCCACTGGCATTATTGGGTATCAGTTGGAGCTTTTCAGTTTATGCTTTATATTTTATATAAGTGTTCTTTCTAAATTGTTCTAGGTTCTGCAGGCTAGGTTCTGCATAAATACCTTAGGAGATTATTTTAATTCATTAGTTTTCTTTTCATGTAGGTCTGGTCACAGTACATACCTGCTATTGATTGCTCCGCCCCACCCCATGACTATAATTCTTACTTTTAAGTCTTTGAATTGGTTCATTTTCTTACAAATACTATATCATGTCTGCCCTTTTTGTTACTTAATTTCTTGCCCTTTTAAAAATAAAACTTGTTTCTTTCATCTCTCAGAGCAAATTAATCATATTTATGTTAAATTACTTGTCAGACAATTTCATAAATATATTATCTTTTCCAGCAATGCTTTCCCAATATTAATGTCTATGTGAGTTGCCCAATAGTTATGTTAAAATGTGGATTTCAATTTAACAGGTCTCAGGTGAGGCCTGAGGCTCCACATTTCCGAGAAGACCTCAGGTGATGCTGAATGTTTCTGGTGCAAGGATCAAGGTCCCAGTGTTTATGATCTATTGTTTGGTATCTTTCACTGCTTTTTCTAAAAAGCCTCAGATGCCTTCATGTTTTGGGAATGTTTCTCTTTAGACTCATTTTTTTTTTTAGATTTATTTTATTTAATTGAGACAGAGAGAGAGAGAGAATGAGAGGGGAGAGGTCAGAGGGAGAAGCAGGCTCCCCTCAGAACAGGGAGCCCAATGCGGGATTCGACCCCGGGACTCCAGGACCATGACCCAAGCCGAAGGCAGTCGCCCAACCAACTGAGCCACCCAGGCACCCTAGACTCATTTTTTGAGTGGAAACTATTTAGTTAATTTTGATCACTTGTTTTCTTCTTCCTCAAGCCACTTGTACTCACCTCACCTGCCTCCCTTACTAGTGAGTTGATGACTGAGCCCACATAACAACCTGGGCTCCAGGCCCAGAACCAAGTCTTTTAAGGATGACTCATCCTCCTGCCTTGTGGAGATATCAGGGATAGGTCAGACATGTTCAAGGAGAACATGCACACAGTTTTGCTCATTCCGTCTTGAGGCCATATTCTTGTCTGACCTCCCCAAGTGGTTAGTTGGTAGCAAGAGTTCTTTTGTTCACCCCCAGTCTTATTTCATGAGTGGAACAGTGGAGCTTCTTCTCAAGCCCCTGGCTTCCAGCAGTTTGATCAGATCGCATTTCCTATCTCCCTGCCTTACACAGAACACTTGGAATCCACTTTATTCCCAAGTAGCCAAACTCATAGGTTCAGTAGGCCTTGTCTTCAATTCTACTCACAAATTTGCATTTCTGTTCCATTGTCTCCACAGAAATGTTTGTCCTTTTTTCAAACACAGTTATATAGGGCGCCTGGGTGGCGCAGTTGGTTGAGCAACTGCCTTCGGCTTAGGCCATGATCCCGGAGTACCAGGATCGAGTCCCACATCGGGCTGCCAGCTCCATGGGGAGTCCGCTTCTCACTCTGACCTGCTCTCTCTCACTCTCTCTCTTTCCTAATAAATAAATAAATAAAATCTTAAAAAAAAAAAACAAAAAAAAAAACCACACAGTTACATATTTTGGGTTTCTCTTTGCAAATTTAACCTATTATTGTTAGGTATCTGAGCAGAGATGATGGATCAAAAAGATGAACATACACAGACATCTCAACAAGATATAATTTCCTGCATTTTTTTAGCTGGCTCAGGGTCTCTATCTTTGGAAGGCAATTCAAGCACAGACCTAAAACAAAAAATACAAAGGTAATGTTGATAATAATACGTTGGTACCATCCTTTTAATATATCATTTTAACTAATTTGGTCTAAAAGTTTTGTTTTAGAAGAGAGCATTTTTCAAGATGAAGTACCATACCTGTGTGTGAAAAATGCCCCAGAAGTCATTTAAAGAGGGAGAAAGCAGAGTGGGAGATGAACCATGAGAGACTGTGGACTCCAAGAAACAAACAGAGGATTTTAGAGGGGAGGAGAAGGTGGGGGGAAGGATTGACCCAGTGATGGGGTATTAAAGAAGGGCACGGATTGCATGGACCGCTGGTTGTTATACTCAAACAATGAATTCTGGAAACACTACATCAAAAATTAACATAACACAATAAAACAAAAACAAAAACAGAAACAAAAAAGATTGTTATGAAGAGATATCACATATAAAAATGTAACTTCTCCAATAACAAACAAGAATAAGGTATTTATATGTGGGTAAATTTGGTTGGTAACATTTAAATTTATATCTGCTAAAGCCACGACTGAACATTAATTCATATATTTAGTGACTGCCTATGTGCGTCTACAATGAGTCTGGATAATTCAGTCTGCAAATCCCTCCATGGTATTAAATTCATAATGTTGAAAAGGACCCTTATCTGGTACAACTGCTTTCTTATGGGGCTGTCTAATAAACTACTTCAGAAAAATAACTTAGCCAAAGCTTTCTTTCAGAAATATCAAAATAGGCTTCTGCAAGTTACTTTTGTGAGGTATTCCAGGAACTTTTATGGCTAGGGGCAGTGGAGGGAAGTGGAATATTCTCACAGCAGGGGTAAGGGATGCCAGCCCAACCCTAATTCTGCCCCTAATAAAAGAGATTTTAGGGGCAATCCCCATTGACTCTTTGTGCCTCAATTTCACCTACAGAAAACACAGAGACTTTTGCTTGCTCTAACAAATTATTGTGAGGCTGAAATGAGGTAACAGGCATAAATAACTTTTCAGAAACTTAAATAAGAAATACAGTAAAAAGAAAGACAGTGGATTCAGATTAGCTATTTATACTGCCACGCTTTTGAGACCGTGGCTACCTCACTTCTGTTCAGAAAGGAGAGCAAAGGACTGAGTTCTTTCGGTAGTCAAATCTAATTGTATGGCCAGACGGCACAAATAAAATACACTTCCTTTAATATGATGTGGCTTTCCAGGGGGCCTTGGGCTAAATAGTCCCTTAGCCTGCTCCCTCTTACTGCCATTCTTCTTTTTCTTTTACAACATCCTTCTTACCTTTCGGTGAGTGGGTCATAAGCTCAGAATGAAGTCGGGAGCTAAAACGTATTTCAGCAATTAGCGGCCTAGAAACTCAAGCTGTTTTTGGCAATATTGTAAAAAGATGATTTCAGCACCTTTCATCCCCAGCTTGTTTGATAATTCACATTCCCACGTCCTTGGACTTGGAAAGCTCTCCAGTGCTAGAGGCACATTCTTAAGTTGGTGAGGAAAGTGTAAGCAACTCGAAGATGCTAAATAGGGACATTAGCTACATCTGAACTAGATACACTGAGTCAGTGGGGTTTTGTGTGCGCCCTGTTCTCTCTATTTTTAAATGTGATTGTACTCAGAGCTATTCTGAACGTTTTCGTTAACTCCCTGCCATCCACCTACCTATCTTATTATTAGCTGCTCTTTCCAGAAATATTTTTAAAGAAGTTAAAAAAGAGATGAAACAAAATGTCTTCCAAACTGCTCCTACCTCTGGCTTCAGAGGAGCAAGCAGACACTTAGCTGCTTTTGTACCTCATTTCTTGGAGGCAGGGACAACAGAAAGCCAAAAGAAGACTAGGGAATTTGGTCTGGCGTGGAAAGTTCTTTATATTTTAAGTCACTTAACATACTCAGACATGGGTGATAATTTTTTTCATTCAGGCAGAATTAATGTTGTCCTTCCCTAGTGAAAATATGAATGGCATTATCAGCTTTAACTACAAAGCATAATTACAAAAGGGGTTGGTTGAAAATGTGAATAACCATTTGTCCTCCACTCCATCCATTCACAAACAAAAGTTCCCTGGCCAAGTCGAGCATGGATCTTGTTTGCCTCCAAACTGGGTCTAGATAAAAAGTCGTGAAAATAACCAAAAGCCTAGAGGGGGCCTACGGGAAACCAGCATGAGCTTAATGACAGGAATTTAGATCCTCGGTTTGGGTTCTTCAGATTCTCTTTCTTCGTTTCTTCTTTTCTTTGGCTGCTTCTTCTGATAACTGGTACACGGATTTCTAATTCTGAAATTACTTGACCAAAGGATGCTAAAGAAAATAAAAAATAGGAGTCTTTGGCCCATAATCTATTTTTGTACATGCTTAACAACCAACGTTGTCTAAGTAAGAATAAGGTACACGGTTAGTTGGAGAGTGGCAAAACTTCAAAATCCGGAAACTACGGTTCTGGTCCTAACTCTGGTCCTTCTCAGTATTACTGAGAAATGAGACTCTCAGTGGGGGATGCATGATTTACAAGTACATATTGCCAGATATACCACTAGATCCCATTGCTAGGCCCTCTGAATCTGAGTCCTGAAGAGTGGAGCTCAGCGGATATTTTGAAGTTTCCACAGGGGATTCCAATGCGTGCCCCTCACTGACAAACTCCAGGCCAGCTGATCTCCACGTTTCCTGAGCACCTTGAGTCTCTGGCTCCATCTAGGTGTTGGGATTCTTGCAGGTTGTCCCAATGAACCAGAGAAGAGCAATATCATGTTTCAGATATGTAATATATTTGAAAGTAAGTTAGTTGGTGAAAAGACTTGTGAGAGATACTTCCAACGTGTTTTCAAGCAGATGAAGACTTCTGACAAAGGGCGGTTAAGTTTACAATTGAACAATAGTCCCAACTACAGGAATATTAAATTCATAGTCAAGAAAGTTGTTTTTTTTTTTTCTTTTTGTTTTTGTTTTTGGCCTCTATTCTCTATCAATGCCAAACTAGTTTAATCAGAGAATCTTTCTGGGTCCACTTAGGAGCGGGCTTATTTCTCAAAAAACCCAAATCTTCTTAGTTTCTCTCCTCTATTAGTGCAGAACATAATTATTGTCACATCAACTTGTATCACACTCATTCTCCTTTATGAGAATTCAACCTCCTTGGTTTTCTGGCCTCCCAAAACACTAAGTTCATTCCTGCTTCGGGACCTGGACTGCTTTCCCAAAGGCTAACTCCTTCCCCCCTGTCCCACCCCATTTTCATCTCTGCCTGCCTTTCATCTCTTCAGAGAATTCCTTCTTAACATTCCATTCTAAAGTGATTCTTACAACCCACTTAATCTCTGTCACATTACCCTGTTTTATTAGGTCTTCATAGCACTTACTACCATCTGAAATAATCTAGTTTATTTCTTCGTTTGTTTGTTTACTATTTGTTTCATAAAACTCGAGTGCAGTTTCCTTAGCACCATGACCTTTTCTATTTTGTTTCATCCCCATCCAGCACACAGTGGGTGCACAATAAATGTTTATTGGATAAATAATCAAAACTCTGCTGCTTTTCCCCCTATATGGTTATTGTCCAATAATAAGCATCCTCAAGAGCATGAAGTGGCCACCATCCAGAGCAATTTTAACATTTTCATGCTTTCCCTTCTTAGAGCTATGTGCTAGATAAACATCATTGAGAATATAAACTTAAGCAGTAACAAGAACAGGCATAATATAAGAGAGATGTAATACATAATACAGTAATATAATACAAAAGTATAAAAGATAACCATTTGCAATACATGTGCTTGTATACCTGTTACTAGCTCATTACTCCCTCACTTCATCATTTTATAAAGAGGTTCTTGCTGTGTCAGAAGCAACACAAGAGTAGAAGTATTATCTGGGTTTCTTTTGGTTGTAAGGGACTGAAAAATCAAAGAAAGTTCACCTAGGCAAAAGAGGGACCTATTGGTTCATGCATTTAAGCCAGCAGAAGGCAGCCAGCACAGAGGGACAGCTGAGATTAAGAACTTACATCTCCCAGCTTACATGTCCTATGACTTTCTTCTGTGTTTCTTTTACTCCTACAGTAGGCTGACTTCTTCCAAATTACAGAGGACATGGCCAGCCAGTAGCTCGAAAGCTATATGGTTTCACTGCCAGAGAACTGTGTCTCCTTCCCTGACTTTTATTTAGAGAAAACAAAAGTGAAGAAACAAAAAGAAAACAAATCTATAAGAGGTTATGATAACCTAGCATTCATCAGAGTTCTATCCATGGGCCAATTAATTTTTCCCTGAAATGGTAAGGTAACATGATGGCCCAGCTTGTGTTTGGGGCCCCTACCTTTTCTAATCAATCATAGCTGCATAAGAAGTTATCTCTAAAGGAATCAGCTAAATCTGTAGGAATATTGCTATACTAATTAAAATCATATGATTGGAAAACATGGGTTGAGGGGAAGATGATTTCCCATATGGGAGTTTCTATTCTTAGAAGAAGAAACAGTAAATACTAACTATGTTTTCATATTTTTCTTCCTTAGAAGGCACCTTAGTGCCTAAAATTAGAGTGACCATAACTCTTAATTCTGGTTTTTGCTATTCTTCTGAAGTACTTATTAACATGCCACCACTGTGCTCAGAATTTTCTTGACTTGAGTACTACAAATGTATGATCATCTTACCTAGAAACCACTGCCAATCAAGCTCCATGTATATATGTAATTAACTAGTATGTACCCAGAAATTTTCCAAGTTTTATATAGGGGGTTCAAAGAGAATATCTCTTTTCTTAAGGAACTTACAATCTGATGGGTCACAGATTTCTCATCAGAAAACAGAATAATGACATATTTAAAGTGTTGAAGGAACAGAACTATCAACTCAAGGAAGAAAAAGAAAAGAACTATCAACCCAGAATTCTATATATAGTGAAACATTATTCAGAAATGAAAGTGCAATAAAAACATTCTCATACAAAAGGGAACTAAGACAATTCATCACTAGTAGGTTCCTCTAATGGTAATACCATGGAAGTTCTTCAAGTCATGGGAAAGAAATAATACCAGAAAGAGATTTTGATCATCTGAAATGAAGAAAGATCAACAAAAGTGGAAGAAAAATCAACAAAAGTGGTAAATATCTGAGTAAATATAATTAATTATTATTATTCTCTTAAGTCTTCATAGTTAATCGTTGAAAGTACAAATTAGAACACTGCTAATGGGATTTTCCATCCATATGCAGTAATATGTGAGACAACATAAAAATGAGAGGACAGCGACTTACATTTTTTTTCTCCCATGTGACTTACATTTTGATAGTTTCTACATGCCACCAGATGTGATAAAAATTCTGATTTCATGTAGATTGTAAAATGTTAAGTAGATATATTATAGTGCTTACATTATGCACTAGAATACCTATAGATATATAGGTAAAGCTATGATAAGTAAATTAAAATGGAATACTAAAAAGGTATAAATAATAGAAAAGAGAAGAAAGAAGAAAGATAGGGATAGAAAAGGGAGGAACCACACAGAAAACAAATAACTGCAGGATAGACCTAAATCTAAAGATAGCAAAAGTGCTGTTACATGATGGTCTAAAAACAAGTCACAGAGAGAGATTGCCAGAATAGATTTAAAGATATGGTCTAACTATTTGCTGGCTACAAGAAACTCACTTTAAGTAAAATAGTAAAGGTCAATGAAAAATAAAACCATGAAAGAAATGGTATCCTGTAAATACTCATCAAAATTTAGCTGAAGTGGCCATCTTAATATCAAAGTAGACTTCAGAGCAAAGAATGACCAAGGATAAAAAAAGGTGCATTATAATGATAAAAGGAGGGATTCTGCTAAGACATAATGATCTTAAATATGTAACAGCAGAGCTTCAAAATATGTGAAGTAAAAACTAATGGGATTGAAAGGAGAAATAGGAAATACTACAACTGGTAGCTTGAGATTTAAGCATATCTCTTTTGTAACTAACAGAAATAGCACACAGGGACTCAGCAAGGATATAGAGCCACTAAACGCCACCAACAGATTGAATGTAACCAGCGTTTATAGAATATTAACCCCCAAATGGCACAAATATATATTCTTTTCAAGGACACATGAAATAAATTCACCAAGATAGATATCCTGGGTCATAAACAAATTTTAATACATTTCAAGGAATGAAAAGGATACAAAATATTGTTTCTGATACAAAGTTCTGTGACCATATGGAATAAAAAGAGAAGTTAATACCATATTTCACAGGAAATTCTCCAAACACTTGGAAATTAAACAGTTTTAATAATCTACTAGACAAAGTAGTCCATGGGGAAATTAGGAGATATTTTTAACTGAATGAAAATAAAAATATGTTTACCTAAATGTATGGATATAGCTAAAGCCCTGCTTAGAGGTACATTTTTAGTAATACATGCTTCTATTTTTTTAAAAAAAGACCTCAAGCCAATGAGATAAGCTTCCATCTTAAAAAACTAGAAAAACAGGAGTAAAAATGACCCCAAAGCAAGCAGAAGGAAGTACATAATAAAGATAAGAAATCAGTGAAATCTAAAAGAATAGAATAATAGGTAAAATCAATAAAACCAAAAGCTGATTTTTTAAAAAGCCCAATATAACCAATAAGCTTCTAGTTAGGCTAATAAAGAAATGAATGAGAAAAGACACAAATTATAGGTATCAGGAAGGAAAAATAGGGTATTACTATAGACCCTGCAGACATTTAAAAATAATAAGGAAATACTATGAATGAATCTTCATCCATAAATTCAGCAGCATAGATGACATGGATCTATTCCCCAGAAGCCACAAACAATTAAAACTCACTCAAGAGGTAATAGATAACGTGAATAATTATACAAACATTAAACAAATTACATTCATATTTTAAGATCTTCTAAAAAAAAGAAACCTCCATGGCCAAGTGATTTCACTAGCAAATATTTAAAGACAAAATAGCACCGATGCTCTACAATCTCTTCCAGAAAATTGCAAGAGGATAGACCACTTCACAACTAGCCTAGCATTATCCTGATATTAAAACACTAGGCAAAGGCAGTGTAAAATCAATAACACTTATAATACTGGTGTAAAAATCCTTAACAAAATGTCAGCAAATAAAATCCAGAAATATATAAAAGGAAATATATATCATGACTAAGTGAGGTTTTCCTCAGTACTGTAAGTCTAGCTAGTATTCAGAAATCAATCAATGTAATACCCCATGTTAATAGTCTAAGAAGAAAGGCCACATGATCTTATTATTTGAAGTGGAAAAAACACATGACAGAATTAAATATGAATTCAGTGGCTAACTGAACATAATAAAAAAAATTCTCAGCAAATGAGGAATAGAAAGGAACTTCTTCAATTGGATAAAAAAGGTAGAAAGGTAACAGCATAAATGGTGGCATAATAAAATTATGCACAGAGAAATGATGTCCACTTTCATCATTTCGGTCTAGTATCATACTGGAAGTCCCAGGCAGAGCAGTAGGGCAAAATAATTAGTAACAATCATAAAACATACAGATGATTAGAAAGCAAGGTATACAATTATTTCTATTCACAGATAACATGATTGTTTATGTAAAATATTCCCAAGGAATTTCTGAAAAATCTCCTAGAAATAATAAGTGAGTTTATCAAAGTGACAGGAAAAAAGTCAACAATTATATTATGTAATAGTAATAAGGAATTTAGAACCTAAATTTTAAAATATTAATTTTAATATTTTTTAAAAAATAAAACCCAGGTATAAATCTATTTCACATACAAAATTTGCATGCTGAAAACTATAAAATGCTGACAAAAGAAACAAAAAAAGATCTAAATAAAGGGAGAGGCTATCCGTGTTCATGGATTGGAAGACTTGTTATAGAAAAATATCAGGGGTGCCTGGGTGGCTGAGTGGGTTAAAGCCTCTGCCTTCGGCTCAGGTCATGATCTCAAGGTCCTGGGATCGAGCCTCACATCAGGCTCTCTGCTCGACAGGGAACCTGCTTCTCCCTCGCTCTGCCTGCCTCTCTGCCTACTTGTGATCTCTCTCTCTCTGTCAAGTAAATAAACTCTTAAAAAAAAAAAAAGAAAAATATCAATTTTTTCCCAGATAAATCTACAAATTTATCTCCATTCCTGTAAAAATCCCAACATGTGTCTTTGTAGATATAGATAATTTGAATCTAAAGTTTATATGTAAAGGCAAAGGAACTAGAAGAACTAGAATGATTTTGAAAAAGGAGTAAATCACACTACCCGATTTTAAGACTTGTTCTAAAACTACAGTAATAAAGTCAGACTGTTACTGACATAGATCAATAGAACAGACCCAGAAAAAGACCCATGCAAATATGGTCAGTTGACTTTTGACAAAGATACAAATATAATTTGAGAAAGTACAATCTTTCAACAAATAATGCTAGAGAAATTGTATATCCATATGCAAAAAAATGAACTTTGAGCTACGTGTATGAACAGTATTCAAAAATTAATTCAAAATAAATATTGGTTTAAAGGCAAAATGCAAAATTGTAAAACTATTAGAAAAAAACTTTTGAGAAAATCCTTATTATTTGAGTTAGGCAAAAATTTCTTAGACATGGCATTATGAGTATGACCATAAAAGAGAATATTTGTAAATCACATACCTGACATAAGTTTTGTATCCAGAGTATGTAAAAAACAACAAGAACTGTATATTCAACAGTTTAAAAAAAAACAACCAAAATGGGCAAAAGACTTGAAAGACACTTTATACAAAAGTATATAGAAAAAGCAAATAAGCACATTAATGATGTTTTGCCTCATTAACCATTAGTAAAATGAAAAATAAAGCCATAATAAGATATCAGTCTACACCAATTAGAATGACTAAAATAAAAATAAAGATCATATCAAGTGCTAAAGAAGATATAGAGCAAATATGACTATCACTCATTGCCTGATGGGAATGCAAAGTGATAAAGACATTCTGGAAAATAGTTCAACAGTTTCTTATAAAGTTAAACCCATCTTAATTATATGACATAGTAATTTTACTCATATATATTTACCCTAGAAAAAATGAAAACATTTTCACACAAAGACCTATACATAGATACTTAGAGTACATTTTTTTTTTTTTTTTTTAGTAAAAAGCCCGACATAGTCCAAATATCCTTCAATGGGTGAATGGATAATTCAATTGTGATATATCCATACAATGGAATAGCACTTATAAATAAATAAGAATTATTGATATTTTCAATAACTTGCACTCATCTTAAAGACATCATTCTTAGTGAAAGAAGCCAGCCTAAATGATTGCATAAAGTCTGGTTCCATTCATATGACATTTATGAAATGACAAAAGAATAGTGATGGAGAATGGATCCATGTTTACCAAGGGTTAAGAGTGAAAAAGGGTGTGATTTAAGAGGAAGTATTAGAGAGTTTTATGGGATGGTGAAATTGTTCCATAGCTTGATTATGGTACTTATACAAATGTATACATGTGTTAAAATTCACAGAACAGTGTAACAATACATACCACTTTTATATCGCCATGTGCCTCTCAGAATGGCCAAAATCCGAAGCAAATAGAACAAATGCTAGTGAGGATGCAGAACGAAAGAAACTCATGCACTGCTGGTGGGAATGCAAAATGGTACAGCCACTTTGGAAGGCAGTGTGGTAGTTTCTCACAAAGCTAAACATAATCTTTCCATACAATCCAACAATTGTGTCCCTAGATCCCCAAATAAGTTGAAAACATGTCACACAAAATTCTGCATATGAATGTTCACAGAAGCTTTATTTATAGTCAACAAAACTTGGAAGCAATCAAGATATCCCTCATTAGGTGAATAAATTGTGATACATTCAGACAATGGGATGTTATTCAATGATAAGAGAAAAGAGCTCCCAGGCTACAAAAAGACATGGAGGAAACGTAAATGCAGGCTGCTAAGTGAAAGAAGGCAAGCTGGAAAGACCACATATTGTATGTTCCAACTACATGATGTTCTAGAAAAGGCAAAACTACAGAGACTGTTAAAAAAAAAAAATAAGTGGCTGCTAGGAGCTAGAAGTGGTAGGGGAGTGATGAAGAGGTGGAATATCAGGGTTTTAGGGCAGTGAAACTATTGTATTTGATACTGTAATGCTGATTACATGACATTATGTATTTGGCAAAACCCACAGAATTGTACAATTGTAATAATATTGTATAAATACTAGTTCATCAACTGTAACAAATGTACCACACTAATGCAGGATGTTAATAATAGAGGAAACTGTGTGTGGGGGGATGGAGGTGAAGGAAGGGAAGTGAGTTCTCTCTACCCTCTGCTCAACTTCTCTGCTCCTAAAACTGTTTTAAAAAATAAAGTCCGTTAGTTAACCCTTGCACTGTTGGTGGGTGTGCAAACTGGTGCAGCCACTCTGGAAAACAGTATGGAGGTTCCACAGAAAGTTAAAAACAGAGCTACTGTATGATCTAGCAATTTGCCCTACTGGGTATTTACCCCAAGACAAAAAAATACAAATTTGAAAGAATGCATGAAACCTGATGTTTATAGCAACATTACCTACAGTAGCCAGATTATGGAAACAGCCCAAGTGTCTATCAATGGATGAATGGGTAAAGAACATGTGATAGATAAATAGATAGATGATAGATAGATAGATAGATAGATAGATAGATAGATAATCATAGACCTATGATATGATATGATACATCTATGATATCTATCTACGTATCTATCTATCTATCTATCATCTATCATCTATTCTATCTAGTCTCCATTGCAACTATCTTGGAATATTATTCCGCCATCAAAAAGAATGAAATCTTGCCAATTGGAATGACATAGATGGAGCAGGCAGTATTATGCTAAGTGAAATAAATCATTCAGAGAAAGAAAAATACCATATGATTTCACTCTCTGTGGATTTTAAGAAACAAAACTGAACAAAGGGGAAAAAGAGAGAGAGAGACAAACCAAGAAACAGACTCTTAACTGTGGAGAACAAAATGATGGTTACCAGAAGGGAAGTGGGTGGGGGATGGGTGAAATAGGTGATGGGGATTAAGGAGGGCATTTGTGATGAGCACTGGGCGTTGTATGGAAGCATCAAATCACTATACCATATACCTGAAACTAATATTACATTGTACGTTAACTAGAATTTAAATAAACAGTTAAGTCCATTAACTAAAAGAAAAAAATTCTTTTTATTACATACCAAGAAACAAGAATTTTAAAAGAGACACTGAAAGAATAATAATTCAATTACACAAAAATGTGAGTGGCAAGAAGGCCCAGTTAGGGACAGCAAAAAGCCAATGCAGATTTTTGCCATGGACATCTTGCCATTTTTTTTATATGCCAGTTTCAATCAGTGAATCAATTCCTCTCTCTGTCCATTTTCATCACTGATTTGAAGTAAGCATTTGATTTCCATTTTATTTACAAAGAAGAAAATTGTTATCGTGCAATTCTTATTAATATTTCAAGACCGAAGCAGTTAGTTTCTTCTGTCGTTGCTAACAGAACCATAGAACTGTGACTCCTTTTTAGGAATCCTATTTCCATACGTTGCGAACTCCTTTCAGCTGGTTCTCAAGAGTTATTGAGATGGCTTGAGATATCGTTCCACTACACTTATCATCCTCCACATTTTTATTGAAGATATTTCATTGGTATGACAACATGTCTGGATTAAGATATAATAAACATCTTTTTAAGTAGTGGCCGGTCCTTTTATGATTTGTCATAGCCGCACTATTATGATAAATTATCTTAACCAAGTTCAACTCGATAACTATGAAAAAGGTTACATTGTTCTTCAATTATCCTTTTAATCAATCTCCCAGGATAATCATTCTGCCTAAAAATATGTTTCTCAATACTAATTTCATTATCTAGGTGATTCTCATCACTAATCATTAGAGTGAGAGTCTCCATATTCTTAACAACTCTTACTTTAACTTAAATGGGTGATTAGACTTCATATGCAGGATATTACCTGCACGGTGGTCTTGATAATATATTCTCCATCGTAACTATCTTCACTTCATCCTACTAATAGATGTTAAAAAAGGAAAAAAAAAAGCTCTCTTATTAAACCCTTCCACAGTAAATCATATATCTAAATGAAGATTACTTAAAAAAAAAGAGAGAGAGATAATAAAGGACTTTCTTTCCTTTATGCCAAGAAAAGCTTGTTAAATTTTGCTACACTGACTATCATTGGGCCTTTCCGAGTAATAGAAGGGACATCCTTTCAAAAATGTTGACAAAAGCATTTAGGGAACCTATGTTCTTGAAGATATAGATTTAAATAAAAAGGTGAAACTTGTAATTATGGAGAGGAGAATACTTCCGTGGCTCTCCTGATTTTCTTTAGTATTCCTCATTAGGCTACATCATTAGCCCCCCCAAAAAGACCTGGTTTTGCCCTGTCACAGCTCACACCGCCTAGTGACAGCTGGTGGAAGCTCGGTGTGAGCATTTGTGAGGAATTTCTCAAGTACACAAATCCCAAGTACATCTCTGGGTGAACTCTTGTCTTTCACATTCCAATATGTGAGAGAATTTCAGGAAAACGTCATTTATGCAAGTCTTCTTGGATCGTCGCTTGGCCTACACAGTAGTTCCAGAACCGTTCCCCAAGATAAAATGAAGTCAAAGCTGCATCTTGACACTTTATATATGTTTATTGACTCCAGTTAATCATTTAGTTTATTGACTCTGTTATAATTGTTTTTATTGTATATACTTTAGGTTCTAAAATCACAATAATACTTTTTTTTCTCACTATGGAAACCTTTTGAAAATTACTTTTGTTTACACTTTTCGACTTCCACACAGCAGAATTACATGCAGTAAGTTTTGTGTTCAGAAAGATTAAGGATATACTTTCGATGACATTAGAAAATCACCATGCTACATAGACATCCACTTTAACGGTGAAGAGAAAGGTGGCGCACTTCCACTCATTTGAATATTAGATTCGATTTTCAGGAAGCTTTCTCATATCCTCCCTTCCCCCAGGAGGGTAAACATATGCTATTTCCTTAAAAACAAGATCCTGTCCATTCTCTTGCCAGTGATTGTGATGGTTGGAAAGAAAAAGGAAAAAATACGTCCCACCAGTCTATGTCACAATGACTTGCACCAGCTTAAGCAGCAGACTTCCTAAACCGAGACTTATCACTTCAGGGTTATTTCCATGTGACCTGTGGAGAATACTCATGAATAGGAGGAGAAAGTATGTGGCTTTCTCTGCTGTAGGGCTGAACTCTTCGGTGTGAGACTAGAAGGCAGTCCTGAGTGTTGTGAAGTAATCATTAAGTTACACGCTTGTCATTTCTTGTACATTCACTCAGAACTAATGCACATCACTTTTTCCAATTATAATCATTCCACCATTTAACAAGCACAAAAGGCCTGAGATTCCAATTTGCCACTGATGCCTCGCTCTCACTTGCTTATTTCTTGGCATTTGCTAGGTTGCGCATGGCTCCAATAATACGGAGCCTTCTCCTGTCCTAAAACAAACTTGCAAACGGAGGCATCAGAAACAGCTAGTTTCACATTGGAGGGCAGGCCATTTTCACTGTTTTGATAATTTCTCCGCTCTTATGATTCTTTCCTGCTATTGTAAATACACATTATTTCTCGGTTTCCTTATTGCCAAAGCGAAACATAAATCACATAGTGATATGCTATAGATGTTTCTGTCCAGGCTTCTCTGCAGGTCCTATCAAACCTTCTCTGGCATACGTCTCATTTCATTTACTTTCTCAAATCTGTTTCTGTCCTCACCAGCACGCACACACACAAACAGCAATCACCAAGCTAGAGAAACACCATTGTCTTCATACTTTGTTAGCTTCTGCTTCCTTCAGTGAGTATTAATATGCCAGAATGAGCTGGAAACATGCTAGCTTTGGATACGCTGCCTTAAACACGAACTACATATAAGAGGAAATTGGTATTTTCATTTGCTGCACATGCTTTAATGATATTAAGCAATCTAATATGGTGCATACGCCGGATTTCAGTAATGCTCCTCTTGAGAATTTCAAACGGTAATGGCAATTTAAAATGACAGCCTTACATTTATAGAGCTCCTTTCATCTCAGAGGTCTTTACACTTTATAAAGTTATATGGAGCAATCATTTCACTTACCCACCACAGAAATTCTGCCACCTCTAGGGCAAATCTAGGCTTACTTTCAAAATTGACTCAATATTACAGATAATTATGACAAGAGGCAAAAAGCAGCACAGTCAATGAAAACCGAATAGGGAATACAGAAAGATAAAATAATTTCCAAAAGAAATTTTTGCCAAAGGTAAAAATCAAGCAAACAAACAAAAATTCCCTGAGGTTATTTAATAACCGCCAGTGCACAGGACTGTGAACTCCCATGCCAGCCACTAGAGAGCATTTCAGGGATAACAAATTTAAGGCTAATTCTCTGAAGGTGAATTTAGATTAGGGAATGTACAAATTCAAAAAAAAAAAAAAAAAGTTAAGAGTTCTTACACAGCCAGGAATAAAAGGCTTAAAGTTTTCAGTCTCTAAATAAAGATGTGCCATGTTTCTTTTTACTTAAAATACTGCTAATTTCCTTCCACTTCCAGCACTGGACAAAAGCTCATACACTCATATACACACATGCGTGTGTGCACTTTAGCACTCAAAATTTTGAAAGTTTTTTACAGAATATATTACTTTAACAGCATTTGGAAAGGCCTCTTGGGATCCTCTCTGATCACTTTTCCTTGACACAGTCTATTTATATTTAGGAATTATATAAAGAAAGTTAACACAATTACATTTAGGTCTGGTTACTTGGCCATACGCTTACACGTTTTCAGTTGTTTGAGGCTGTGTCTGGTGGAAGGCGAACTAGCCTCCCGCTCAACACTGATGTCAGGAGTTCTCACATGCAAAGTGGTCATAACCAGAACTAAAGGACCCATGGTCATGCCTCCCCCTTTGGGCTACCTTTTCCCACCTGCTAATGCCAGTGTTGTTGGTCTGCTTATACGCCAGAAACCTTCAAACCAGGACAATCCTGGCACCCCTAGGATATTCAGAACTGTCCTAGGTATTGGGGTCAGGACTCTTTCAAAACCAGACTCTCTCAAGCCCTGAGCGCTGTTGAAAGATGAGTGATTTCCTTTCTTCTTTATCCTCCATGGTCTTATTGTCCTTGCAGCTCATCTCCTGTGCTTTAGACATTGTTGAAAAAATTAGGGGGCTATGGGTATATGTGAATTCAATTGAAATTTTTAACTCCTAGCTAAATCCCAGGCATTCTCAAAGGAATGTTGAGATTTGACATTCATAAAATGTAGAAATAGCAGCTGGGTGAGGTGTTGTCATTTAATAAGTTCATTATATAGGGAACACTTTTTATTTATACATAATTGCATTACTTTAAGAAAATACAAAAGTGCCATACCTGTTGAAGACAATCTAGAAAAGATAAGCAAATAGAAGAAAAAAGAAAGTATAATACCACTGTTAATACATAACAATATTAAGGCTTCACATAAGAGGTCTCCTATAATTTGGTTGTGTTCGTCTATACCTTCCCAATTTATATTTTTTAAATATTTTATTTATTTATTTTTGAGGGAGAGATAGAGAGAAAGAGTGGGGGGAGAGACAAGCAGACTCTCTGTTGAGCAGGGAACCTGATGCAGGACTCTATCCCAGGATAGAGATTTCACTGTTTTGTTGATTTCTCTGTTCTTACAATTGCCTGGGATATGACCTGAGCCACTCAGGCACCCCCTTCCCAATTTTATATTAAAAAATATGATAATAGTGGTATGCAGGTAAATGTTTCGCCAACAAGTCTCCAGAAAAAGAAATAAAGCTCTGATTTGTAGCACTTGCCAATGTGTGTAGAGGAAGTACTCTCACTATGGCTGATTTCAAGCTACTCATGTAAAGTCACTGAAGGACAAGATGGAAAGAGATGCGTCTATTTGGTTCTGTGGCTATGAGCCAGTCCAGCACACCACCGAACTCTGCACGCCCATCGTGGACTTTCCCTCAGCAGTGTTCATGAACATTTGTCCTTGTCAACAAATGTTCTTCTTAAAAGTCATTTCAATGTTTTATTCCACTTTATGGATAGATCCTAATGTGTTTGACCAATCCCTGGCTAGCTATTGTCTAATTTTTTACTTTTATTAACAACACAGTGATTAATATCTCAGAATGTAATCATTATGCACATTCTTATCTCAAAGAGGTCTCTATACCAACCATTTACCAACTGGGCAAGATGAATGACAGGACAGAAATTGCTAGGAGTCTCTGGCCACCTTCAATGGAGAGTGAGAAAAGTTGAATAAGTCACAGAGGCCTGGCAAACTTAAATGAGAGGCAGGTTGGGTGGGAAGTGCAGCAAACTGAAACACTCATATTCCACTATAGAGGAAATGTAGGCCCTATGTTGACAGATATAATTATTTTTAAAAGGAAACCTCCTGCACGTAAAAACACCCCTCTGGGTCAAATCTGGTCTATGTGCTAGAGTTTTCTGCCCATAAAAATTACTAGCAGTGGCCTGCCAGGCTGTGGAGATCAAGATACTGGCCTCTCCTAATATCTAATTCCTGTAAGAAACAGATTTTATCTCTGCTTTATTTCTTTTTCAACAATTTATGCAATACCTGTTGACGGTAAAACCCAAGTGGTGTTTCTCACATGACAGTGTTAACATCGCAGTAGAGTAGACAAATGAGCAAGTGTTAAAACTCAGCTGTTCTCACACCCCGATGTATATTTTTTCCTTTTCAGGTGATTTGAGGAGAGTCACCAGGTGTCTTTTCTCCTCCATGACTTATTGCACATCCTTGAGTTGTCAAATTTGTAATGTCCAGCTGTCAAGAGCTTAAGAAATGCCAGTCTGTCTAGTTAGGGGGAAAAAAGCCTAGAAAAATATGGTTTCCAGTGGGCTTTTATATTGAGGTTCCCCCAGACAGAAAGGAGAGTGTACCTAGGCTAACCTACTTGCTGCTACAGGCTTTACTTGTAGTCCAACTTACAGCACTGGGTGTAACACTGTCCTTCTGAATTGTTTGCATATTGCTTTATTTTTTAAAAAAATATTTTATTTATTTATTTATTTATTTATTTGACAGAGAGAAAGAGATCACACGTAGGCAGAGGGGCAGGCAGAGAGAGATGGGGAAGCAGGCTCCCTGCTGAGCAGAGAGCCCGATGTGGGGCTCCATCCCAGGACCCTGAGATCATGACCTGAGCCGAAGGCAGAGGCTTTAACCCACTGAGCCACCCAGGTGCCCCTGCATATTGCTTTAAATTCTTAGCGCATATTGTATACTTTTGAGTACAGTGCAGCAATTTCCACCTTCTTCTCCTTCCTTTTGTAAACACAACACTCGTAGTGTCAGAACAGAGACACTTTCAAACCTCAAAAACATCCAGGCTTTAAAAAAAAACAAAAAACCGGCCATTTCACACATTATGGACTAATGTCCAAATTTTTAGTGTTTTTCCTATGTCGCAATTGTTTTGCTTTGAAACTTCTATCCTTCACAGTGAGTGATCAGTTGCAGTGTATGTTCCTTAAGGTGGACTATTTCAAATTTGCACCAAAGAGGTAGTGCTAATGTTATATTTCTAGCTCCCCCTTAGCGTTTCCCTATACTTGAGAAATCGGAACTTTTGTAATAAGACCAAATTTGTGGAGAGTTACATGAGACTGTTTGGTTCAGCAGTCATATGCTAACAAAGTCAGGAGACCTGAATTTTGGTTCAATTTATCCAAACTAGTAGCAACCTTTTGATGGATCCAGGCTCTTGCTCTATAAAATGGAATACTTATAATTGCTTTAATTCATTACAGAGAGGTTTGTGAAGACCAGATGAGTTAATGCCTGTGCCTGTGAAAGCACTTTGCAACTTCAGTTCTTTTACAAATGTAGGACAGTTCTGTTATTGAGCTGTGGAGTGGGAGGACAGGGGAAAGATACGAGGAAGGGAATTTAAATGAAAGGAAATTTTTCTCCACAGCATTGTTCAAAATTTGTATAGAGATCAGATTTGGTGGATGATTAAGCATGAGAAGTCAATTGAGGAATTAGAGTGTAGATGAAGCAGAGTGGGCCAAATGTAAATTATGGACACTGAAAATTTTACATAAGCCCACATTTATACTGTTTACAATCTTTGGGGATTTCTGTATTTCCTAATGAGCATCATCATACCTCCTAAATCTCAAATTAATTAAAAATCCTATGTCTGGGTTATATTTTAAAAATTTTCATGAATAGACTGGAGCAGTGATACTCCAACTTCACTATGCAGAAGAATATTCTATGTACTATGCAGAAGAATATTCTATGCACTCAGTCAAAATGGGATATTTCTGACATCTACCCACAGAGATTATGAACTGAAAGACCTGAGTGAGACTCACAAAGATGTGTCTTTAAAAAGAACTGCTGGGAATCCAGTCTCAGGAATTAAAGCTGGAGATAGGAAAGTCCTTGGTATGCTTAGGAAAGGGTGAAATATGGAAGTTTTAATTTGGATGATTAGTATGATGGTGAGACTATTAAGTAGAAGAAACATTGTAGCCTGCACATGGGTATAGACTGTTGGCATAAATGGTACCAGTTGGCTTGTACCTTCCTATAATCCATGCCTTTGAATAGTCTCTTCTAATGTCAGCTCTAAGTTTGGCCATGTGACTTGCTTGGGATAGTTGGACAATAGTAAACGTGACATAAGCCGAGGATTACGATGTGTTTTGGGTTGGGGTGTAACTCCTCTTGCAAGTCCAGTGAAGTTTGTGACCATCATGTGAAGAAGCATGGGTAATTTGCTTGTGACACGAGGCCAATCATTTCAGTGCATTTATCTGATGGCTGTCACCAATTACCAGACCTGATATTGAGACCATTTCACACCAACTAGCTCTACAACAGATAATGACATGGGTTAAATTTGCAAGGTTGGATTTTGCTCTAAATGTGTTGAATTTGAGCTTTTAGTAAAACACGTATGAGAAACTCCACAACAGAGAAGATGATCTAGAGCATAAACAAATGGTTAGCAAAGGCATAATGAAATAGAAGTTTTCAGAGACTGTGGTTTAGACTCTGGAATTAGAGTATAACATTGATCTTAGAGGACCTAGAGCAGAACCCTAACAAAGACCGCTACTTAATTTCTTTCAGGGGAAAAACAAATGGCAAATAACAGAGCTTTGAGGAACAGAAAGGGGATCAGGAGAACTAGGACTAGAATGTCACAGAAACCAAGAAAGAAGAGACTTCTGAAGAGTCAGAGCAGAAAGGTATCAAATGTTCAGAGGAAAAAAAAATTCAGAGGAGGCATAAAATAATGGCTCAAAATAGGCTTGTGACTTGAGCAGTTTGAATTGATGAGTGGTTAAAAAATTATATGAGATCGACTTCAGGTTTTAACGATAAAAGGACAGCTAGACACTGATAGTCAACTAACTACCTTTTGAAGCAGTGGGATAAAAGTAAAATACGAGGAAGAAGAGACATTTCTAAATATTTAGAAAAGGTTAATAAAAGAATTGTCTTATTAACAATTTAATATCTCCTCAAATGAGACATTAATAGCCAAAGGGATGGATTCAAGTTAAAGGCATAACTTTTTTCTTATTTTGATGTCTTTGTCTATGATGGATTATCTTTGATATCATTTCCATGAAATCTTCAGGCTAAAAGTATATACTTAATATTAAGTATCACTTACTGAATTTTTTACCCCTGCTCCCCCCAAAACCTCACTAAAACGTCAGGAAAGTTTGGTTATTTGATCAATTTAAAAAAAATTTAGAAAAAAAATCTACCAGGCTAAAAATTGGCAAGAAGACAACAGAATATTTGTTGTCTATAATGGACAAACTTTGAAAACTAAAATGGGGGTGAATGACATGTTATGGACCTGGCAGCTTGAGAAAGTGAAAACGAACTGCTCGCAGAACAAGAAGACAAAAAGCAAGCAAATTTGCAAAGCAGAATTCTGGGTATGATGAGGAACTGAAGATCCTAGGGACCTCAGAAGATAAGAATTAAAGAAAACAAGAGGGTTTTCTAAAGTCTATAAGCAACACGTGAGTTCCCAGTTCAGCCAGGTGAGTACTCCTCCCAGGTCATCCTGAACTTGGATTTGCAAGACTAAGCAAACAATTGAAATCAAGAAGGCTTAACGAAAATGAAAACAAAAAAGGTATTTATTGTCCATATATATTGAATGATTGAGATCACTACCCTCCTTACTCCGCCGGACTCTAAAGTCATTGACAATTTCAAGCACACTCCAATCCTCCACCCGCTTCACCCAATATCAGAGGTCAAAAAATCTGTAATTTAGAATAAAAGGTCTAAGATATGGATGAACAAAAAGGCTCCAACAAAGGAGAACTTGCGAATTCAAAATACGTTAATAGATATTTTAATGTAGGTTTAAAAACTGAAGTCAAGGAAAACTCAGAGACAGAGAAAAACAAAAAGAGAGAAAAAGGATCATAGAGTCTAACTTAGGAATAATGGAAGTTTCAAAAGAAGAGAACAAAAGACAGAAAAAGGAGAAACTTATCAATAAAAAAGTCAGAGACAAATTTCCAGACTAAAAGGACAAGAGTGTTAAAACAGTTAAAAACAGATTTTAACTGTTAAAAATACTTAAAACAGACTCCATATAATGAATGATAAAATAAATACACCAAAACACATTATTGTGCTATTTCACTATACCAGAAATTAAGACAGTCTTAATTTGAAGCTAACAGAATATAAAACAGACCTATGCAAATGATGAGAAATCAGAATAGCATCAAACTTGTCAGCAGCCTTGCCAGAAGCTAAAACCAATGGATCAAATCCTTTAAAATTCCAAGGAAAAAGTGTTTCCACCCCAAGTTTCTAACCCTGCCCAAATTATCAATCAACTGTAAAGTCATTTTATCATTAATTAATTATGTGCAATTTCAAAATATTTACCTCCTATGCACCATTTTTCTAGAAAGTTTCTAAACTGCTTGCTTTACCAAAATAACAGGAAAAAGAAAAAAGAGAAAGGCATAAATTAAACAACAGAAAAAAAAGAGAAATATTTCCAGAATAATAATACTGGGAAGTACTAGGTCGATAGCCATGTTAAAGTCCTAGAGAACCAGTCCAGGCTGAAGTTATAATTAAAGTGATGTAATATCTGATATATTTGAATATACAATAACAATATTTTGAATTCTATTAGAGGGGATGAAAGAGTGATTGGGATATATAAAACTAAACAAATGGAAAAATAAGTCAGTAATTGTAGACACAGTGGAGAATATACTAGAGCTAAAATCATCTAAAGTAGAAAGTCAGCATTTTTACAAATCAAGCAATGACAAAATAAATTTTTAAAAACCAGGAAAAAAAAGAGGATGAAGCATAATTGAAAAGTGTTATAGGGATTCCTGGATGGCTCAGTAGGTTAAGTGTCTACTTTCGGCTCAGATCATGATCCCAGAGTCTTGGGATTGAGTCCTGCATTAGGTTCCTTGCTCAGTGGGGAGTCTGCTTCTCCCTCTACCTGCTGCTCCCCCTGCTTGTACACACTCTCTCATAGTCAACTAACTACCTTTCTCTCTCTCACACACACAAAAATAAATAAATAAATAAAATCTTAAAAAAAATGTTATAATAGTTAAATCTGTAGGTAACTATATTATCTTCATTATACTCTTTTCTCTAGTGTTTCACTTGAAAATTTATCTAACAAAAAATAAGATTAATAGAAGTATTAAACATTCCTAAATGAGATATTGAGTTAAAGAGCAGATTACCAAAGATGTTTGTCTCTGAGAAGCAGAAATGATTGGTAGAGAGGTAAGGAGTAGGGCATTTGGTTAAGAACATTCTTTCTGTGAATTCTTATTACTGTTTTGATTTTTTTTTTTTACTGTTTTGATTCTTATAAGGAAAAAAAGCATCAAGTCCACTAAGGTATATATCCATAACTGAAAACAAGTGCTTGGGAATTTTTGAGAATGAATTAACTAGTATAAGAATCATTACTCATTTATTAGAGAGGAACCTAGTTTTACTAACAGAATAATTAAAAATCAGCCAAAATAATGGTCACTGTTAATTTTGGGGGAGATTCCGTATTTCTATGAGTTGTTAGTTTCATGTCTAAGCTTATTTTTTTAGGTTATAGTCGGAGGAGCAATTCAGAAAGCCAAGTGGGCTTCACCCTGGAAAATATATACAGTGAGGTAGAAATCACTTGCCCCATGCCCCAAATCATAGAATTCTATAGTTAGAAACTGTCTTATCATAATCCAAAACATTTAGGTCCTTGATGGGGAAACTGAGACCTCAAGTCATTAACTGGTATGTTCAAGTTCACTCATTTATATTAGCATAAAATTGTATACAAAACACTCAGCAGCTGGCAAACTCACCTAACTGAATTTCGCCCGTTTACTATGGTACTACCTGAAGTTGGACCCTATTTCCACTCAAGAGAATGACAATAGAAAGTCGCTGGTTGTTGGACAACCTAAAGATAATCTATGCTTATATTTGGACATACTATCTTTGTTTCAGGAGCTACATCAAGACAAATTCTTTATTTGCACACATGTAAGTCAAATACCCATTTAGAGTGTGATCATTTCAAATTATCTTATGGATATTACAGATGATAAGGGTGGTAATTAAAATGGGTTTACTCTGAGTCAAACTGAATCAGGAAAGAAGGTAGAAATGGACTTTGCCGTGCGTTGAATTGTTTCCCTCCACAAAATTCCGTATGTTGAAGTCCCCAGTACCTCAGAACATTATTGTACTTGCAGATGGGGCCTTTAAGAGATAATTATGTTAAAAGGAAGCCATTAGGATGGGCCTAATCCCATCTGACTGCTGTCCTTTAAAGAAGAGAAAATTTAGATACAGAAACACCAACAAAGTGCACACACAGGGGAAAAGACCATGAGAGGACGTGGTGAGAAGGTGGCCAGCTACAAGCCAAGGAGAGAGGCCTCAGAAGAAACCAGACTTTGATCTTGGACTTCCAGCCTCTAGAATTGTGAGCACATGAACTTCTGTTGTTTAGGCCGCCTGGTTTCTAGCCTTTTGTTACGACAGCCTGAGCAAACCAATGCAGACTTCACAAGGAAGCTATTCAGGAATGGGGTGTAAGTTGCTCTGCGTAATTAAGTCTATGGATTCTTAGGGTTCCGTTCTCTGGGTAGGGGGTCTGCTCTTACGTGTGTTTGGAGCCTGGTGGGAGGAAACTAGAAGGAGGGAACCCTGTCTGTGGCAGCTGCTGGAATCTCTCCTCACATTGTACCTTACCCTAAGGAGCTTACATTAATGGAGACTTCAGAAAAGACGCTCTGGCAGAAAGAGGAATGGCCGAGGGCTCAGAATTGTGTTCCTTTGAATACAGATTGAGATAACATCGTATTTTGTACTCCACGCTGGTAAAGCTGCAATATGTATTACTCTACCTTTCTAATGTTTACCGACTTATTAGAAGAAAAAATTTGGGCAGTTGTCCCAGAATGTGAAGGCCCAGGCTGTCTGTGAACTAGGAATTTAAAGTACTTCTCACAGTTCCATAGTGAGTTTTTTTTTACTTTATAAAGGTATTAGGATGAGAGTGGGAAAAGCTGTTATCTTCTCTAGTATTCTTTGCTTATGGCATGTTTGCTTATGTGCACGGATAACAGGCTTACAAGATATTTCTTAACAACTCTAATTGTGAACATAGGCAGTGTATAAAATTAGATCACACAGGTTTTCAAGTCGGCCACCTGAGTTCGGTGTCTGACCTCACGACTGTGAGACCTTAGGCAAGTCACTTAACCTCTCCCGCCTTAGTTATGTCACTTCTAAGATGATAGTGATACTATTACCCGATTCACAGGACTGCTTTCAGAATTCAACAAAATGCATAAAAATCCCTTAGCGTGGTACCTGAAAGATAAATTATTCCTTAATCAAACAGAGACATTCTAAATACCATGGAATTGCTTCATTTCTAGATGTTGATAGAGCTTTTTCTGGCATGAATATTAGAATCCTTTTAAAGAGTCGAAAAAAAAAAAACCACAACTTTTTTCTTGTGCTATCTGAGATTTAAATCTTTCATTATATTCACATAAGTGGACATTTTCTTAACTCTGGAGAAGTCGTATTGCTTTGTAAGCATAAAACAGAATTAGTTTTATGTGGCATTGAGTGATTCCAAGTCCAATCGTGTGACAAAAACTAGCCCGTGTCTACCTGTGCAGTATAATCTGTTTATGCTGCATTGAAATATCAATTTAGAAATGCCACTTTCCTTGAGCAGCAAGTAATTATCTGGAAGAAACATATTTTATCCCTCCCTATGGCTGGTATCAGGTAGCAGATCTTCAGTCCCCCGCACATGATCCCACGTTTCCTTACAAATCGTGCTGCCAAGCGGTACTGTACCTTAACACTTTTAAATAAGATCTTGACACTTGTGTCATTGTACGAGCTCGGATCTGGACGACAGGAATTTCTCCCCCCCTTAATTTAAACGCACTATTTTTCATCAGATGACAAGCATACATTATGGTCTCCATTCTAACCAAGGCTCTAAAGGCTATTTCAATTTGACTAGAGCGGTTTTCTGCCATATGGCTACTCTAAGCTACACTGTGCACATTACCAACCAGAAAGCACAGAGTTGATGAGAGTGCACTGTCAACTATCCTGCACATCGATATGGGGGTTATTTGATTTGAAATTGGATTCTAGCCTTCCTTGATCTGCTGTATAAATGAAGAAGCAGGTGTTGGAGAAATTCTTACAAAGTTTATGAAGAATGTGATGTACTTTCCCCCCCTAGAGTTTGCCTTTTACTTCGTTCGACTCCAGCATAAGTTCTCATCTCAGTGATAAATATTCAAAGCTAAAAGTAGAAGAGCTTTTTTTTTGTCTTCTTTAAATGGAAAGAAAACTTAGGAAAAATTATTCTATGCATGAATTTCTTCTGTGATATGAGTTGGGTGCAAGTTGCAGACTTTTGTAGCAGAGTGGCTTTGTGACCCTTCTTTAAACATTTAAGACTTAGTTCAGAAGTTCACCGAATATGATGAGACATGATTCTTAAGTACGGAGCCTTCAAAAAAAGTATCTTCTAAATATATAATATTCTCAGCGAGGCATGTCAGTCATTGTCAAGATGAAAGTCGTTTAAATGCTAAGTTCCTGGTAAACTGTATCTATATTGTAGGGCTCTATTCACAAAGCAATACCTTAGCAGTATGTGTAGAGCATACAAAAATATACCATTTTATTATTGGACATACTGAACTCTGGATATTGTGATGGGAGGTGGGGAGGGGAGGGAGTTTGCTATGCAAGTTACATGCTTATCATCAGTATGTGGATGGCCCTAAGGGCAGCATAGAGAACTTCAGAGAAAACATATTAAATGGGCATGGGGGAAGCATCCTTTTGACCCACATAAAAGGGTCTTTGTGTAGATCTCATGAGCACAAGATTTTATATTTGAGTGGATAAAGATGTGCAGTTTCTTTAGAATCAAAGGTAGATTGGCAACACTTTTAGTAAATGGCAAAATAATTATGAGTGTATTTGGTATTCAGTGTAAAACATTTATCACTTTGAATGGTTTTGGCATCAGGGCAGCTGTAATAGGCAATCCCACAAGAATCCCTTTGTAATTTAGCATTAATTGATGTTCCTTTATTATAACGGCAGTTGATAAGTTAAAAGACACTGAATTGAAGAAGGAAAATAAAATGCTTTGAC
The DNA here is from genome assembly GCA_028533885.1 of Nasua narica. NCBI lineage: Eukaryota > Metazoa > Chordata > Mammalia > Carnivora > Procyonidae > Nasua > Nasua narica. The sequence goes on along the minus strand of CM052810.1, from coordinate 113,963,218 downwards.
CAGTCCTTTACAGTTTCTGCCGGTGACTGGAAAAAAAAAAAAATAGCTATAAAATAAAGCAGACAGAAAGACTGCCCAGTTTTCTAGAGATAAGACTGGTTATGTTTGCATTTGCATGTTTATGAGTGCATATACTTGCTGAAGATTAAAATCTAGTATTTAGCAAAAATAAAATGGACTGTTTCTAAATATTTTAGGATAACTTTTCTTTTTTTACTGCATGTGTGATAGATTGATTACTAATGGCCCCAGTTCTTCATCCTTTTCTGCATCCACACCTCCTCCCATCAGTAGTTAATTCTATTTTCCCACCTCTTGGATCAGGGTTGGACTTGGGACTTAACTTTGTCTGATGGAATGTGATGGGAGTGATAGTCTGCCTAGGTTTCTACTGGCTCTCTTGAAACCCGCCCAGCTGCCATGTGAACAGCCTGGGCAAGTCAACTGAAGGATGAGAGACATATTGGACAGAGATGAATTATCCCAACAGGGTCTTCCTAGATACCTAGCCTCTAGTTGACTTTGCTGACTGATTACAAATTCCTGAGCAAGCCCAGCAGAAATCACTGGAGTTTGAGTCGAACCAGAAGAACCACACCTTTGAACTAAACCTAAATTGCCAACCTCAAGAATAGTGAGCTAAAGAAATGGTTATTCTTATAACCCAGGATGTTTGTGGGTAGTTTTGTTTAATGCAATATTAGAAAATTATTTCAGCATGGTAGACTGAAGAGGTACTAATTTAAGAAACATAAGGGTAAAGTTCTTGTTTTAAAAGCATTAAGCTTCGGGGCACCTGGGTGGCTCAGTCGGTTAAGCCACTGCCTTCGGCTCAGGATCCTAGGGTCCTGGCATTGAGCCCCACATGGGCTACTTGCTCAGCAGGGAGCCTGCTTCTCCCGGCCTGCCGTTCCCCCTGTTTGTGCTTGCTGTCTGTCTCTCTCTCTCCCTCGCTCTCTCTGTCAAATAAATAAATAAAATTCTTTAAAAAAATTTTTTTTAAAAATTAAGGCATTAAGCTTCTGATGTAAAACGAATAATCCAGCCATGCTAAACTCGATAATCTTCATATATTGTCCTCGTTTCCTTAGCTTTGTGCCTGAAACGCCCTTCCCAAAGGCCAAATTGGACTCATCCTTCAAGGTGAAGTTCATGTGTTCTTACTGCATGAAGCTTTCTCTGTTTTCCAGAGCCTACTCCTTAGAATTTCCTAGAATTTTATTTTATCTATATACTGTCACATATCACTTTCCCCTTGTATTTGTTTTAAATTTGAGTGATTTTTCCACTCCCTCCAAAAGGCGTAGATGGTATCTTATCCATCTTTATAACCTTGAGTCACCTCCTAGTGTCTTGAGAAAACTAAACAATCAACAAATATTTGAATGAATAATATAACAGGCTAAGAAAGCCCTCTGGATCCCAGCCTTCCTTTCTATGTTCTTGGCGTTATTGTAGGGGGTAGTTGGGTTTTTCACAGAGCACTTAAACGAATATAAAGGTTTAATTCTCTTAATTATTACTGCTATTATGTTTTTCCTTTATTTCTATGCATTTCCTCTTCCTATAAAATTTTTATATTCTGTAAAATAAGATATTTTAAGCTTTTTTGAATGCCTAATAGCAGTAAAAACAATATGAAGGTTATTTGGTTTGTTAAATTTTTAAAGGAGAAGTATCTTTTCAGTATTTATTAATTCTAATAGAGACAATTTTTTTGAAGTATCCAGATATCTTGTCTCCTCTGCCTTTTCATTCATACGTTGTGTTTCTGGTCTAAAGAAGTAAGGTTTTGAATTTACATAAATATAGATTTATTTCAGGGTCTTTTTTATATCTACAAATTCAAATAAAAAAGGTATTAGGCAACTTTAAATTCTTTAAAATTAAGATACATAATTGTAGCTTGGTGTATACTTTGCCATTATCAAAGTGCATTCTTTAGGTCATTTAGAAATTACTGAAATTATGTTTCAACTTCATCTAAGATGTTTTCCTGCTCTGTTTTGCTTTATTGCATTGGCCAATTTTTGTTGTTTTTCTGCTGCATAGAATCGCGAATATTAACTTTCCTATCAGTGAAATGGAAACAACTTTTAAATATTGATGACAATTTGGTCAAATCTTCTTTCCCATAATGTTTATGAAATAATAATAAAGTCATGATGATGACAGCTTGTTCACTGAAGACATTTTTCTCAAGTTATTTAAATCATACAATCCACCTAACTGTAGGAACATTCACTTCAGTCCTTTCTCTCAGTCACTATAGAAAATATTAGAAAGTTGAATTAACTCTGGTCCCTATTATTGCTGCTTCAGATTATGAATAAAATATTTCTCCCCTCGCACCATTACCAGTATGGACTTACAAATGTCTGTACTACTGCTCTCCAGACCAATGTCTAAGCCATCAGAAGTCCAAGGACATATTCTTGGGCAGCCCATGATACTTTCTAAATATTGTATTTTCATTCTTATGAGAATTTAAGCACACGCACACACACTTTTAAGTAGTTATAAATAGATAATATCTATTTTACCAAAGTAATAAAATGAAAGATATTTGCTTATTCTAAGACTTTGGATTTAAACTGGCTATTTTTGAACCTCTTGCATCTAGCAGATCTTGTCTTAGATTCCAGATAATTTATCCCACTAGAAGTGGTTCAATTGTTCCCTGAATTTGAGAAACACCAGTCTATAACAGAAGTGGATAAACTTCTGCACCCAACATTCTGATTGACACTGTTATCATGGAGTTTTCAATAGAGTAGGAGAAAATGACAATAAAGTAATGAGCCAACAAAGAGATTCCTTAAATTAGTGGTGCATAGAGACAAAGACAATGTGCCGAAAATGACAGACCAACCTCATGACTATTTTGGTGAGTTCAGTGGGTGATGGGAATGTGTGCCTGAGGGCAGGTGTTTGTTTTGCTTGATTTGAAACTCTGGCTTAAGTAACTTGGGCCATTTAGGAATTCCAATATAATAGTCCCCTCTTTATCCATGGTTTTACTTTCTGCGGTTTCAGTTGTCCACTGTCAACCTCAGTCCAGGAGCTCATGATCCTCCTTATGACCTATGGTCAGAAGGTCAGAGTAGCCTGAGGCTACGTCACAATGCCTGTGCCATCCACCTCACTTCATCTCATCTCATAGGCCTTCATCTCACATCATCTCAAGAAGAGTGAGTATAGTACACATAGATATTGAGAGAGACCATAGTCACATAACTTGCATTACAGTGGGTTGTTAGATTGTTTCATTTTATTATTGATTATTGTTTTTAATCTTTTTTCTGTGTCTAATTTATAAATTAAACTTTATCTGGGTCGCCTGGGTGGCTCAGTGGGTTAAAGCCTCTGCCTTCAGCTCAGGTCGTGATCTCGAGGTCCTGAGATTGAGCCCCGCATTGGGCTCTCCGCTCAGCAGGGAGCCTGCTTCCTCCTCTCTGTCTGCCTGCCTCTCTGCCTACTTGTGATCTCTCTTTATCAAATAAATAAATAAAAATCTTGAAAAAAAATAAACTTTATCATAGGTATGTATGCGGAGGAAAAAAACACAGTATGTATATAGGGGTTCAGTACTATCTGTGGTTTCAGGCATTTACCAGGGGTCTTGGAGCGTATCCCCTGTGAATAAGGGGTAACTCCTGTACTTATGCGTGGGTGCATATGTAACCTACTGATATCCATCTTAAATTATTGATGGCAGGATTGCTGTATTGTTTGTTTTCTAGTATAACATGAGTAAAGTTATATTTTATGTAAGTAGAGATGAGTATCATTATTTTTAATCAATATATGATCTGAGAGTAGTACTTCTTTTTTTAAAGATTTTATTTATTTATTTTTGAGAGAGAGAGAGCAAGGGAAAGAGAGAGAGAGAGACAGAAAGAGAGAATGTACAAGCCGGGGGGGAAGGAGAAGCAGACTCCCCACTGAGCAGAGAGCCCAATGCAGAACTCAATCCCAGAACCCTGGCATCATGACCTGAGCTGAAGGAAGACAGTTAACAGACCGAGCCACTCAGGCTTCCCTGGGAATAGTAACTCTTAATTTTTGCTTTTAATATGCTCTAATAGGTAGAAATTTTTAACTATCTACATATCTATCTTTCAAAATATTTGAATGCTTCTTAAGTTTTAGAAATCTCCTCAGAATCTCAAAATACAAGTTATATCCCTGTCTGCCATGTCTATACCTCCTTCTGTTTGCATACATAGTCAAACGTTCATAGATACAATCCCCATCACTAGCATCAAGGTAGAATTGATAGTTTTTTTCCCTTAATCCCGTAGAACTGGCATCTATGTTACAGCATTTGTGTTACACTGGCCATTGTTTTGCTTCAGAAGCCCAGAGCCCTCAAAGACTAGGCACTATTTCACATTTTTATAGAGGCATTTAGTATTATACGGCAGGCACTAATCAAATTTCAAGTATTAGCTAATTTAACACTCACAATGTAATGCAGTAGATACTCCAATTAATCCTATTTTACAGGATTAAAAGTGGGGGAAACTTAGACACAGAGAATTTAAGTGACTTTTCCAAGGTCACACCACAAGTGGTAAAGCCAAGATTTAGGTAGTCAGTGCAACCCCAGGGCCTGCCTTGATCACCATATAATGACGCCTCTCATATGTAACAATGGACATTATCTAAGGAAAGGAGTCATGGTTGTCATGGAAAATTATTATTATTGTTGTTATTGTTATTATTATTTAGCAAGAATACATTGTGATGTCCTTGTGATAGTTTATGTATCATTTGGCTAGGGTATATTACCTAATTATACAACTGAACATTAGTCTAGGTATTGCTGTGAACGTGGTTTGTAGATGTGGTTAACATTTACAATCAGTGGACTTTGAGTGAAGGAGATTACCCTGATAATGTGGGTGGCCTCATCCATTCATTTGAAGACTTTAAGAGTAAATTCTGAGGTTTTCTGGAGAAGAAGAAATTTGGCCTTGGGGCGCCTGGGTGGCTCAGTGGGTAAAGCCTCAGCCTTCGGCTCAGGTCATGATCTTAGGGTCCTGGGATCGAGCCCCACATCAGGCTCTCTGCTCAGCAGGGAGCCTGCCTCCTCCTTCTCTCTGCCTGCCTCTCTGCCTGCTTGTGATCTTTCTCTCTCTCTGTCAAATAAATAAATAAAATCTTTAAAAAAAAAAAGAAATTCGGCCTGAAGTTTACAGTATTAACTCCTGCCTGAGTTTCCAAGTTATAGACTTTGGACTTGCCAACCCTTAAATTAATTTAAGGGTTAATTAATTAATTCCTTAAAGTAAATTAATTCCTTAAATTAAGTTATAGTAAATCATGAATTATTAATTATTGTAGCAAATATGATATGTGATATATAACATATAATGTAATATAATATAGATAATATATCATAATATATAATAAATAATATTTGTATATTAAGCAGAACACCGAGGCTGAATACACTACATTTATTTAACAAAAATATAATTTTTATTTCTTTTTTAAAAATAACAATACCATGAGATTGGTTCTTAACCTTGGTTGATAGCTGGGGAAAATAGATCCCAACATCTGACTTCCAGTTTGATTCCCATCACACGCACACATTATGTTAACACCTCTGCCACTTCAGGAAACAGGTACCAGGTCTGGCCTTCCCAGAATTTGTCAGTCCAGAAGAGTGTGTTACTGGATACTTGTTTGTTCACGGGATGGCTCTTCCTTTGCCACAACACTCTTCCAAAAAACAGATTCTTTATAAAAGGAGACATTTGAAAACAGACTCATATCTGTGAATAAAAACAAAAATAAGAGTGATTCAAATTTCAGTAAGAAAGAAAGGAACACAGAACCAAACTGTTCTGACAATATTTGGGGATTAACAGAGTACCAATAACCCAACTAAATAATTATGATAGCAAACATTTACATCCTGCTTTTTTCTCCACTCCAGGCCCTCTTCTGAATGCTTTACACATATCAACTCATTTATTTCTCATGATGTCCCTGTGGAGAAAGTACTCTTACTGTCCCCATTTTATAGCTGGATAAATGAAGTGGAGTCAGGATTTATACTCAGACAAATTTATACTCAGATTTATACTCAGAGCCTGTTGCTGGCTCTCAGGTAGGTAGAGTGCAACTCAACAGAGTGGTAAAATAGAGGTAGAATAATTACATGAACAATTACTGAAAACTTATTACACGACTATTTCTTTACATACATTACCTTACTTCATACTCCAAACATGAGGAAGGACTTTTCCCCCAATTTAGCCAATAACAAAACATATTCAGATAATTTTAATAACTTGCAGAATGTTTAATGAGTAATAATCGCTGGTGATTAATTGGAACCCATGTCTGCCTGGCCACCAGAAGTTTGCTCTTCACATAATGCTGCTATGCTATTAATTGGCAAGCCTCGAAGAGGTTTGTTCCAAGTGAGAATATTCAAATCTTAGACCTAATACCACAGCATTTGCTCACAGACCATCTCAGTACAACTGCCTTGTAGATCATCCAGAAGCTACTAGTTCCTATCCCTTTGGAGCCCCACCTTACACATTACAGTGAGTTCAGAGAGCTTCACAGTATTCTAGCACACTGTGGCTCATGTGAAGTTACTCGGCGCCCCCTTATTGATTCCTGTGATAAAAAGCATGATTAGAGTTTCTCCTCTGCCCTCTGCCCAAATTAACCTGTTCTAAGACTTTTTATTATTTAAAGGGTGACCAAAATTTAAGACTAGGAGCTTAGAGAGAAAGGGTAAGTCTTTTTTCTAACTCCAGTAGTTTCAACTGAATTTCTGAAGACCACATGATATGTATCTGGGAGTCTACCCATTTCTACTTTTTCCTCTTCTTTTTTGTTTCTTTTCTATTTTTTTTTTTGTTTACTTTCTTTTCCTTGCCCATGATACTATCTTCCCAACATCAGATGGAATGATTAAATAGCATCATCAGTGTAAGTACCTTAAAAGTTAATCTGGAATAATTATCCTTATATTTTGTCACTCTTCCTTATCTTGTTATATACCAAATAGAAATAGCAGCATCATAGGATTAAATGCAAATATGTTGTGGTATACCATAAAAGAGGTCAATATAGCTATTCCAGGGAGATTATATTTTGAGGATGGACAGCCCATTCTTAGGACTTTATAAAAACTATCCTTATCTATTTAGTAAAAAAAAATATGAGGAAACCTCAAATATTATTTACCATCCAGAGTTCAGCATAATTGAACTGTCAAGTTATAATTAAGACTATAAAAATATTCTCAAAAGTAGAAAACTCTAATATCACCAAACTTTGATCAGACAACAAAAACAGTTCAAAAGTTCAATAGAGTTTGCGATAAGCACTATCTATACAAGCATTTAAGTGTGCCCTACACAAGGGGAAATATTATAATTTAAATCATTTTTTATGTGATGGTAAGCCAGAATCAAGAAGTTAAAAGGTGGAAAGAAAAAGGTCAGACTTTCTTATCCAACTTTTAGCTTTCCTATCTAAGACCATCTAAGTGTGCCTTAGATTTCATGTATGCCTGAAAACAAAATGATCATATTTTAATGACTTGTAATAATAATATTTCTTTTGAAAGAAAAATACATGTTTTTGAAAGAAAAATACAACAATTTTCTCAAATAAAGCAATTTTTTTATTTCCAGAGGAAAGCAAGAAAGGATAGGTTCCCCCCTAAATTTTTTCTTTAATTTGTTATATTTATTTATCTTATCCCCGACATAGCTACTACATGTTTGTTTACTTCCTATTGATAAGCATATCCAGATCAATGAGAACAACACTCTTTGTATAGCAAATGTATTATAAATATTTGTTTCAAAGGGTGTGGAGAGATCTTTGGAGGGCTCTAATTTAATGGATAGTTTCTATGTATAATGCTGATTTTATTTACCATATTTGATTAACATTTCTGATGAGGAACTAGGACAGCACAGTGAAGGTCAATATAATGAACTAAGGGTATGAAGACCTAATGCTTATTGAATGACAGATACTTTTTTAAGACTTTTGTTACTTTTAATCCTTGCAAAATACTGCTATTATGCAGATGAAGCTTAACAGTTAATTTATTACCCAAGGAAATACATTTATTTTCCATTTGTTTTGGCTCAGAGAGATCAAGTTATGTCCAAGGAATTACAGGTGTTGTGTAGAGTAGGTACTAAATGCCATGAAAGTTTCTTGCCAAAACCCAAGATCTTCCCATAACATCATATTGACTGTTTTTCTTGTTCGTGGCTTATTAAGCAATTAGAATGAAATATCAATATCTGACATTATTTGGTTTTCTTAATTTGCAGTGAGACTTTATTTTCCTTCATTTCATGCACCTCCTGGATGAGTCTGAAATTTAGAAACGTAGTGAAAATCCATGCTGACAAATTTAGAACGAGATCTTGAATTCTTTAATGAAATGAAATTTTGAATGGAAGTGGTACTACAAATAATAACACTGTGCATTTATTTAGTACTTCTAACTTATTCAAGAGCAATCATGCTCATTCTTTCTTAGTAACATTAATGGAGAGATAGAAGAGATGTTCTAATTTCCATTCTTATAAATGTGGAGCCTGATGCCAAGAGAGGTGACTTGCCAGAAGTCCTATAGCTGAATCTTGGCAGATCAGGACCAGAAATTATATTTCTTGACCTTCGTCTGATAGTCTCCCTGACTTCCCTCTCTTTACCTTTTTTGACCCCCCAAATCTAGTCTATGACAGGAGTAATCATGTACTCAGACATTTTGTTTCCCTGTGCCCTATAGAAAAATATTTAGCACTGTGAATCATGGTGTGCCATATAACCTGCCTCCCAAATAGCTTTGCAGTGTTATTGTATTACTTCCTTCAGTTTTTCTTCCTTTTCATCTATAGACTCATACTATAAATGGTTTTAACTAATCTAATTCCCATTTTCTGTATATTCTTTGTGGTGGAAAATTTATCTTTGTTTTTCCTAAAACCCTTCCTACCTTGCCCTGGTAATTGGTCTAAAAGTTAGAGAGGTGATGCAAGTTGGGCCAGTAAGAGCTTTAAGGTAAATTTTTCAAAATGGAATAAGGATAGAGAAGCCACTTTCTTCTCTGGTCATAAAGTGGTAACCATGACTTCAAGCAGTTCTTGGTTGGGTTGCAACCCCAGGGAGAAGGTGTTTTGGTGGAATGAAACTGATACACAGTTAAAAGCAAAATGAGATGTGGAAAGAGATCCATCATGGGTTTAAGTTCCCATGTTAGCAGTAATCTCCAGATTCACCCTTTAAGTTCAAAATTTGCAAAGTAAAATATTTGTCTTTTCTTACCAAATTAGTTTTACAATTTTTTAAAGATTTTATTTGTTTATTTGAGAGAGAGAGATAGAGATCCAGAGAAAAAGTGCAAGGGGGGAGCTGCAGAGGGAGAAGGAGAAGCAGACTCCTGGTCAAGCAGGGACCCTGATGTGGGGCTCGATCCCAGGACCCTGGGATCATGATCTGAGCCAAAGGCAGACACATAACCAACTGAGACACCCAGGTGCACCCCTTCTTTTGTATTTCTGACACTAGTGACTGAAGATTATTATTCATACAATTATGTTCCATGTTCATAACATGATACCCAATTCCAGTGTCTTCTTTTCTGCACTACTAGCCATGATTCCCCATTTGGACAACTGATCCTTCTTCTTCTTCCAAAGCTGTCTTCCACTGGTTTGAGCTTGGCATTCCTTAGGATTTGCCTCATATGATCATTAACCGCATCTATATTTGCCTTCTTCACCCGGCTATGAGCTCTACAAATCAAGGTCCATATCTTAATTGTTATATTTAGGTACTCAATTTGAGCATAGTTAGCATTAAATAAATATTTATGTACTTGGGTTTTCACTTAATTCTCTTGCCTTTTAATGTTTAAAGACAATATATAATGCAATGTAGGCTATAGATATAATAATGAACGTAATTATTTTGGTATTGATGTGATGATTATACTACGAAAATTATGGGAATTGCATCCTCATTTCTACTCCTTGATTTTTTTTTTTATTTGACAGAGAGAGATCACAAGTAGGCAGAGAGGCTGGCAGAGAGAGAGGGAGAACCAGGCTCCCCGCTGAGCAGAGAGCTGATGTGGGGCTTGATCCCAGGACCCTGAGATCATGACCTGAGCTGAAGGCAGAGGCTTTAACGCATTGAGCCACCCAGGAGCCCCTACTCCTTGATTTTTTTAAGGCAAGTTGTCTTTTCTTTAGTGCAAGGCTTGTGTTCTGAGAAGAATTGTCTTCAACCAGCTATGAACCACACAGGAGAGTGACAAATTGCAATGGCAAGACCATATTTGTACTTCTTTTTTAATTTATTTACTTATTTGAGAGAGAAAGAGAGAGCGAGAACAAGCAGAAGGGGCAGAGGGGGAGGGAGAGAGAATCCCAAGCAGATTCCCCACCAAGTGGGGAGCCCAATGCGGAGCTTGATATCATGACCCTGAGATCACGACCTGAGCTGAAACCAAGAGTTGGATGCACCACCCAGCTGCCCCCATATTTGTACTTCTTGACATAGAAGCTTGTTATGAGATTTTGTAGAATATAATCCTTTTCTATACAATTCAAGCATTGTAACCATAGGCTGCACTTAATAAGAATTTATTGTGCAGGGGCAGTGGGCTCTTACAGAATATTGTCTTCTCTAGGTTCTATGATTGGGACAGGCCTACAATGAAGATATCTGAGGGGCTGCAATAGTTAACTAGCATACTTATTCTAGATGTGGACATTGTGATATACTTTAAGGATATAGAAAGAATAGGTGAGACCTGAAAGGTATGTTGTTAACTGATTCCATTCTTACCTGCATGTGCAAACTGAAACAATTAATTGAGGCAATGATCCAGAAAAGGAGGCCATGATTTTCTCTCAGTTATCTGGATCATCTCACAGAAGAATGGTGAAAGCAAGAATGATCAAAATTAAATGAATTATCTCAATTTCATTTTATGCTGTGTGTGTGGACAGGATCTCCATTTATTTTGTAATTCACACTATATGGTTATGTTGTGAGCTTGATGAAATAAGATCTAGTTAAATATTTGACCTTTAATGGCCGAGAGAAAGAGTGATTTATGCTAATGAAAGGAGTGATTTAAGACAATATCCATTGACAAGTTGAGTGGATTTTTTTTTTTCCTTTGGGAAGACATAAAATACCTGTTTCTGGAATTAGGTGGTTTTATGTTTGAAAAGTACTGACTTTTGTCAGATTGTGCTTAATTAGTCTATACCCACTTGAAAAAAAAAAATTCTCACCAATTTTTCAAAAAGAGGACTTTTTTAACTCTATGTATTCAACATAGTTGAGAGGAGAATGAATGACAGAAAAGGGCAATTGATAGGTCTGATTGACATTCGGGATAGGGAAATTTTTTCCCTAAAGGAAAACCTTCAAGCAGAACAGGCCTCCAAGAAGTATCTCAAGCAAATCAGATCCTAAAAAGTAACACCAGCAACAACAGAAGTAGTTTTGGGAACTGAGATATTCAGCACAAGTCTTAACCACGGAAGGCTGTAGTTAGTGCATTTGGGGTGTTTTAAAGTCTCATCCCATCTAAACATGTCAATTAGATATCTTTAATACTTTTCAAAAAAAGTTTTTATATAAATTCCAGTTAACATACAATGTAACATTAGTTTCAAGTGTACAATATGATGAATCAACACTTCCTTACAAGACCTGGTGCTACTAAGGTTTACACATACACATATATACACCCATACTGTCTTACGAAATGGTTTTGTTCCCTAACTGATTCAAATTTTCAATGAAATATTATGAGTGCCTTGAGTGTTTGGTTGTTTCTGGTGTTTTTGTTTTGTTTTGTTCTTTTGCTATTGAAGAAAATGGATCTAAAGACACTTGGCAGCGGGGTGGAGAGAAACTCTGAACAGTTATGCCCCTTTCATGGTTGAGTGGTTATCCTGGTTTCAAAAGTTAACCTTGTCTGTCAGTCTAGACTTAAGTGAATAAAGAACACATATTCATTTCCTTTAAAGGCATTAATGCAGTGACTTCAGCCGTGACATCTTGGTTTTTAAGGGTATTTGATAAGAATCCCAAACAAATGCCATATCTTGCCCACTATTTCCTCCCTCTATTCCATAAGTGCCAGGAATATATTTTTAAAGACTAGGTCAGCTTTGTTGGTGTTGTGTTTGTTTGTTTGTTTAACTGTTGTAAAAGTTCATGTTTTGGGAAATGGCTTATGAGAAGACATTTCCTATAGCAATCATAACTTTAACAATAACAGATAAACTTTTTGTGGCAAATCTTCACTGGGCTAGAACTAAAATCTGGAAGTAATCAGTAACCACTGAGCAACAGAAATTTTCTAAAAAAATATTTAAACGCAGCTGGAGTCTGCTAGTAGTTCGGATAGGATTCAGGTACCTAATCCCTTGGGGTTAGTCGCCATCCTCCTTCTTCCTTGTCTTGGATGTGGAACTAAAAAGCCCCAGGGTGTTGATAGTTGCAGAGAAACTATGGCATCTGACACCTGCTGGGAGTGATAAATAGAGAACTATTCCTGTCCTTGTCGGTTTGTTCCTATCCTGCTCACTATTGGAGTTGCAGTCTTTTCTTCCGAGCTGGGTTTCAGGAGAGATGAGTTTTGTTTACCCATGTAAACAAATCTGAGAAGTAAGAGAAGTCACTGCTGTGCAGACAGTCATTTTGACACATGTGCTTGACCTATAATATAGGCAAGTCTGGTTAAAAAGTAAACAGAATCACACCCTTTACTTCTGAGAATTATGGTTGTAATTTTTTTCTGGAAATAACATGACTAATGCAGCCTTCTGAAATAGGTTGGATTCAGTCGGTCTGTTTACTGTAGGAAGATGGGCTTCCAGTTAACTAATTAAAACTGGTTATTGCTGAGGATGTGTGCAGGCTGAGTTATTGAATACTTTATGTCTGCCAGTCTTGTCCAGTGACATGGGGGATGCTCACAATTCTATTTAGAAGGAAACAGATGCTAATAAAGAAAGAAATGAATATCTCTTTTATCTGTGGTGCTTCATAAAACAGTGAATACACAATAGTCCAGAAATCTCTGGAAAATAAAGGAGTATCAAGGTATATGAATATAGCGCTGGCTCCCTGGCATTTGGCTCTACAGAAATCTGGAGTGCTACAGAAGTGAAATTCATCAGGACAACAGCTTTCAGTCAGGAAGTGAAAAGGAAAACCAGGCAACCTCTAGGAAACTCTTTCTTAAATTCCCCCACTCAAACCCCTAACTGTCCAAATTATTTGCTTTAGGGGAATTACTCTAAACCCTCCCAATGCAATCTAGCCATTGGTTTCCTTGCTAAAATTCATACATTTCTCTGTTTGGCATAATATTTTGTATTCCGTCAAAATGTACTTTTTCCCCTCTGGAGAATGAATGAAAATGTGTTTCATGCCATATGCCTGATATTTTCTAGTTGTGCTTGTTCACATATTTTTGACTCTACAATATCTGGCACTGTGAGATATGAATCCCAAGCATTCTTCAGTTACAGTCTTGCTGAAAGGAGAAAACAAAGAAAATGGGTAAAATCTGTTTAACAAGGTCAATAGTTTTAAGAGATGTTTTCCATTTGATTTACTTAGAGCAAGTGAATACTCTTATTTCTCAGCAAACCTTGATTACGGTTAACCAGAAATTTAAATTTGAGTGCTCCTTATTCTTTTAGAAAAGCAGAATCCTCTAGCTCTGTCTCTTTTTTTCTTGTATCGGTTGCAGGTAAGGCTAACTTCTCCCCTATAAGGGAAAATTATTATGGTGGGCACTGAGAAAGTCTACCAAGGAGGGGGGATAGTGCATGGTTTCTCCTGTTGCATTCTTTTTTTTTTTTTTTTAAAGATTTTATTTATTTATTTATTAGGAAAGAGAGAGAGTGAGAGAGAGCAGGTCAGAGTGAGAAGCGGACTCCCCATGGAGCTGGGAGCCCGATGTGGGACTCGATCCCGGAACTCAAGGATCATGACCTGAGCCGAAGGCAGCCGCTCAACCAACTGAGCCACCCAGGGGCCCACCCTGTTGCATTCTTTTCCAGAGTAAATCTTCACCAATAGCCCCACCTACCAGCCTTCCCCAAGTGAATGAATGACAGTAGGTGTTTAAGACAACTTATTTCTCCTCTAACTCTTCCATCCCTTTTGGAACACTTAGCTTGCTGCAAGAAGAAAAATGTCTAGAAAAAAAAATACTTCTGAATGTCAATACTGGCTATATATAGATAGTAAGATATGGGAAATTTTGTTCTTTTTGTGATCTCTAATTTTTTTACACAAAAGTGGCTTATTTGTGTAAAATAACCTCAAAATGAGGTTGCTTTTAGAATGTACTTTCTCTTTGAAAATGTGCTATCAGAAATCCATAAAAACCTAACTTGCTTACTTATTAATTCTTACTTCTAACATTTATTCAATGCCCATTAAATATCAGACTATCTATTTGTCATCAAAGAACAAAAAGGCACCTAACACAGTTCCTCCTTTCAAGGAACTCAAAAATTTGTCAATGTTTTTGCAGTAATTGTCTTTATTGTCTTTATATTGACCATAATTTTCATCTGACATATTTCAGAGTTTTGTTTCTATATTTTTACAGTAAACACTATTTCCACTCCTTCCATCCTTAATACAATGAACATTTCCCTTCGACCTAGAAATTGCTATCTCTTGACAAGACATCTGGAGTTTTCCTATAAATTTTTCAATGACTTTGTCATAATCAAACCCAAGAAAGTACTTCAGTTTCTGTTCTGAGGCATGGTATTATTTATAAGCAAGCTTTGAGTTCTGTCAGTTAGAAATTGTTCCATGTCCATTTATAGAACTCCAAAAAAAAGACTGATTTTGCAAGCTTTTTAAGCTACCTACTTCAACCAAGTGAATCGATGAGAAATAAATAGTTACACCCAGTGGTTGAGGTTTAAATAGTAGTTCCTATGGAAGATGTTGTCAGAAAAGAGTTCACTATGACTTAGTAACTGAAAAAAAAGTCAATATTTGTTGAGAATATCCTATCTTTTCTTCATCCCCCAACTCTGCAATGTAGGGGAAGTGTGAATGATATATACATTACATGAACTATGTCATAGTATCTACTTATTACTCAGCCTCCCACTAACTGGGCATAACCTTGTCCCATTCCACATTAATAACAGAGAACAATACTCCTGAAAGTCCCAAGGCTGTTTTAGTGCTTTGTGTTTTAAAAATATTTTTTAAAAAGTTTTAAAATGTAATGCATTTTCCAATAATGTAATTTATTGTCATTTAAAATATACTTCTATGTACCGTCTTCCCAGACAACTCCTTAAATTTCCTTTAGTGACATGAAATTTAGATTCTTTATTAAAAGAGAAATCATGCTTTGTCAAAATAATCAAGATCCTTGGAAAAAACTTGCAGACTCTTTACCGTGTTTTGCCATAAATCCACTTCGTAATTCAGCATGTTTAGAGAATGCAGTTGCTTTGCATTCTCCCATAAACTAAATCAGAATGTTTTTCTATGATTTTATCTTCCCATTCTTCCAATGATGAAAACAGATACAGTTTTATTTAATTTTCTTTTGATTTTCAGAGGTTTTGTTTATGGAATGTGTATTTATTAAATATGTACAGTCTTGGATTAAATAATACATCATAGTATTTTTGAGAAAGCCTTAATATGTGGAGACATAATCTCAGCTCTATCACTAAATATTTGTGTAAAAAGGCATAAGTCACAAACTCTCTGGGTGTCAATTTCTTCATCTATTAAATAATAACTTCATACTGGATCATCTTCAGACCTCCTCATAAATAGAATAGTATGATTCTACATATGTTTTCATCAGAGAAAAGCATATATTTGGTCAAAATATGATTATATCATAAACTATTGTTTTCTAAAATATGGGGATTCCAAGAAGGGCAAATAAACTCAATGATACTCCCTCCACTTAGTCATCCATACTATCAGCATAGTGCTATTGAATTCTTACTATGGGTTAAGCTATGCTAAGTAGCAGGATTAGAAAGTTTAGACATTGCAACTCTCACTGGATTTTTGGTCCAGTGGAGTGGTTCTCTACTGAAAGCAACTTTGCATCGAAAGGAACACTTGATGATAAATGGGAATATTTGATCATCACAACTTGCACTTATCTTGTGGGTAGAGGCCAGAAATGATGCTAACCCTCCTCCAGTGCCCAAGAGAGGCTCCACGACAAAGAATCATCTGATCCAAATTGTAAATTCTGCCATGATTGGGAATCCTTGCTACTGGAGGAAGGTGCTATGCAGGGAAAGGCTCCCAGTGTGAATAGCGCTGTCTATGTCAGCACTTTGCAAGTTCTTCTCCTAGATATCATACAAAAAGAAACCAGGATAATGCAAAATGACTTACAAACTCAATTTCAGAGTAATAATAAGGGCTATCTGCAGATTCAAAACATGTATGAAGGCTTTTAAAAGCAGCTGAGATGAGGCACAAGAGAAGCAAGAGAAGGGGAAGAGGAGAAACTCATAGTGTTTCTGCCTAAATCTTGTCTTGAAAAAAAAAACAAAGTTCGTTTGATAATGAATAATGAAAGATGAAGTGGCCCAGCAACAATTCAATGATATCATAAAGAAAAAAATGTATATAAAAAAGAGCAAAACATAGAAGCAAAGAGTGTTCACAAAAGAATAAATGAAATAGCTGAAAATTTTGATTGAAAATTCTGTTATTTATGTAAAATGAATGAATTCATGAAGGAAGACCACCAAGTAGAAATATAAGGGTTCAGGGAAAAGATATTAAGACAACAGAAAGAGATAAAACATAAACTGCTAGAATCCTAGAAAGGAATTGAGACAGAACTAAGAGCAAAGTTCTCTGTCCTGTTGATAAATATAAAAAGAAATTCACTGTTAGCTGAGGTCCTCAAGGAAACAGATTCCAAAATGGAGTTAGAAATGCAAGAGATTAATGGAAGGAACACTTGGGAAAGTTCAAGGGAAATGTGAGCAGGAATCAGAAGGGAGGCCATGATGCAGGCTGGACACCTACAAAAGAAAGAGGGGAGGAAATGGGATTGGGCAGGAAACATCTCAGTCTGAAGTGCATCTGTGAGAAAATTTCAGCTAGACTTCCATGAGATTCCAGCAAAAACTGATCATTATAAGAGTCTCCCATTGAGCAGAAGTATTCTAGTTGTCTTGGCCATTGGCTGGGAGCAGCATGGATAGAGCATCATGTAGGTGTGTGCTGCTATAAATCCTACAGGGGGAATAGCCAAGGTAGGTAGCTAACTCCACTCCTTGCAGCAGGTTCTCTCTCTCTTGGCAAGAGATCTGATCAGTGTAAGTACCTCAATGGCTGCCACACTTGTCCAATTGGAAACATTTTCAGATTGGCTCCCAAAGTGGATCCAATGTCTCCAAAGATACACCTAAAACAAAGATTCAGAAAGGTTGAGAATAAGCTGACAAAGTAATATCAGGCAAATGGAACATAAAAGATGCAGAGGTAATAATCTTAATTTCAGAGAACACAACTTTTAGTAAAATTATTATATTACTATATATTATATTTTTATTATATTTCTCATGTATATTATATATAGCTTTGATTTTTGCATCATTCAATTGTATATCCCATTCAACAGAAAACTAAGTAAAAAATGAAAACACAAAGTCATACAGGAAATACTTTAAAAAAAGTGATGTCATATAAAAAAGATATAGGAGCCTACCTAGAAGTGCTCTCAATGTCCAAAGTTGTAACAATTTGAGCAATAAGATAAATTATGATAGTATTGGATTACAGTCTAAAGAATAAAATAAATGTATATGTGATGAATAAGTAACTAGAGGAGAGAAGTCTTCTATACCAAATGGAATAATATTAGATAATAAATATAGAAGAAATAAGTGAAATAAAATAATGACAATTAGAATACCATAGTAATAATTTCTGCTTACAAGATCTGTGGATAAATGCTAAAATTAGTGGGCAGAACCTTAAGGAGAATCTTCACATAACTACAAAGCATTCCCCCCAATACTTAATAATTATTGTGGTGGTTTTAACATAGGTTTACAAATATATGGATACTCCTACCTCCAAGAGATAAAACTTCACTCCCTTCCACTTGAGTGTGGCCTGGACTTAATGGCTCACTTCTAATGAGTAGAGTATGGAGGGGAAGAATGGTAACTTCATAATGAAAAAAGCTAGCAGACACTACTATATACAAATAAACAAAGTTATCACCAGTGATAAGTCTCACATTGATAACATGTACCCTCTGATATCAGACAATGAGAACTATATTTCATCTCCATGATGATCTTTCCAAAAATCCATAATCCTAGTGTAATTATGAGAAACCATCAGGGAAATTCAAATTGAGTAACATCCTAAATTATGCCTGGCCAGAAATCTTGAAAATCAACAAGGTCATGAAAAACAAAGAAAGACAGAAAATGTCATGAATTATAAGAAACTAAAGACATACAGTTAAATTAGAGCATGGTATCCTGGAATGGATTATGAAAAATAAAGAAGGATACAAATTAAAAAAAAAAAAAAACTAAGGGTGCCTGGGTGGCTCAGTGGGTTAAAGCCTCTGCCTTCGGCTCAGGTCATGATCTCAGGGTTCTGGGATCGAGCCCCACATCAGGCTCTCTGTTAAGTGGGGAGCCTGCTTCTCTCTCTCTCTCTGCCTGCCTCTCTGCCTACTTGTGATCTCTCTCTCTCTCTCTGTCAAATAAATAAATTCTTAAAAAAAAAACTGGTGATATCTTAAAAAAGTGTGTAATTTAGTTAACAGTCTTATACCAATATTAATTTCTTATTTTTCTTTAATGTTCTATGGTTATATAAAATGTTAACGTTAGAAGAAACTAGGTAAAGGGTATATGGGAGCCCTCTGTGCTATCCTTACAACAACTCCATTTCTCTAAAACCATTTTAAAATATAAAGGTTATTAAAAAGGTTAACACAGACTAATATAAAATTTTAATTAGCATAATTCAACAAAGGGACTGTTTATATTATGATGAGAATCTGTATTAGAGTGATTGGTTCCAATAAAGAAGGTCAGGCAAGACTGTTGAAAAGTGACACTTAAGCAGAGATCTGAGGAATGAGTCAGAGTTATTTAGGCAAAGAGCAGATGGAAGAGTATTCCTGGAAGAAAAAACAACATGTGCAAAGAAACTATGACAGAAGGGAAGAGAGCAAGCACTGGGGACTGTAAAGACACTGGAATTAAAAGGTGGAGAGTGTGGTCCGAGATAAAATGGAAGAGCTAAGTAGGGTCCAAAAGCTTCAGGAATTTGTAGGGGAGTTCTATTTTTATTTGGAGAGTAATGTTGAGTCATTGAAATGTTCAAGTATCACACATTTGGATACATATTTCTTAAAGATCATTCTAGCAATTGTATGGCACTCCATAGCAGCCCCAACTGAGATTTTACTGAAGAATCCTCATTAAGACCCTGCAGTAATGGTGATAAAATGGAGAGCAGAGGAAAAATTTGAGAGACATTTAAGAAGAAACGTTGAGGGGCGCCTGGGTGACTCAGTACGTTAAAGCCTCTGCCCTCAGCTCGGGTCATGATCTCAAGGTCCTGGGATTGAGTCCTGCACGACATCGGGCTCTCTGCTCAGTTGGGAGCCTGCTTCCACCTCTCTCTCTGCCTGCCTCTCTGCCTACTTGTGATATCTCTTTCTCTGTCAAATACATTTAAAAAAAAACCTTTTAAAAAAAAATAGAAGAAACATTGATAGGATTTGAGTGTTTTGGAAATAAAGAGTTGAGGATAAGAAAATTGTCAGGGCTAGCCACTTATATCTAGCTTTTCCAAAGGTTGATTTGGTAGATTAGTTGCATTAACAGACCCAAATCTTTGCTGTTTATTGTATGAAACCTTTGCCATGTTTCTTTGACATTTCTTTTAGAAAAAAAGATAGAGTCTGTGCCCGGACATCTTAGTAATTAGGTAATACTTTGGCCACTGACAAGCTAACAGATATGATACATGCATAAACTTGGGAAGAAAAATCTTGTGTGTTCCTGCTTCTGCCCTTGTCCCTCTGCCATGGCCGTAAGAATATGTCTTGGTTAACCTGCTGGAGTAGCAGACATGAGAACACAGTCATTTCCCTAATCTCCCCAACCAAAACCATCCTCGTTAATCTATCAGACAACTAGCCAGTTATGTGAGCAGCCCAACCAAGATCAGCCACAACCTGCTAAGACAATTTGCCAACCATAAATTCATGAACAAGGCTAGATGACTCCAGTCAAGCCTAATTTAGATCAATTTAACCCTATAGAAATGTGCTTTAAAATGTATATTTTATACCACTGAGATTGTGGGGGGCTATTTGTTATTTAGCATTATTGTGGCTACTATAACTGCTACAGATGCCATGTTAATGCCATTTACTGAGATCCACTAGGAACCATTGTTGATTGTCTATACAAGACCTCTGTGGACATCTCCTCACCATGTTATCTATAGAAGGATCCCTCTCTAAATTGCAGAAACAGAAAATATCAACTGCTAATTTTCCCGTCTCCCTTATGTCTGGACAGTCGTCAATGAGACGTTAAGAAATTTTTGCTATGGGCTTACACAGAAGAATTTAGTAGAAAGACAAACATGGACAAAAATCCTCTCTCCTTTTATCTGATATTATATATGTACATATAATGGCAGGCATTTTGGCTGCCATCTTAAGAGGTGGATAAAACCAGTCCGATTTATGAGGTCTAAATTTTGATGAATTTTCCCTGAGGGGCAAAGTGCAAAGATGGTAAGATGTCTTTAATGATGTTTTTAATTGTCCCTAGAAATATCTATCTTTAGACATCTTGAGATAATAAAGGTCTTTATTGTATATATCACATTTAGTCAGGTGTTTTATTATGGGCAGGCAAAGGCACTAATAGTTCTCTTAGCTTTCCTATCTGATAAAGTACAGACGTACAAAAGCAGGGGTATCTCTGACAAACAATGGAATGTTATGCGAACAGATATTTAACAGACTAGGGAGGAAAAGTCCCTACATCGCAGGGGCTTAGGGCTGACTCTAAGTATAAGAAGTTTTAAGTTTTTCTAATATTGACAGTTATTAAAAATGAAGAAAGTAGAGAGAAGAGTATGTTAAACTCTTACAAACTCATCACCAGCTTTAAGAATTGTCTACCCAGGACCAACTTTATTTCATTTAAAATATTCACTCACTTCCCTGCTCCCATATTATTTTGAGACAAATCCCAGGTATGGAAATAAAAATATTTTAAAAGTTTTAGTTTAGGGGCATCTGGGTGGCTCAGTGGGTTAAGGCCTCTGCCTTCGGCTCATTGCATCGAGCACTCTACTCAGCGAGGAGCCTGCTTCCCCCCTCTCTCTGCCTGCCTCTCTGCCTACTTGTGATCTCTCTCTCTGTCAAATAAATAAATAAAATCTTTAAAAAAAAAGTTTTAGTTTATAAGGAGGCTTTTAAAAAATATACTGTTTTAATTAATGAAACAAATATTTATCGATCACTGTTTAAGTTTAGAGTGACTACATCTGATAGGTTCAGAGCTCTATGCAAAAAGTCCTATATATCAGACTATCTTACAGATTGCTGACTAGCCTGAGTCAGTTGGCCACTGTAGTCCAATAATTGGCCTCTCCTTCACAAAGAGTTTTCAATTGCTGCTAGCCTGTAGGGAAATGGTGGATAAGGAAGATTCAGCAAGAGTGGCTGAGAGCAGATTGGGCACCATAATGGGCGTGTCCTATACCTTCACCTTCTATGTGTCAAGCATTTTGTAGATGCTGAAGATACAAAAAAACAAGTAAGAGAAAAGCCTTGTTCTAAGGTAGTTTGTTTTCATACCATCATACTTTTATTGATCCTTGTTTTTAAAAATTAACACTTTTATTGTTGGTGACCTCCTTTAAGGTAGAATCTACATCTGTTGTTTCTATAATATTTCTAGAAACTTTTATTTTAAATATACTTATTATATTTAACATATTCTGCAAATACATATTGGATAAATAGTTCTATTTTATAAATTATATGCTTTGTCTAACTGTGACATAATGACAGAAATCTAAATAACTAATTTTTCCCATCCCCATTGATATTATGAGAAGATTCATGTGATTCGACTTGTTCAGCAAGTCTTTTTCCCAGGTATCAGTAACCAACAAGAAAGAGTAAATCAACTCCTTTAAGTGTAGCTTAGATACACATGTTTATAATAATTTAAACAGTTATTACACCCATATTTATGAAATTGATCCAAATAAATTATAGTATATGAATTTGAGTGCGGTGATGATTATATCGTATTATTTACATTTCAGTGACTGGGACCATTTTTTCCAACATAGTATTTGCCTAAAGTAATTATACTGACTGAGAACAGTGGCAGATTGAAATTAAATGTTTGGATTAAATATTTTGTCAGCAAACATGCAGCAACTGCTTTACTGCTTCTTCCTTTCTTCTATGCATACTGATTACAAAATGATTACAAAATGATTAGCTTTTATTTTGGCACAGTTTTAAAATACTTAGATAAATGCTGCTTGATATCCAATCTTCTGATTGTTTAAATAGCTGAGGAAAAGAGAGAGAAAGAGAGAAGAAAAATGGCCAAAAGAAATTTAAGGCAGCCTTCTAACTTCTAACTCAGTCCTCCTTCAAACAAATAAAAACTTGCCAAGGCTTAATATAATTTTGGTTTTATGAGTTCTAGGTTTCGGCTAAATATAAACCCTTCCAGGTGTGTTCAGTGCTGGCAGGTGGGGAAAAAGTGTTACTTTCTGCTAAAAGTAGAAACATATGAAACTATTTTTAAGGGAGTGCTCTTGCGGCTTTTTGGATTTTGATTGTCTGTTTCAAAATAGTAGTTTAATGTGCTAAATGGGAGCAAATAAGAACATATGGTTTAAATCTACGCTGAAATACAAATGTATTTTTAATAACCGTCATACAAGTACTTGACAAGATGTTTCAAGTTTTTCTTTCCAGAATCAAACCATTAAAAATCAGTTTTAAATGAAACGAGCCTCTGAGTATATATCTTATAAATCTCTATTGTATATTCACTGAGGTTTTGGTCAGGGGTTGGAAGTTCAGGGTCATTTTTTAAAGTAACACTAGGGGCTGAATATAGGCCAGATGCCACCTGAGAAGGAAAATTCACACTTTCTCTTTAAATGAATAAATATTCCAAGGAAGGACACCATCTAACTGAGAAATGTCATAACTTTCCTAAAGTAATGATATATCCACAAAAATTATTAAATGCTATCTTTATATATTTTTATGAACTCATTCATATTTACAGTGCAATACCAAGTCAGAACTGGTTTGTCCTATAACTGATAAAGTCAGAAAGGTAATCATCTTTACTTACATCATGTAAGCACATCTTAGTCTTGAAGTCTTGTGGAACATGATGAATTTAGTCTTGTGATGCCCCAAACCATTTATTTGCTTCCATCAAATAAATGGTACACATATAATATGCTGGAGGAACTGAGCTGATTCCAACAGAGAATCCTGAAACTATTTGGCTAGGTATGTCTCAAACCATTCCAAGTCACGTCATATACATGCTTCAATCAACATAAGAATAATCTTGGTCACAGTGTCAGATTTTCTGCGTTTTATTCTCAGGAAATTCCAAAGTCATGCCACCTGGCAACAAAGAAGGCTTTCCTCAAGCATTTGTTTCTGGCATATAATGATGGAGGAGGAAGAGTTGCCATAGGAGGAGTAGAGATAGAAAGAGAAAAAGGAATAAATGGAAGGGGAAAGGAGAATAAATTAAACTGGATTTCAATTGGAATTCAATTTTGCTACACTACGTTGCTCCTTACTAGGTCTGGCATCCTGCAGACATACTGTTGTTAAGGTGGCTTTGACATGCTCAGGTATTGTCTGCCCATTTTTTTTTTTTTTGGCATGATTTTAAGATGATATAAAGAAGACTCTTCAATTTTGAGAGCGCTGTAAATGCAAAATGAGATCGTGTGAGGTGTGTTCAGAATTGGACAGGTGCTACTCATTGAATGTCTCCTGTTATCATTGTCATGAAAGACATGTTATCAACTCTTTTGTCATGAAACCGTACTGGGGGCTTTAAAAGCAAAATAAAGAAGAATGGTCATGATTTTCATAAGTCCAAGACCGTAAGGAGCAGCATGAAGCAAGAAAACTATCTGGCCAAGATGCATTAATAAAACTATCTGCAAAAGAACCATTATGTTGTATAATCCACATACAAGGATTAATGAACTTGAGGAGCTGCTTAGGGGAGCTATCTCTGCCTTTGTGGCACCAGCTAGATGTTCAACGTGTTCCCTTTCCTTCTAATCATGCAGGCACTGTTTGCCAGCCTCCCTTGTAACAAGGCATGGCTGTGTGTCTGAGTTCAGGACAATGAAAGAATAGTAACTTCAGAAGAGAATAGTAACTTCTTTCCATGGCCAATTGAACTTGACATGAATGAGGGGGGAATAGTCTTGAATTAATTCGCTGAGATTTTGTGGTTTATTTGTTATATCAGTTAGCACTACTTGAACAATTAAAGGTAAGTTACCTTGAAACGAGATGCAACTATAAAAAACAAAAACGACAAACAAAAAACAAAAGCAAAACCAAAACAAACCAAACCAAAACAAAAACCTCAAATATTTGGAATTACTTTAGCGGTCGGGCAGCAAATAGCAAGAAAACTGATGGTAAGGACCTGAAAGATAGGATTTAGAAAAACTACCCCTGCTTCTGGATTCTAACCCATGAACCAACACGATCCCCACACCGCCCCACCCCCTTGTCAGTCCACCAGCACCCACTGCTTACCTGGGCTGTGCCAGGTCACTTTGTATAGACTTTTTACTCTCTAGATGCAGCAGCTAAAATCTCTTTCGATTGCCACCTAGGGGCCTGTCCCACATCAGTGGAGAGTTCTTACCTTTGCTCAATCAATTTGACCAGGATGCTGGGGATGAGAAGGATGCATTTCATTCCAATCATGTCATCCAAATGACTTGTTTGGATTTCTTCCCGTGAAAAATGATGGAGATTTAAGTTTTATGTATAATGATTGGTACATAAAAGGCTTTTCAGACTCTTCTAGGCATAAGCCCAGTAAGAGAATTAAATCGTCATTCACCGCTCAGATCGGATCAACTTGTTTCTTGCTAAGCCACTGATGGCCTCCTGACTTAATTACTGGGGGAGAGGGGCTAGCAACAGCACAATAGAGATAATAGTGCATGACCCTTTGAGAAAAAGGAAAGTATTATTGTTCTTTGTAGTCAAACGAGACACGAGATATTAGGTCAGATATGGCAAATAATCTGGCATGTGGGTAACTACTCCTACCTCTACCCCCAACCATTATTAGATGGCAGAGATTAAAAAAAAAAAATCCCCGAGTTATCATTCTTTTTATCCTCAGAGTCTTGATGTAGCTTGAAATCATCAACATAGCACACCACACCCACTACAATTCCTTTAAGTTGGCACAAGTTTGCAAAACTCTATACCATCAGTTATATCTTTTTTGATGGCTGTCATTCTATTTTTACCATACAAATGAGAATTATGATCCTAAAGCTCCACATTTAAAAATAATTTTTCCAGCAAGCCACACGCTTGATGTTTCCCCATTGCTATTCTCATGTTAGCTGCATCTTTAAAAGCACAGAAAAATTCTATGTAATTGCACCATCAGCCACCTACAGGATATTCCCATTGCAGCCATACAAAAAAATGCAAGTGATTCCTTTTCCCCTTGAAAAAGTAAAACAATTTAATGTATCCTGGCACCAGTGAGATACCCTACAAATCAAACTTTTTAAATCTCTGTTTAAAAAAAATAGCCAACTACAACCTTACCAATGTTACCAGCAAACCCAGATGGAAGAGAGAGAAATTAACTACAGGGGATTGTGATTATAACGGAGAAAGTCCCTTTACACATGAAATGCGTGGAACCGGACAGTGTGGTCTCAAAAGCTATTGGTTGGATGATCCAGCCTAAGTTCCCCCAACCTGGGAGGGGTAAAATCTCTTCTTTCATTATGGAGTTTTGCCACATCACATCTGTGATTACAGTCATCTTTCTTTTAGGTTTTTGTTTAAATGGACTTCAAAACAGTCATCCAAACTGGGTGAAAGCCTCCTTGTCTTTTTTTTTTTAAAGCAAACAAGTGAATTTGACATATTTTTCCTGCATGTCACCTCTTGAATTTGAAAAGACCTTAGGAAAACCAAAGTTTAAGGTTGTGCCATTAACTGATAAGACATTTTTGAAAACTATTTTGTTTTGATTTTTGCCAGAAGAATGTATTCCTCAGCTGTTGAAACAAACTGAGGAATTGTTTGGAATTGTTTTCCCTTGCCACATGGTAGTTTCTTCCTTCCCCCACCTCCATCCAGGAAGCTGATAGAATTTTGAGTGGCCATTTCAGATGTTGGGACCAACTATCTGGGACCAACTCAACAAGTTGTAGAAAGAAGATAAACTGTGGTTCAGGTATTAATCTGGGCAGACCCACAAGTGCCCAAGGAATGCTAGCCAAGGAAATTCATCATAGGGCTTTGATCATTGGAGATGATTTAGTAGCCTCAACTTCTCAAAACCTCTAGGGAAGGTCTGGTGTAGAAGTAGTTGGAGCCATTGACTGTAACAGGGCCCATAGTGACTTTCATATGTCCCCATAGCTTCTATGTGCTGTGCAGCTCCTCATTGAGATCATGCAGATAAATTGCTATGATTGTTGAATAAAAAAATGATTTAGCCTCTGATTTTTCTACTTGTGGAATAAATCCAGATCCCTTTAGAGACGTTGAGCTACTTGTTGAATTAGTTCTTGTTACATTTTTAATCGCCTCTCGGCCTTTTGGCTAAGATCAAGTGTAGTTCTTGTTACATTTTAAGTATTATTTTGTTTGTAGACACAGAGTGCATGGGGATGAAAGTCAACCTACTGTGATTCCAACAACTCTGCCATTTTACTCTCTGTGCTACCTTAGGCAAATGACTTACCTTAGCTAAGCTTCCAGTTCTCCAGGTGCCATCAAAGGGAGGTGCAAATGGGTTCCTCCTTCTTAAGGTTGCTGTGCAATTTTAAGGAGGTAATCCATGTAAAGAACTTAGCATATCATAGATCACTGCCTCTCAAACCTAAGTGTGCACACAATTTTCCTAGGGATCTTATTAAAATGAAGATTCTGATCTAGTAGGTCTGGGATGGGACTTGTTTTTCTCATGAGTTTTCTGGTGAGGTCAATATTAACTATTTCATGAGCCACCATTTGGTAGGAAGTTTCTAGAGCACCTAAAAGGTTTTTTTAACCAATATTATTTGTTACCATTGTCATTATTATCAATATCTGCCATTCCTACTAAACACATTCTCAGCTAAAAAAAAATAGGGACTCTGCTCCCATGTAATGGTTTTATTCCCTTGTCTACACTGTTCTCAAGACTGTGTGCTTAATAAATATTTGCTGGATAAATTAAAGGCAAAGGGCTCTCCGTTGGCTTGTAATATCCATTTTTTTACATACTACTACTTTTTTAGTAGCTTACTTACTAATAGTAAGTTAAACTAGTGTGTTATGTTCCCTACAATTTTTTTCTTTAGATTTAACTGACTTATTTTCCAATTTCATCCTCTAATTTCAGTTAATAGGTTATTTCTTGGAATTCTCATAGCCCCCAGACTTACCTCTATCACACATGTATCAAACAAACTGTGCGCCTGTCTGCATCCTTATGTAGTTTTCATGGGGCTCAGAGTGATGCACTTCCTGCATGCACCCTCATTACCTAACACAGCCTTGACATACAGTAGGCACTCGACAAAACCCTGTGGAATAGGACAAAAGATCAATGAATTATTGTAAAAAGGCCTAAAAAAGAGCATCTTTCTAATATTTGGGCATCTGAAGCAAAAGAGATCAGGATTTTTTGTCTTTGTTACTTGGCAAGCGTTTAATTAAAAAACAAAAATGAAAAGCAAGTTTGAGAATTAGAGTCTTGTCTGTCTCCTCCCAAGATATGGCCCAAACTGTGGGTTAGATCTAGAAGACCAAATCTTCTCTACACCCTCACTCACATTTGACCGTGGCCAAGTCGAGTAGTCTCCGGGAGATTCAGTCGTGGCAGGAAGTGACCAGACAGGAGGTGGGGCTATCTTTTCCGGAAGCCTCTGAGGCTGCATATCTAGTCAAGACCTAGCTAAGACAGAAACCTCTAGGTTTTATTATTCTCCTAGACATAGTTTCTGGAGGCTGTGGGGAAGCAGATTTTGGGTGGATCTGGTGGCAGCTATAGTCCTGTCATCAGCTCTTTCCCTATCCAAAAACCTAAGGGAGATATAGCAATTGACTAAATGGGGGGCCCTGATTTATTAGTTTGTTGAAACCTTGTCCTAAAAAAACAGTAAATCAGGGAAGAATTTGAACTACACCCTCTGAAATTTTCTATAAACTCTAATCTCCAACTGATGTAATTCAAATTGTTTAGCTGATTTATCAACGCCATAAATTTTCTCGGGGCTATGCTTCTCAATCCTAGCTGCACATTAGAATCACCTGGGGGCCCTTTTAAAAAATGCCGATGCTGGATGCGCACAACAGAACCATATTCTGTTGGAGCCTCAGCATCTTTGTTTTTTAAAAACTGCTTAGGCAATTCTTACATGCAGGCAGAGCTGGATTTTAGTAGATTACTTGCATTACAGAGTTGCCCAGACATCTAATAATGTAGCTGAATGGATAATAGGTAAAAGAAGTCCTATTTAAATTTTTAAAATATAATTATCGCTTTGCATGTGATAGGTCTTCAATAAATATTGGTTGAATAAATATTAAAATTTTATGCCACTACTGTATAAACCACTGAACTGGAGGAAAGAAAAATATAGGGGAACAGTTTCTTATGGTTTCATGTTTCAAAGGAAACATATGGCTCTTGTTGCTAAGGAAACAGTCATCCGTTCATGTTCCTCATTCCATCTTTAGGTCACGCCCAGTGCTGATCATGTCAAGACTTCAAGAGAAAAGTATTTTTAAAATCATTTTATAACCAAGTTTTCCTGGCTCAAAAAGAAAAAAAAAACTATTGCCATGTTTTGTTATATACCCAATGGTCAGGATTCCATGAGCAGAGAATTATTTTCAAGGTGTTTCATAGAAAAAAAAAATTGTTACATTGTAGGCTGAATGTCTTGAGTCTATCTTCAAATATTTAAAACCTCAATCTATTGCCATTTAAAGTCCACATTGTAATGTAGTTATCAGGACCTGGCTAGCATGAAGCAAGTGAGGGGTCTGGGGCACAAAATTAAAGGGGGCACTCTAAAATGTGAGTACCTCTATAAATTTTGCACCCTAGGTGATTTACTCACATCACCCCTTGTTCCGGTCATGATAGTCACTTCTAAAGTAGAAATGTGTTTTCACATATTTTAAGAAAAAGGAATAATTTCTCCACTTTAAACTTTAGAAACTGAAGGCAATTATCCTGTTTGGAGTGGAGCCAAATTGCCCAGGTTAATTTCTTTGTTCTGAAAAGTACATTGGGACTTACAATGACAATGAATTCTTAGGACCTTAAGTATAGATCTTATAGTTAGAATGGGTGCCCATTTGTAATCTCTTTTCCAACAACTTGCCCTCTTCTTTGCTGGCAGAGCCCCAAGTTTGTTCAAGTGTCCACCCATCTCCCATATGACCCATGGATGAATTCTGATGAGTCTGAGCCAATGGTATTTCATTCCTGTTGCCTAAGATTGGTTAGCCATAGGTATGGGACTCCTTTCTAAACAGTATGACAAAAAAATATATTTTGGATAAATTTTCTTGCTCTTTAATAGCTACACAGAGGAGGGAACAGTACCGCTTCTCCTATTGACTATATTTTCTATCTCTATGAGCTGCTTGGAAAGATACTAGGGATTCTTTAGTAAGGAGGAAAGCCATCTGAGAACAAAGCCAACATGATGAATATATTAAGTAGAATGATGGAACAATCCTAAGCCTTTGATTTTAGTGTTATGCTACTATTGTGGAGCTACTTTTCTCCTTGACCTGCTTAAAGTAAGGGGAGAAATATATACGTCTTATTATTTAGGCCAGTTTTGTTAGGGTTTTATGTTGCCTTCAGCCAGAGCATCTAATATTCAAAAGCATCTGTCATTTTTCCTGTTTGATGAATAGTAATTTAAGTAGTGCATGTATGTAAGAACAAAGAAGCCCAAAGTATGGCATTAAAAGGGGAAGTGTTTCATGATTTTTGGTGAAAATAATAAGAACACCTAATAAATAAAACAAATAGCTTACTGTTTAGGAAAAAGAATTTATGTGACTTCAGTATCTTAGACCAAAATTTCTCAAGTTTGGGATGATTAACATTTTCAACTGGATAATTCTCTCTTGTAGGGGGCTGTCCTGTTCATTGTAGGATGTTGTTAAGCATCATCCTTGGCCTCTACCCACTAGGTGTCAATGGCACCCTCTACCCCTTTCTAGTTGTAACAAGAACGTCTCCAGACACTACCAAATGTCCCAGGGTGGGGGCAGGGATGGGGATAAGAGCAAAATCAACCATTGTCAAGAGCCACTGCCTTAGACTTAACTAACTCTAATAAAAAGGTGCACAGAAAGGAAATATAAAGCATTCATTTTAGAAAAATAGGAAGATACTTAATCATTTTCTATTCAGTTCATTAGCAAGTGTTAAAGGCATGTTTTCTATGTTCCAAATACAAGGTGTGTTAGAGTTAGGAACCCAGAATATCACCATGGAGGCAGAAATCTTATTTGTCTTAAATACAGTTCCAGTTCAGTGCTTAACACAGTGCCTGGCATATGGTAAACTCATTTAATAGATAAAGAGATGAGTGGATAGGTGTACGTGATTGAAAGGATGGATGGATGAAAAAATAATCCCTTAAAATACTTACTGTATTAGAGACAAAACTAATCCACTCATAATTGAATTCGAAAAGAAGCAGGTGATGAGACCATGGTGTAAATAAAGTGGGACAGGAATCTTGAGAACAGAGCTACCAATGAGTGCTAACAGGATAAGGATGGAAAATGTGATTTAAAAAGAAAAACTCCAGAAGTTATAATGAAATTTTAAAAATATGAAGCTTGGTGATAAAGTAGAAAAAGAAGGGAAGGAAAACAACAATCCATTATGAACTTTAAGACAGTAGGTTCCAAACTGTATCTCCTACCGGGGATATGGAGAAAAGTGAGGGAGGGAACATGTTAGTTGATAAGGAGCCTCCGAACTTTGCTTCAGTTAGAACTATTATTCTAGTACCTTTATTAGTTTACTCTATTAAATTTGAATAATATATGTAATAGTTGGGGGGGTGGAGTCTGAAGACTGCTTATCTAGGAACAAAAGACATAGAAAATCTATGGTGCCACGGATAGATTTGAATAGACTGGATGAGAGAGAAAAGAAAAACAGAGCAGGGTTGGGGAGTGGGGAGAGTTGAATTTAGCTTGAGACAGATGAATTTGAGGTGTTGCTGTAGCATCTATTAAAGATATCATGGGCCAAAAAGAAATAGGCACTTAGAAACTAGGTAAGAAGACAGCGCAAAGGTGTGGATGTGGGCATCACCTTACACGGGCATGAAACCCTGCAAGGGATTAATAAAGAAGTTAAGGAACACAGGTTAAGCATAGATCTGCTATCATATCATGGCAAGAGAAAAAATTCAAAACATCAGTTAATATTGATGCTGAAAACAAAAGAAACAGCCATGAGAAAGGAAGAAGATAAGGAACCAACAATGGCCTGAGATGAGTTGTGTCAATGATAGAGAGCTGTTACTGACATGTGTCTTAGAAAGTTGGAAAAAGATGGAGCTGAGAATGAGCCCTGTATCTGGCAATAGAAAGACAGTTAATAGTACATCTGGCAGCAAAAAATATCCTTTCAACTATGTGTAGGACTGGACAAAAGCCTACGCAAATATTCCATATCGCGTGAGAGCTGGAAAATATGCTTAAGGGTGATCTATTTTGCAAAAGTCCCAGAGCACAACTTGACATTAGTGGGGGCTGATATGCCACAAATGAATGACTAATGTAGTCTAAAATAAACCACTAGGAAATCTCTAAAGCTATCTTATTGCAGTTTACGATCCTTTTCCAAGAGTTGGACAGCTTTCACAACTTCCTGGGCAGATTAAATCTGAATCACCTCATAAGGGAAACCCACCTACTTGGTTTAATTTTACCCAGCTCTAGTCCTTTACCAGAAAAGAGAGAAGATGAATTGTTTGGGAACTGGTAGCTCAACATGGATAAAGGAGCTAGAGACTGTAGAAGAAGGGCCATATACTTCCAAAGGAGACAGATATCATTGCAGTCAAGGGCTACTCTATTTGTTTTTAGTGTCAAAATCCTTGCCAAACAAAATATCATTTAGATGGCAAGATAAGTGATTCTGAGAGAAGTAGGGCTGCTTTGGCCAAAGTAGAATTGGGGAACCCTGCCTGTGAGCCCATGTTCCATAACCTTCATGAAAATATTCATTGGACTCCCAGAGCACAACTAAAAACAATCTACTGAACCTCTTTATTTTCCAATAGAATCTGAAGCCCAGACATGTTTGAGGACTCACTGAACATGACCCAGCTAGCTATTGGCTCAAACTGAGTTAGAGCCCACTTATCCTTAATTTTTGCACATTGCATTTAAGTTGCAAACATGACAGGGGACACTCACCTCCAAGTACAGAACCAAAGCAGGATGGGTTTTTCCTTAATCTTTGGATGCCTTCAGAGAAGCTGTCCAGATAATGTAGTTCCTTTTCTAAATCTCATATCTTGCATTAATTGATTTATTTGGAAATAAATAAGAATTGGTTTTATAGTAATGGAATAGTGGACTAATTTTTTTCACCATCCATTTTGTACTTTCTTTTAACTGATTGTAAACAATTATATACCAAAGGCAGTAAAGCTCACTCTCTCACTTAAAGACTCTGTGTCTTAAAGTGCATTTAAAGTACGTAAATGGAAAGAGAGCTGTGGGAAAATGACATCTTCTCCCCATTTGTACATTAACAAGAAAATCAGATAAAGCTATAATCTAACCTTGATAAATCAAAACTCTTTGGAGAAGATTTGATGGTCTGACTCCAATATCAAATCCATTCGGCACCGTCTCCACAGCTGTTAGCAGCTTTTGTGGAGGTCTACATAGGAGAAAACATTCAAAGGCTATTTCTGCGTCTACAGAGCACAGATATAAGTCCTGTTTTGACAGGCAGATTTTATAGTGGTTTATTTTGGTCTACATTAGTATTTCATTTTTTGGCATTAAAGCCTTAACCGATGCCAAATCTGCCCCTCTCTTCCTATATGCTCTGTGTTTTCTTTACAAACAGGAAATTGCTAGCTTTAAACATTATTTGCTTTGTATGATAATAGCTAAGGAGTGTCTGGCAACCAACTGTGTTAGAGTATTACACTGAGAAGGAACTGTAGCGAGCCACTTCCTGCACAAGAGAAGAGAATTTCTAAATGTGAGTTTTTGTTTCTCTCTCTCCCTCTCTCTCTCCCTCTCTCTTTGGTAGTAATTTTCAACTGATTACTAAATATCCAATGATGGTTTCTCCTTTCGGCTCTCTTATTCAAGTGCTGCATACATGATAGGCACTTCAAAAACACTTCTTGAAAGCTAAATGTAGTTCCATAAAACTGGATACATTATAGTCCAGGAGAGGATACCCAAGTCAGAATCTGGTATCCATACTACCTGGGTCCAGAATGGCCATACATCATCTCCCAGGGATTACAGGCAAGAGGGACAAAGTTTCCTGAGACAGTCTGTTGCATCTACAAAACATGGAAATAATTTGCAGTCAGGTCAAATGCCTTTGGAGAATGTGATTCATTGCACTGCTTATGACCTATACCGAATTTGAGTTTGGAGATCTTCATCTCAGTATGAAACTAGGTAGATTTATGGGTCTGTCCACACCACAGAGTCCTTTGACGTCATCTCAATGGGAAGTGTGCTTGGTAGAGAAAATATTAAGTCAATACCTATGTCTACATTACGCAAAATTAATCAATCAAGTAAGACAAATAACATTTTATTTCTGTAAGAAAAAAACATTCAATCACTTATTTGGCCATTTTAAAAAAGATGGTTTAAATAATTTTGCATATAGAAGTAACCAATACCTAACTGAAGAAAAATAAAATGAAATGAAGCTATCTCAATGACCTTTTCATCTTGTTTTTTCATTATCAAGTTTTCCATAGCATAATATAATTATATATACTTTTTATTTATATATATACATGTACACATATATAAATAACATTCTTCTATCTTAAGATAGATATACAGACAGATGACAATATAGAGATACAAATAGATATAAATGTCGAAATAACATGTTAATAAAAGTAAAAAATAGAATAAATAAAATACATAATCTATGCTCACATGATTAATTACATTTCTATCAATAAATGTGTAAACTAAATATTAATCTAAATATATTTTGAGCAATCTTGGGTACCTGGACAGAAGAAAAAAGAATAATGCAATAGACAAGGAGGAATATTTAAGAAAAATAAAGCCTTCAGCATTCATATTTGTAGTAAATTTCCAGTGTTGTGATGTTTTTTACCCTGAAGATATTTTTGCATTTGGTGGTGGCGTGGGGATGTAATAAAAGGAAGACTGTTATTTTATGTAGGGACACACCTGAATGAATCTCTTGGCTATGTATAGGTAGCCACATTCCTTGGGCATTATCTGAAAGAAAAAGAATGAGCCATAAGAAAGGTTCTCAAAATAAAGTAGTAGGGGTTTTTAAGTGAAACGAGGAGAAGAGCAAAGTGGAGTTCTCTGAAAGGAGAAAGCAGGCCACAGCAACATGGTGGTATGTTAGGGACTTGAGGAAGATGGCCCAGAATGGACTTCTTATGTGGAATTTCCGTGATGATGGGTTAGTAATTTTTGAAAGAATGACATCCGATAGTTATATTAAGTTGTTTTTAATTCTGTGCGCTATTTTCACAGTAATATCCCCAAACCAATAGTAAAAGTCTATAAGATATAGACACACTCTGTTAGTAGTCACTTGGAAAATAAGGGGAAAAGAGCTGTAACCATATTTGAAATGAATGGTTGAGGAAAGAGAAAAATTATAAGGACAGATATTTAAAAACCCACTATTTATAATCACTCACATTTGTCTTTTCATTGGAGTATCTTGGCCTTTGCCAATAGGCTGTGAGGTCCATTAGAATAGGGACTATTTCTGTCTTATGCACTGCCATACCCAAATACCTAGGATCTAGTACAGTGCCTAGTCCTGTATTTGTCTAGTACAGTGCCTAGTCCTATCCCAATAAAATTTGTTGAATGGACAAAGGAATATAAATTAATCTGGGAATGTGAGTTCAAATTGCTAAAAGACAAGCAACCATAAGTACCTCTGCACCAACTATTAAAAATAGAGCAGCAATGTCTACAAGAGCCAAACTGTGGAAAGAGCCCAGATGTCCATTGACAGATGAAGGGATATAGAAGATGTTATATATATATGTCACATCTATATATATATATGTAACGGAATACTACTCAGACATCAAAAAAAATGAAATCTTGCCATTTGCAACAACATGGATGGGACTAGAGGGTATTATGCTAAAGAAATAAGTCAATTAGGCAAAGACAATTATATTATCTCACTCATATATGGAATTTAAGAAGCAAAACAGAGGATCATAGGGGAAGGGAGGGAAAAATAAAACAAGATGAAATCAGAGAGGGAGACAAACCATAAGAGACTCTTGATCATAGGAAACAAACTAAGGGTTGTTGGAGGGGAGAGGAGTGGGGAGATGGGGTAACAGAGTGGTATATTATATGTTAATTAATTGAATTTAAATTTAAAAAACCACAATGAATTCCACTGCCATGCACAATCACATTGTGTATTGATATGACATCCTACTTGACTATTAATTCATGTTTCCCTTTCTGCCTTACCTGCTAGGAAGCCCAAAACCAAGTTTTATATTTAACTGCTTACTATTCCTCAACTCCAGTAACATTTCTGTTTCACCTTTGCCTTTTATACCATGCAAGAGGATTTTGATCTTCCTGTGGCTAAGGTTTTATCACAAGAGACTCTATTTTTAGGAGCATTCAAAACATAATAAATATATGGATAAAGGAAATACTGGAGAAGGAACTGAAATCCTTGCAGTTATGAAGAATGAAGGGATTGGAAAATTTAAATCAGTTTTAAAATATTAAAGGAATAGGTAACTATTTTGTTCACATTCAATTGGGTGTACTGCAGTATAGTTGGTTCTAACATCAACTACCTAGAGTTAGCATCAAGTTTCACAAGTTAAATGCTCAGTCCTCCACAGGACCACCCTAATGTCAGTTACCAGCTTCACTTTGGGGATCCCCAGGCCACCTGCACTTCTGACTGGTCAAAAAAGGTGTTTCCACAACCCCTTCACTAGAACATAACAGAATTCAAGAAAGTGCTATAGTTACCATTATGGTTTTATTAAAGGATACAGATCAAGAAGACCAGCCAAAATAAGAATCACATACACCAAGAGCTGGGGGAGAATAGTGTCCAGAGTTGTATTAAGGTTTCAATTCAATCTCCAGTCCCCTTTTCCCTTTCTTACACTTTTCTCCTCCTGAGAGGTAGGACTGGCCCAAATCTTCAACTCTTGAATCAAGTAGTTGATCTTTTTGATAACCAGCCAGAAGCTATTTGGGGGCTCAGCATGAGGCATCTCATTAGAGTTACAGACACTGCTATAACTCATTCTCTAGGTATGAGTATTCTATTCTCTAAGATCTGAATAGACTATTGGACTGTTCTCTAAGGTATGGTTAGATACATCAAAACCTCAACATATGCAACAAAAATATTTATTTCTTAAATTTTAATTTATTCATTATTGGTTCTGTCCCTTCCATCTCTCTAAAATCTCACTCAACAAAAAGCTGGTGCCAAAAGTATCTGGGTAATATTGGAATTTTTATTTATTAGAATAACTAGGGATACTCTCTATAAGACATTGGGTTCCAAATCTGAGCAGTGGTAATCATCACTGGAGCAGTACCACTGATAAGTAGTGATGGGTATTAAATTAGCTCTATCACCAGTACTTTAGGATCCCCAAGCTTCCTGTGTCAAGAATAGGGCCATTTTGAAAGTCGCAGACATCTGTAGCTCTTTGACAAAAGAACTCAATCGGAGCAAAAAGCTATACATTAGGCAAAAAAGCTAGGTTAAATCTTATTAGTTAAAATAAAAATTCTTTCAGATCTCTCTGTCCATAGGGTCTGATCAGCATTTATGAAGTCTTACCTTGTACCAGTCTACCTCTTTGGAAGTTCAATGATTTCATAAAGAAATGATAAAGCTCTCTCATCAGTGAATTAACTCATTTACTCATTAGGTATCTACTATATATTAAGCACCATGCTGGGTTCTGGGATACAGAAGCAAACAGAACAGACAAGATCTTTACTTGCATGGAGCTTTATTCTAATAATAGGCTAGGAGAGGCAGACAATATAAAGCAAACACATTACAAAACAAGAAAAGGACAGACTGTGAAGAGTGCAGTTGGAGAAAATAGCTAGGGGAGGACATAGTAACTGAAGGAAGTACTTTAGAAGTTAGGCCAGGGAAGAAGGTCTCTCTGAGGAGGTGACAATTGAAGTGAGACTCAAAGGTAAAGGAGGGTAAAAGTCATTCCAGGCAGAAGTAAGAACTCCAGCGTGGAGAAGTTAAAGAGCTTAATGAGAGAATTGATGAGTGGTAGGGGAAGAGGCTAGGGCAGCATGCTGTGACAGATCAATCAGGACCTTGTTGGCCATGGAAATGAACTTGGATTTTTTTCTGAGAACAATGGAAATCCACTGGAAGATTTATCAAATATTCTAGTAACATAATCTTACTCCTTTTAGAAGATTACTCTGGCAGAGCACCTGGGTGGCTCAGTTGGTTGAACATCTGGTTTTGGTTCAGGTCATGATCTCAGGGTGGTGAGCTGAACCCTGCTCAAAGTTCCATCCTCCTTGTGGAGTCTGCTTGAGATTCCTTCCCTCTCCCTCCTCCTGTCCCCTCTCCATTACCCTGCTCATGCATGTGCTCTCTTGCTCTCAAATAAATAAATGAATAAATAAAATCTTTTAAAAAAAAGATTACTCTAGCCCTACTGCACAGAATAATGGAAGGAAGAGGAGAGAATGAAAGTAGGGAGATCAGATAGGAATCAGTTTTATAATGTAAAAATATTCTAAAGATCTACAAACTAAAAATATATGCTTTTAACATATAGGACCTTGAAAGCAGAAATCAATTACCTAATGTTATAGAAGAAAAATGAAATGCCAGCATCAGAGAGAGAAAAAAGCAAATCTAGAACTTACTTCATTGAGATACTTGAGAAAGAAGAATGTGCTTTCCTGATATGGCTCCATTCTCCACTGCCTAAAGTAGTGAAATAATATGCCTGTTAGAACAGAAGGTCTAAAGATTTTCACTTTTATGCCACATCTTCTAATACCATTGAGGCAAGAGGAAGAACAAAAGCAAACAAGTAAAAAACATGGTTTTGGGCATTTACAGTTAAAATATACATTGTATTGTGTAATTTGAGTGCTGATAATTGTTATTTTACCAGAAAAAAATCACTTTGCTACTTCATGTGCAACTAATGAAGGTTTGTGGTACCATTAAATGTGATTTTGAAGCTCTGTTACTTCAGGTTTCTCAGTAGAAGCATGTCAAATTTTATAAAGGAAGAAATGGAATTGCATGATTTGATATGCAGAAATTTGCTTTACAAGCAACTCTGTGGTAGATACTCTCTGAGGATGTTTGTAGTTTTAATATATGTGCTTAACATATAGTTTGCCTCCTCTTTCTAAACATTTCACTGTGTACATGGTAAATTCTCATGAATTCAGACTAATTGAGGTTGTCCTGTCTGCGTTAATAAAAAGTGAGATTATCGTTAATGTTAAGAAAAATGACATTGTATTAATTTACAACTGTGTGATAGCTATAATCAATGTCTTTCACTAGAATAATCTGCAGGAAAATAGTAATATTTCAAAAGAATCTTCTCTAGATTTATAGTATTCATTATCTTCTCCTTTTTAGCATATTTAATAAGGACAGACATTTTAAAAGATTATTACTCATTCAAGAAAAATCTAATTTAATATACATGGAAAGACATTTTCCTACTTTACAGAAAATTTCTCCCCAATAAATGGTATTATATTTTTCTTTTCTTAATGCTTTAAACCTCCAGATCTCCCTCTCTCCCTCTCTCTCACTCTCCCTGTGCTTGTGTGTTTATTTCTTCACTTCTCTCCTCCCACCCTACCTCTTCTTTTTATCCTGGTGACTATTTGCAGACATCCAGAGGAACAAAATTGTTTCTTTAATTAAAAGGAGAAAAACAATTTTTAAAACCTGCCATTGTGGGAAAATGTTTTCAGAAATGAAGCATCAGGGGCTTTGGCTATGGCCTCTGTGCTATTTTTCCGACTGTTTTGGTATTTTAGTGACCGTAAAGAAATGACCCTTAAAGTTGCCGTGTCAGGCTGGTAATAAAATGACGTCTTGGGAAAACCAAACTCTTTCTTTCCCTGCACTTTTTTTTTCCCTCCTGTAATTAGACTTGCCATCATCGGGGACCGTCCTCGTTATTACCAGCATCCCTCTCGCCTCTGCTCAGGGACGGCGAGAGCTAAGTGAAGGCATCCGCTAGGTATCGGGCGGACGATTTGGACACAGACCACATTCACAACAGCTGCATTTTCTCTTTGTTAACCTCCGTATCTGAGGGAATTCTTGGTTTTATTTTCAGGGGCCCTGCTTGGCATCCTTCTCCCTCATGCGTCTTCACAATGTGCTATTATTTGTTATGAAAAACATGAAAAAAGATAGCTGCTGCTCTGGCCTTTGAAGTTCCCACCCTGCCTAGCGCTTTTCTGGAGTCAGTCAGCAGCCAGGACCATCGCTAAGGACAAATATGTGGTTGCCACTTGAGTCTAGTGCTCGTCTCACTGAACCTGGTACTTTCAGTTGAATGCACTGATGTCACTCTTCCAAGTGAATGAACCCCGCGGGGATTGTAGAGAGAACTAGGATGGGTTTTTACCACGCCAGGGACCCCACATTTTCCCCTCAAACCATCAACAGATTCACCTTCCGCGGTGCCTGCCAGCACCAGGGCAGACGTAGCTAATTAGCACACTCCCACCTCGGTTTGCCTTCTGCTGGCTTCTGCTCAGACGCCATCACAAGTAAGGAAAGTCATCCACGCTGTTTCTTCTCTGACAGAAATTTGAAGAATTAAGATTTAAAGACCGGTGTTTTGCAAACCCAAACTATTGATTGATAAGTTGTCAAGTATCAACTAAGCATTCCCCCAAATCACATTCATTAATTAAAAATTAATAATGATTAGCAACTATGACATGTTGGGACCTAAGGCAAAGAAAATACAATCCTTATCTTTATGGGGACTGTAATTTGGTGGAGGGATACAGGAAATCTATACCCCTATATATGAACATCTAATCAAAGATGATTTCGTGTAGGGATAAGTGCAGTGGAAGAAATAAAGTGGTAAGTGCGAAAGGGAGAGACTGATCATCCAGAAGATGCCACTTAAGCTGGATCTAAATAAAGAAAAGAAGCCAGTTATTTGAAATGCTGGAGGAAGAGCATGTAGTAAAGGGATCAGCAAGCACGGTGGCCCAGAGGCAGAATTGAACTTACCTCCTTAAGGAACAGAATGCAAGTATGGCAGGTATTTGGGGAAATATACTGGAATATGCATAGCCTTTTTGAAGTTGACAGTCAGTATATAGCATGGGAGAAAAATCAGTACAGGTAAAATTTCCAATCAAATGGAAATGACATATATCTAGAACACTTTCTGACAAGTAGTAATACCTCATCGATATTTATTGGGTACACCCTTGAAATCTACTTTTCAATTGTTTCAGCAAACATTTGTCCCTATTAATAGGAATAATATCAGCTTCTATATGATTGCATACAGTAACACTAAAAGGTAGTGGCTGGTATCACCTCTTTAAAAGATATGCAAACTGCCACTGGGGAGTTTTCGAAAACTTGCTGAAGGTCATGGGGATAGGAAAAAGTAGACTAGAAACTGAAACCCAGATCTGCCTCTTTACTACCTCCCACACTCCCTACCCACTTCCCCCTGCCCCGTTTGTTGGGACTAGCCTGCTGTGAGTTATGCACTGAGATAGAAGGTGAGCAAACAGAGGTGCCTGGGTGGCCCATTTGGTTGAGCTTCCCACTCTTGATTTCAGGTCAGGTCACGATCTCAGACTTGTGCGATTTAGTCTCCCCCTGCCCCCTTGCTAGGTGTGGAGGCTGCCTAGGATTCTCTTTCTCCCTCTACTCTTCGTCACCACCACCTCTACAATATGAATGCTTTCTCTCATAAAATTGGAAGAGTGGTTGGGCTATCAATTTCCAAGAAGAAAGAAATGGGGTGCAGGCCTCAGCAATGGACCAGTGAGTGTACATGTTCTCCAGGTGCCTCCTTCATGGGGTAGCAGACTCTTTCCTACTTCTGTATGTTTCTGCTTAAATTAAGCTTCTTTAGAAAGAGACTCAGACTGGGCCAGTGAGGTTAGGTTCTCATACTTATAGTTCAAAGGGAAGAAGCTACCTAAAAAGGCGTGGTTTTCATATTGAGGAGGGAACAAAGGCTACTGGACACATCACCTCTAAACTCATATTTTACAGAAAAAGAAACTGAGGTTCAGGGAGAAGTGATTTTATTTTTTCTCAAAGTCACCTAATCCTTGATCTGAGAAAGTTGCAATTAGGAAAAATGTCAGGTTTGTCCTTAGAATGTTAGGTCTCTTGTTCCTGCCTTAATGACACCTCTTATGGGGCCTTTATGCTTCCTCATTAAGATCCGTACATTATAAATGATCAGCCATTTAGAACTTAGTTAAACTAAAATGTTGCTGGATATATTTGTATTATAAAACCTCACTTTAAGAAGTGTAAGGTCTTATTCCCTACAAAAGACACCCTAGGAACTGCTGAATGGAGAGACGAGAGGCATTTACTTGGTAAAGAGATGTCTCCCAAAATTCTTAAAAGCTTGGACACCAATGTACTACTCATCGTTCCCTGCTGAGCACTTTAGGATAACATTTCAGGTCCATTTCACAAAGCCTATGTCTAGCCTTCTATATGAATGCCAGCTTAAGATGTTACGTTGGTTATCTCAATATTTTTTCAAAATTTCTATTGACAAAGGTATTGAACTTTCTTGATTTAATTAGCTACTGAGTGATGACCATAGATATTCTCAAGCAATTTTGAACCCTCCATCACGTGGCACACATCTGTCAATATAAAACAGACCCAATCCAGCTTACATGTCAGGTTCTGAGCATTAAGACTGTGTCCAAAATATTATCTTTTCCCAGCAAAAACTAAAACATGCTGCAACTATAGTAACCTTCCCAGGTAAACCCCAAATTTTTCTTTGCCCCGTCTATACAGATCAGATTGTGCCAAGCTCGCCGCAGTTGGAAGTCACTGTGTTTGAGCTCCTTTTACCATTTCCACTAGTTAATAGAAAAATTCAAAACTTCAGTTCAAAGTGCTTGGAACAGTCTGCAGAGAGTTCAGAACCTTACAAGACCCGAACCTGAACCAGTTTCTTTAACATCCGCAGTGGATGTTGATAGCCCTCTGGGAATTAATCTCACAATCAGACTACAAGAAAGATCGAGGATAAGAGTGATGAAGTTAGGGCAGGCACATGAAGATCTTTCCTTTGGATTTAAAGAGGAAAAATATATTCAGAACATCAATCTTAGTAGCCTAGGCTGACAGATGATGTTTTAAGAAATAACCATCAACAGTAGGGAA
The DNA here is from genome assembly GCA_028533885.1 of Nasua narica. Lineage (NCBI taxonomy): Eukaryota > Metazoa > Chordata > Mammalia > Carnivora > Procyonidae > Nasua > Nasua narica. The sequence continues at coordinate 113,920,160 of CM052810.1, read as the reverse complement.
ATAGTTTCTCTAATTATACCATCACTTTTGAAGCTATTTGGAGTTGTCTGCCTAAACTCTTTTCAAATACAAACACATATACACACCCACACACATTTATTGAGAGCAAATACCCATTGCTGTAGTTAATGGAGTGAAATACAGCCGAAGTGGGACTAGGAGAGCAGCAGGGGAGGAATTGTGGAAGCCAAGTTAACTGCTCTGATACAAACTGACTTTTTTGGTCTTTTCCAGCCAGACTGTGTATTATTGTGTGCTGTGTTAGGATGGGATGCTTTCTGTAGTGAATGCACTGTATGGATGAAAGGTCAGCAAACCGCTACGACTGAGGTTTTCTTTCCCTCTTTCAATTCAGAAGTTTCCGCGTTCCACACCTTAGTGTACTAATACTTGCAACATTATGGGACATTACAATTACTCTGTACTTGCCACGACCCAGTCCTCACCTAAGATTCTGCTCAGGGAGAAGAGATTCCAATATGGGAATCGTGTCGAAAAATGGGAAGATGTCACAAAACGGCCACCACCATGATGAAGAGCCAAAGGGATTGATTTATGAGGCTGGATTAAAATAGCTTAATAGAGTGGCCAAATCATGACCCAACTCCCTAGGACTGTCATACACTTTGAAGTTAGAAGGGACTTGTGTAAGCAGGAAATCTCAAGGACATAATAGGTCTTGGAAGGGAGAAAAGATCTTCACCTGGCCGGTATGTTGCATTCAAGGCTAAGACTATGGCGGGTTAGCACGTCAAGACTTAAGGTTTCCCTCCTCATAGTGGTACAGTGCGTGTGTCTCCTTGGAAGTGAAACACACAATTCTAGAAGGATGCTAAATGTCAGTGCACAAATTTCTCTTAGAGAGCCACGTGAGAGGGGCTAAATGAGATGACGTCATAGGTCTTTTCAAATCTCTAGTATCTATGATTCTGTCATTTTTCAAGTCGTTATTTTTGTGTTTTTTTTTCAGATTCATTATGTAGACAAAAAGTCTTTAATTTTAACGCCAATATGTGCCTTCAAAATCCAAAGAATCTCTCTGACAGTCTATTTACAGACTCGTCAAAATAATTATTTCAGCCACTTAGGAAGTACAGTAATGATAATCTGTGCATCCTAATAAAGGGACTTTCCATTATAAAAAACAAAAACAAAAATGTCCTGAGACATAACTTCTTTCTCTAGCTAAAATGTGAAAACTGTCATTTCATGATGTGAGTTCCATGGTGGTCATTTTCTTAGGGAGAAAATATATGTTGGCACATGCAAACCTGCCATTCTTCCCCCATTTTCTTGCCCTGTTTTTGTGATTGCTGTTAATATAAGGAATGAAGATTTAGTACCTACTGATCAACAGTAGTAAAATTAATATTTTTTTCTAATTAGAGAGCTTATCAGCATAATTCTAATATGAGAGGGAAAGAGCAGAACAGGACAAGAGCTATGCAGAGGATTGGCTTCTGAATCACTGGTCTTGGACAATCTTTCACCATTGATTTACTGCATTGTTTTGAGCTTGCAACTTAATCTCACTGTGCTTTTGTTTCTTCTGAAGAGCAAGGAAGAAAAGAAGCTGCAGCAGTAGAAGCAGCCAATGTCAGTGTGAGGGGCGGGATTTCCCTCTACATCCTTTCTGGAATTTCCCGAGGATAAGCACGCTCTCGCAATAAGGGCTTCAAGCTACTTAAACTAGTAGGAAAACAAATCTTGCCTACTTAAAATTTTCCTGTTTTTAGGACACTTCAGTGGATATAGTACATACTCAATAAATGTTCCACTGAACTGAATTAGCAATAATTTCCCCAGCAATCATGTCAGCTTAGAGTATGTATTTTTGATAGTTTAAACTTACTGTCAGAGATTGGTATTCTTGGAAGTGAACAACAATTGTAATTACTTTTCCTAAAGGGAGCATTAAATTTGAATGCCGAAACTCTGTTATTTAGCAAACAGAAATATAATGGACACACATTTTTTTGTGTGTGTGCAAGACTTTGTGAAAATAAGTAGAGAACTTTGTAAAAATAATTAGAGAGGTCTCTTGGTTCCATGCTGCGGTCAACCCCAGGGCAGAAATGGGGAGAATGGAGGTCAATGAAATTTCTGATTCTAGAATATATGTAACACAATTTAAGTCACCTTCTGCTTAGAGTGAAGATTATACTTTACCAGAAGAATAAATGCAGCCACTTATTCTCTTCTCTAGAAATGGGGACAGAGAGGCCAGAATCAGAATGGAATCTCACTTGAAGAAATGGTTTTTGAACATGCACAATACATATGAATTTCCACATCAGGACCCTTTGAAAATCTGACCAAATAAATGGGGAGCCCTGATCAATGTTAATAACCATCTCTGAAACCAGCCAGCTTCTTCTTGAAGAGTGATGCTGATACACAATGCTAAGAGAATGGGGGTAACCGAGGCAGATATCGAGCTAATCCCAGTGACAAAATTCTTGCCTTTAATTTGCAGATAATTAAGACATATTTTATTTCTTGAGGGTTAGGCAGTGGACTTTACATGTATGAGCTGTTTCCACTTTACATCAGTTTCAAATATAGTCTGAGTGTGGGAAAAAATTCCAAAATACCTTTGAAAATCCTATTGTCCTTCTTTGTAACCTCTTTATGCTGAATATGAAAAAAAATTTAAGAATTATTCTCCTTGAATTTAACTTCTAAAACACCAGTATCTTGTGTCTTTCCTTTCCATTTCTTCGCATTTACATGGACTCTTCTTTTGCTATGAAATTAATGACACTTACGCCTCTTTTCTCATGATTTTTCTAAGTAAATATTGTATTTCTATGATTTTGCATTTGAACCTATTTTCAGTGTAGTTTTCTTCACTTTAGCACTTTGTGATGTCATTTTTATTGTGGATCTATACAAGTTTGAGTGACCTTTTCAGTCAGGGTTCAACCAAAGGCAAATGAATCATCAGAGATCTGACTTGCAGTGGGACACAATAATTTTATTTCACTTGTGTTAAAAATGGAAAAGGAAATCAATTGTTTTAAGAAAGTATAACATCACTGGTGCAAAATAACAGCCAATATTTACAAAAGAATACACACAGTTTTTGTTTTTTGTTTTTTTTTGGTACCCTCTGATGGGTACCACTGTCAGGAACTAGGGTATGGGATATTGTAGACCCAAATATGTCATTTGCTGATAGAAATAATTCAGGCCCCTTTTTAGCGACTTGTCATAATATTAGACAATGTGAGTAAAAGAAGTAATTTACATTATGAAAAACTCAACAAACAAATTCTGTAAATAATATATGCTGAAGAGCAGTGTGTAGCTCTAGTGGAATATTGCTTAGAGAGATTTTGTTTAAAACATTTATTGGAGGCATATATTATAGTATATCATTTACTGGCTGGAAGCCATGCAATATGTGTCTTTACAAAAAAAAATTACCTTGTAATATGAGCCCCTCCAAGGCATAATTATATAATAAAGTTCTTATTGGGAAAACTGGAAGTAGGCCAAAGCTTGTCCAAATATAGTGAATGTCAGAGCCAAATTTATTATCCTTAGCTATTAACAGGAGAAGGCAGGTTTTGTTTACCAAGCCTAATTCTCTCCTAATTACAGCCACTATAAAATAATTACTATCCATGGGATAACAACACAAGACAGAGTGACTAACAGAAGAAACTGCAGGGGTTAGAAAACAGAGTGCAATTCTGTGTCATTTTGAACAGCTTGTGTACTGCCGTGAACAAATTAACGGACTTCATTAAGGAATTATGTTTTAAGAGTGGCTTTGCGGTGAAGCAGTAAAGCAATTAATGCATCTTATTTGGTCCTAGATCTGAGTTGTCGTGCAGTTGGAGACAGCAACTAAATTTTTTTTTAGATTTTTGATGTATCAGGTTTAATAGGATTCCACCACATTACTGGGCGAGATGGTTAATGAGTGTAGAGAAAAGACTCTATTTTGGACAAATGATATCCAGCCCCTGCTAACTTGTTCTGTCTTTATGAGCAGATTTCTTACCGTGGTGATTTTAATAATCTACTGAAGACAAATGCCAACTTTTATCTAATTCCATTTCACAACCTACCCTTATGTCCTAAACTCTGTTGGATTAGACTTTTGATGAAAGGTGTAGTTTTCAGAAAGGCAAGAAAAATATATCCATTTGAACCACAAAACTGGGAACTTGAAATATTATTTCAATATTTCATATTTGCTTTCCACACAAATCAAAACGGAATATTATCCAGTTGAAACATGATGCTTCATTAAATTCTCAATGTTTCCCGTTCCCACATTCCCTAACCTCTTCCATCTCATCACAGAGCCCCAGAGGTGTAAAGAAACCTTGCTGTAGATCTTTGTACCCTTGAAATACATGCACCAGAATCAACCACTATTCTTACTACTTGTGCACAATGGCAAGGGGAAAAGGTCAAGCTGTGCCTCTTGCTGGTTCTGTGTCTTTTCTCTCTCCACACCCCCCAACCCCACCCCTCTCTGTAAAGGGTCATTTCTCCCTGCAGTAGGAAAAATGCTCCTGTTTTGGTGACTTGGTGAACACGTACAAACTCAGCACACTTGGGGAGTCTGTTTTAGATACTCCTTTTAATAGGCCTCCAGATGGCCACATAAAAGCAAGAGGATTATTATAGCAACTCCCAACCGGGCCATTAGAGATAAAGGTGGACCAGAGTTTCCTTTAAAACCATTTTTTTTTTTTGAGGAATATATGATCTGATCATAAAAAAAAATCCTCAATATAAAAGTAGAGGAAGAAGTTCTTCATCCAGAAATTCATTTTGGTATTCTAGTTCTTTCCACAAATGTCCCTTTATGCAAATAAAGTCCCCGGGTTTAAAGTTAGAGCCCCAAAATGTAAGATTGGTTTTTTCCAACAATGTTGTGGCATGCTTTTGTGGTTTTTTTTACATTTAAAAACCTTATTCTCCCTCTCTTTTATTCTCCAGACACTGAATGTTTCTATAGGAAACTAAAGTTAAGAAAAGAATCGGCAATAAAGAGGTTTTTGAAAAAACATTTCATGTGGAAAAGAAAATATTCTATCATTCTATATATATCATACCCATATATCATACATATATATCACATATATATGTATAATCACCTCCTCATTGTACAATCAATTACAGAAGTGTCATTAAACATTTCCTTTCTTTTTCTACTGCCAGAAGCAACAATAGCTCTGCTAAAACAGGACTGGCTAGCTTTACACAGTATAATCATGGTTGCCTCTTTCCTACTTTCTCCTTCCTGTATTTTCAAAATATTCTGATAAGCATGTTTCATTTTATTCTTAAAAAGCTTTGTTTGGGCATTACACCCACACTCATAGCCCTCCTACTACACAGACACACTCTTGTTCACCAAGGGATAAAACTGACATGCACTGCTATTACCTAAATATTGGCCAAGTTTTTCTCCATTCAGCCCCATAGCAGTTTGACTATGAACTCCTCCTGGATTCTAGGATTCTAGAGTTAACCTGTTGGCTTGTCTTAGTTTGAACCGTGGCCTTTCATCTTTTCTCATCTCTCCTTGGGAATGTGAGAGGAAAGTTGGAAGAGATGGTATCGAGAATTACTAACTAGTTCCATTTCGAACTGGAAGTATCCTTTACAATTCTCATTATTGCTGTTAAGAAATATTTCAAACACATAAAGTATAGAGAATAATAAACACTCATGTTCACTAAGATTTAACAAATGTTAATGCATCATAAAATGTTTTACATAGTTTTTAAAGTCTTTTTTTTCCTCATAAATGTTACAGAGAGTGTTGGAAACCCACTTTGTCCCCTCAACTGATGTCATGAAGCTCCTTTACTTCCATTTTCCTAAGGGTAAAATAGCCACTGTCTTAAAATTGGTGTGTAACTTTCACATCCATGTTCGTATATGCTTACTACATATGTAGATACCCATAAATAATACACTATCCTATGATTTTAAACTTACATTAATGTCATCACCATGCTGCTTGCCTTTTCACTCACCATTATGTTTTCAAGATTTATTTATGTCGATGCATGTCGAATTGGTTCATTTACTTTAATTGCTATATAGGTTTCCACCATGAATACAAATATATAACACGATTCATAGATGTATTGTTCAACTGAGACAAAGGCCTCTGATGTGTAATTTAGGGGATGAAGGAGAAGAATCCTTCCATTTCTGTCTTGTGGTGTTTTTAATTTTTAGGCTAAAAGCCTTCGTGGTAGTTTAAAACCACATTCAAAATGTTACGAAGTACAACGGTGACAACACAATGAGCCTTTCTAATAAACTACACCCCTCCCCCACCCCACCCCCCCGGATAATTCATCCTTTGGCAGTCCTGTAAGGGTAAATGTGGTGAGACCATGATGACGTCAACCACAGTGGCAGAGAGAAGTCAGGGTGAAGGAAGGGAACTTCTGCCATGTCTAGTAAAGGCCAGAGTTGCCAGAAACCATATGCTTTTCGTAATGAATGAAGAACCTGGTCCAGAAACTTTTAAAGCTTATAGGCCAGATTCGATTAATATCATAAAAACAATGCATTGACATGGTGGATGGTAAAGACGTGGCAATGTACTGTGTCAATGATTCACAGATACTTAAATATCCCGAATTATGAATTAATGTGATAGATCCTAATGGTTCTGCTCTCTCTGTGCATTAACCACTGAGTTATATTTTAACAGATGTGATATGTGATGTCAATCCAGGCATTTACAGGCTTTTTCGTGTCTTCATTTCAATCTCTCTATCTAGTTTAAAGACTTTTAAACTCTATTTAAAAAGTAAACATAATTATAAATTTAAAATGTTACAGTGGATTAGATGTCTAAAAAAGGCAAAGATGGTTGATTCAAGGTCACTAATATCCATTTATCAGACATCAAGTATAACATGTTGCATACAGAAGCATTGTTTAGTAGGAAGTAAAAACCAGCAGCATAAATGCCATTATCAGTGACCTCTCTTCTCAGGGATTATAATTTTTCAATACACCTGTTCACTATGGTCAGCTCTAAGGTAAAGTAAACATCAACCTTCAAAACATATTTCAGGGAACATGGGGCAAAACAGCCTTGCAGAAATCTCTTTTCCACCAACTGGCCACAGGGTCCAAAATTCCCTTCATTTGGAATTTTAATTCCTTTGACTTGAGGCATTTTTATCTAGGAGGGTTCATAATGTAAGATAAGTACGCATAAGGAAAATAGCAAATTAAACTTTTATCATTCATCGAGATCTTAGTAGGAATATGTTCATATGAGTTGTTAACCAGTTACCTAACAATAGCTTGGGGGAAAAACAGAATAGTTCACTGTCATGTTTTGACGGGTGAAGAGAAGAAAAATCTATCCTGTAAGAAGCTGTCTGGTGTGATTTTGAAGTAAAGAAGAATAGGGGACCAGAGGAAGCACCAAATAGTGAATGCTTTGGAAGTTGAGGAGAGATGATACTGAGAGTTGAGAAAAGGGCATTGAAGAACAACTCTGTGTGTGTGTGTGTGTGTGTGTGTGTGTGTTAGGTGTGTACATGAAAAGTACCTACTTTAGGATTTTGCCCTTGGCTCAGCCTTTCTGTGCACAACTAAATCTTGTCCCTTCTTACACACATATTATTTTGCCTTTCTTCTAATTTAAAACTCAAAAAAAATTTCCTTAACATCTCAAGACATACTCTATGAACTAATACATATCTCATAGCTTTGTGCAAGGTGTGTTTTATTTTTTTCTTTCTTGAGTTTTTATTTATCTCTTCACATTTTATTTTATTTTATGCTTTTGGGCAACTAAAGGAAATACTCATACAAGTTTAAAATGCTGATACTGCAGAACTTTTGTGCTTGCTGGAAGTCTGTTTACACAGATTCTGCTTCAGGTAAACACCAAGCACCTTTATATTTGGGTAGGAATTAATTCAAAATATTTGCTTCATAAACAATACAGTCACCTATTTGTTTGCCCAAGATCACACTTGGAACTTGGTTCGAACCAGCCACCTTTATATAAATGACAGTCAACATCTCAATAATTCTGATGAGCAAGGCCACTTTCTATGTGTCTTTGAGATACTGAGCTAAGTTTGAGGAATTGAAATCAGTTTCCTCTAAGAAAAACAACTTCAGTAGCTGACCTTGGCTGACTGTTTACCAAATTCCAGCCACTGGGAGGCAGTATTGTGTAGTAGTTAAAGTCTTGAGTTTTGGCCTCGCCTAGTCAAGAGTTCAAGTCTAACTCTGACATAAATGTGGATCAGTTAACCTAATCATTTTTTTTTTATCTTGCAGAATGGGATAAAACCCGCTTCTCTTTCATGCCCTTATGAAGATTAAATGAGATGATGTGTGTTAAGTGCTTAGCATATGGCTGGTGCTCCTGAAACCCAATACATCTAATCCTTAGGGGAAAGCAGGTAATACGTGGATCTAGTTCAACCTGCTGATGCTTTTCTCCCCTCCTCATACGCTCCCCTAACCTCACACTTTCCTCTCTTAGAGATGGGTCTCATGGGCCTAACTGCAGAAAGACGTTAGTATTTATGAGGAAATTTTTTTTTTGAGATTTTATTTATTAATTTAACAGAGAAAGAACACAAGCAGGCAGAGAGGCAGGCAGAGGCAGAGAGAGGAGCAGGCTCCCCGCGGAGCAAGGAGCCCGATGCGGGACTCGATCCCAACACGCTGGGATCATGACCTGAGCCAAAGGCAGTTGCTTAACCAACTGAGCCACCCAGGCGTCCCGAAAATTTTTGACATCAAGCCAGGGTACTCAGCATGGATTCTGCTCCTGAGTGTCTCCCACCAACATTCATATCCTAGCACTGCTCCAGGGCTGCAGGGCTACCCTTTCATCATTTCCTCTGTTATCAGCACTACACAGTCTTCAGTGACAACTGCACTAGCCCCAGCATTTTCTGGTCATTTCTCCTATTGGTAAGAACCTGATGTTGTTAGAAATGATGCAGTTCCAGAGTCTAGCATATCACTTAATAAATAAAACTTTACACTCCCAGGGTAGTTCTTACTGTTTATATTCCTATCCTTGAGTTTATTGTCTCCTATTAAACTTAATTATTCAAAGTAACAAATGGATATTTCACTAAAGAATCTTCGGTAAATATAGCAATTTGTTTATGGAGCTACATGGAAGAACTCTCTTCTCAACACTGCATTAACATTTCAGAGACCACACAGTAGTTTATAGTTCTTGAGACAGAAAACACTTTCAAAGAAATCCACTGTCCCAGCCATATGTGGAACCTTTATTGTGGAACCTACACTTGCCCTTGTGTCCAGCATAGTCATTGATTTCATTTTCACTACTTACATCCAGCCTTTGACAAGCTATTCTGATGACTTCATTCACAAATTATTTTCCTATTCTCATCAATCATTGACTCTAAAAGAAACTGGCTTATAGATTCTGTGGGATCTAGACAAGTTTCGCTGTATCTTTATCCCTTAAGAAAAAAAAAATAATGGTAGTTCGAAAGTCATGTTTAGGAGTAAAGTCCATTCTCATCCTTTAGAGTTTGGACACTTTTTCAGTTGGTTAATATATGATGAGCCTATATTCATGAAGATATCACTGATCACCAGGTTCTTCCCAAGATAAATCCTATGGTAAATTCCTCCCGACATGTAAGTAAATATATTGCATGTTCTACAATCATTTCATTTGCAGATGAAGGGTTCTTGTATTTGCCCTTAACTTTTCTGGGCAGAAACTCAGAAGCAGAACTCTGGCCTGTTAAGAGGCACAGCTGTACCCTGCAGGTAGAACGAAAAGGTCCTAGATGAGGTCTTGAATGCGTGTCCTTACATGGTTCACACTGCAACCTAATGTGCAGCCGTGGACCACCCCACCTGATATAATAAATGAGAAATTCTCAGGGCTGTTGAGCACTTTGCAAATTTTCACAGTGGATCAGCACAAACTTAGTTAGCACAGGTGTTCACATAATTGTGATTCATTGGAAAAATTCTCAGTGCTCAATAGCCCTCGCACTTTTCCCTCCTAGGTCCTGGTTGAGTGTGAGTATATTGTGGGGAAATGTGCCATGATGTTGGGCTCCACTGGCTCTTGGCTGAAGGGTGTTGGACTGATAAAAAAGAACTGTTAAATATGTCCAATTCTTTTGGTCCATTTGCTTAAGTTTCTGAAACTGGAGAATGACTTGTATTCAATAATTCAATAGACAGAAACCAAGTCTAACATTTAAAAAAAAATCCCTTCTGATATTGGATAATAGTAAGAATTTTTCTGAGATTTTTTTAAAAAAATCATTAAATCCCAAATAATGTAAAAGTCTCATTCCTCATTTCTCTTGCATTGTAGCTGCCGTCTTCTGGGGAATTGTGCTCGGTCCCATATAATTGCCAGCTCTGCTCATTTCTTAAGGTTGGCCACCATTTAGAATGGGACTCAAAGGTAATCATTCTGAACTAGTGAGACAGCTCACTCTGCAATCAGCCCCTAGTATCAGTCTTAGCTTGTCTGTTTACAGAGTTAAACAAAATGACCTGATGCAAGATTTGCATAGCCTCTAAAGCAATGAATTAAATAACTGGGATTTAAAAAAAACTGATCAGATAGTTTATGGATATTGATTAGGCTCCTACATTGTGCTTGACTTCATGGTAAGCACCCTGAATTTGAGGATAAAATGAAAGACAAAGCATCTACCTATGCTTCATGTATGATCCACATATGGCTGTTTTACTCTATGATTTTTTTAATAAACACTGAATTAAAAGGATTTCAAATTTTTATGGTTTCCTCTATTGAAAATTACTTCAGTAGGCTTGCCTGCTGCTTATTCCTGTATCCCTGCCTACACGAAAAAGTATCTGTCTTCACAATATATCCAGAATTTCTCCTTAAGGGAAGTGATGAGTTAATATTTTCTATTTCTGTTAAACTTCCACTAATTTCTTTCAAGTAATTGATGTATAAGTCTATGCTGATTTGAATGGATCTATAGACCTTTTCTACCTCCTTCCTAAGGAAAGAGCAAACATGTGTTTCCATAAATTATTTCAAATGATCAACTAAAGATACAAACCTAAGAACAAATGGAAAAACCCTCAGTGGTCCTTATACTGCCTCAAACCTAGAACCTACCTAGTATCATCACAAAGGAGGGTCCCAGGTCTTTTTTTCTTTATTCTGAAATACTGCAGCTCTTCTGAAAAATGGATGTTTCTCCATTTTCAAATAGAGAAACAGAGCATTAGTACTGACAGAAATCCCAAATTTTTCCTTAGCTACTTCATGTTCCCAAATGAGACACAGGCTAATAGACACATTATTACTAGCAGATGCTTTAGCCCCCCCATTCTTGTACTCTTCCCTATTCTTTTTGCTTACAGTGGACCAGGGTGTCCCTAAGATTCCAGCTGTCAGAACTGTATGACCTTAATGTCTCCTTTTCTCTGAATTCTTGCTAAACTTACTAAATCTTACTAGGTCTCTCTAGATTACGAAAGCCATTTCAAAAAGAGAGGAAAAAGCCACATCCAAAATACAGCAAAAGTTTCATGAAATTTCAGAATTAAAAAAAAAAAAAATCGAACAGGAAAAGGTCCAAAACTAGAGCACTTACTAAGGAACTAAAATGTTTAAATTGTGTTTCTAGAAGATTCTGTCCTTTGTCCTTGATTCTCATCAAAACTTGGTTTTGAGAGAACAGGGCATGAGAAGGGCAGTGGATCCCTGCAGAAGTACACAGAATGTATGTTGCTCTTGCCTTTGTAGGTGTGGGAGTATAAACAGATGAAAAATCATTCTCTAACTTAGCAATGGGACAGGGAGAGGAAATTGGTCCAAAGCTAATGAATAACTTTTGAAGTCTTACATAAAAATATTAACATTTATCGATAGATGTACACAGAGAATCTTTAGTATAAAAACTGTAGAAACCTAAGGTTGCTAATAGTGTACAAGCCCTTCGCTGTCCACAAATATCTATTAAATTATGTTCTCTAAAAGCTACATTTTTTAAAGATTATTTATTTATTTATTTGAGAGAAGGAGAGAGAGAGAGAGAGCATGAGAGGGGAGAAGGTCAGAGGGAGAAGCAGACTCCCTGCAGAGCTGGGAGTCCGATATGGGACTCGATCCCGGGACTCCGGGATCATGACCTGAGCCGAAGGCAGTCGCTTAACCAACTGAGCCACCCAGGCCCCCCAAAAGCTACATTTATCATACTGAAATATATAGACTCTGTCTAAATAGTAAATAATATCTGAAGCCTAAACAGTTAGCAAACTCATGAAGTCATGAGTGAGCAGTGGGATATTGTTTTAAGATCCGGTGCAAACCGGGAAGGTTCCTTTCTGGATTGTCTGCTTGTACAGGCCCACCTCCAGACTTGCCAGCTTTTATTGTCAAGATCACCTTTTTTACTGTAAGAAATAAACTTTTGGTAAATATCTAAGCTTAAGGCATTATTTGAGAACCAGGCAGATCACTGCTGAGCACTGCAACTCGAATTGTATTTGAAATATCTCTTTGTGCATTCATGTTTATTATTGCCATCCTAAGACACATTTTTAGACTTCTGCTCAGTAAACAGACTTCTCTGATTTGTTTAGTCTTGATTCCCAACTGCAGGCATTACTTGATGTGTTATCTTCAATAGTGAGAGATATGTTATTCCATCCTTCAAGCTATGTTCAGGATGTTTTTCGGGCCTGAAAACTAAATATCTATAGCATTTTTTTTTTCGCTAAATAAGACGTCTTTCCTCTCCCCCACTCTCTCTCCCTCTGTCTCCCCTATCTCTCAACACCATCATGAGTGCTAATTTATGTGAAGATTCTGCTGTTCTAATGTTATTCTACAATTCACAAATAAGGCACTTCACATCCTTAAAATTTGTCTTCAAAATATTGCAGCTTTGTTCTGATATTATCTCTGCATCTAACTTTACATAACTATATATATATTTTTTACAATTCTTTAGTAGGAGATAGTGAGTTTTGCATTGCCCACTGAATAACACTTAAATCATCTTTATAAGAAATAAAAGAAAAAAATGAATGCCCTCTTTCTTTTCTGGAGTGGGATACTGACCTTGGGTATTACTAAGACCAGTGGAGTACGTTAGAAATATCATCCTTTAAAAAAAATCTGTGTGTTGGGGGTGGGGGTGGTGGAGGAGGAATGCCTAAAAAGTTTGCAACATTATTTCTTCTGCTAGTTTTCCTGACAGTATATTAAAAACAAAATAACCTCTCTTGGGTCTGGGATCACTTTGGTATACCCTGGCTGAGGGCGGTGGAATAGACCAGATGGTCTCTTGAGTTCTCCTCCAAGCCTCTCACACCCTAATACATGGTCAGAATACAAGAGATCCAACTTTATTCCCATTTTGAGGAAGGTATTCTTATAGGTTGGTCCCTTTTTCATCCAGATACTGTCTAAGCTGCATTCACTTCCTTCTATTAGGGAGAACTGAATTTCTGTGATTTTGGAAGAAAAAAAAAATCCTCTTGCATCAGATTCAAATGTTTTCCAGATCTACTGGTGGTAATTGACATAATTCATTTTAATGAGTTAGAAGTATTTGAAGAGCTCTCAGTGAAAACATGTGGGGCCGCTCTATAAATTCCTAGGCTTTTAGAACCCCCTCGGTCTCCAGTGTTTCTACATTTGCCATATCCAGTAAACTGATAAACAAAAATGATTTATTGTAAAATAGTTATAAGTAAAGAAATGTCCTCTGAGGATACAATAATTGTTTTCATTTTCCTTTCCCCAGTGCCAGTGGTATAATAAAATGCTAATAGATGCAAATTATGCATGATCTTTAATGCATACTAAAGAGAGACCATTTAAAAATCAGGTACCTTTTGTTGGTGAGTAAGCAGTAGAATATTGTTCTCTTTTTAAGATCTGGTGCAAACCAGGAAGGTTCCTTTCTGGATTATCTGCATGTCCAGGTCCACCTCCAGACTGCTACAGTCAGACATTCCAGAGGAGGGGTGGAGGCAGAATAGGGGGAGGAGAAGAGGCAAACAAAAACATCTTTTGATTCCAAACGATTCCATAAGGAAATCTTGGAAAGAAAAACAAGCCTCACCCCAACCAGGCAGCCGCTGTGACTTAAAGAAGAGAAAATTGAAATACATGAAAAATCAATGAGGTAATAATTAAATTGTGGGGCACACCATGCAGCAGCCGGGACACTCCATGCATTTGGTAATGGGGACAGGGATCTGAAGTCATCAGTAGTTAAGAAGGAGCAAAGAACAGCCCTCATCTTGAAGCTAATTTCATGATGAGACACTAAAAAACACATACCTGCTACAGTATAGCAGGATATTTATAGGAGGTTAAAGATACAAATTAAAGTCCAGGAGCCTATACATTCCTGATTACCCAGCATTCTTAAATCAGTCCTCCTCAGTCTCACACCTGGGGTCTCAGCTGCAGCGTAGCTGTCATTTACGCTACCCATGGCCCACGATTGATGACAGTCATTCGCTGATGAAGCTGTATACATCATTTCTGTCCGAGCTGCACTGGCCAGATGGACCCTGACCATCCATCGCCTGTCAGGGACGCATCTGTTCACACTGCTGCTAGGGGTACTAACAAGTCATTGGCTTTCCAAAGGGACAGTGTCAGCTGGATAGGGCACAACATAAAAACTGGTGTTGTTGGGTCTGTTGGGTCTCTCTTTCTTTCTTTCTTTCTTTCTTTCTTTCTTTCTTTCTTTCTTTCTTTCTTTCTTTCTTCTTTCTTTTTAAATCAAGAAACAGGTTTCTTTTTTTTCCCCTCTTAACAGGGGATACATTGCATTAACTTTTTTTAAAAGTAGAAGTAGGGATATCCAAAAGATCTGAGACACTTTATTAACTTCATATTGATAAAGCCAGTTGGTTTTCTTTCTGAAATTTGCTGTTGTTGATGAGGTTGTTTATAAAATATCCATTTGAGATGATGATATTAAAATGTTTGTGAAGATCTGGGAGGTTCCATTACCAATATTTGTTTCTATTATGAAAACTCATCGATGTTTGTGTACTGTTGTATTCCAAATCCAGGTTTATGTTACTTGTTTTACTTCTTTGTATTAAATAAAATTATCTCCCTGGCTGAAATCAAAGGTAATCCAAAGAAAAATTTGTAATACGTTTCCATAAATCTAATCAGTAACAAGATAGTTCTAATCCAAAGAAAGTTCTGTGATAAATTTCCATAAATCTAATCAATAGTAAGATAGTTCAAGTTTGGTGAAGATCATGTTTTCATGCTAATTTGTTGCTACTTTAAAGTGTGCTTACAAGGAAGGGAATTGTTTTATCATCAGGATGAAGCAGTAGCTATGATTTAATTAGTCCTTGTGTGTCAGGAACTTTGCCTATATTTTCTGGGCATTTTCCCTTCATTTGCTCTTCACATCCCTATGAGGTAGAACTCTTACTCCCATTTTCCAGATCAAGAAACTAAAGAATAAAGAGTTAAAGAATCCACATGTAGTGTTAGTGGAAGAGTGGGATTTGAGCCCAAAGCACTTCTGACAACCAAAGTTCAGAGGTCAATTTCTTTTGATTTGAGTTCCTAAAAATGATCTTCAGATGTGGATCAGAACAGTTATTCCTGCCCAGCTTCTCGATATCTTTTCTAAATTCTTACTTTTGTTACAAAAATAAAATTATTTTGTCTTGGCTGGAATTTAACAAGCGGGATTTTAAATTAAGCAAGAATGAGAACATGCATCAAAATCAGACAATTTATTGGTTTCTTTTTAAAACTAAAGCTAGGATTTACATTTTAAAATCTACTTTGTGTTATAGAAACATATTTCAAAAAGATTCATAATCAACACCCACACAAATGTCTTTAAGTGAATAAAAGTTTAAAATCTACTCAAAATAATGTTGAAGAAAGCAGAGCATGTGGCATGACCAGTCTTCAACAGGTAAGCAAAGCAGAGGCAACTCTTAGAATGATCATGAAAGTGATGGGTATTTGTAGAGATCCTTAAAATAAAATTATTTATAAGTACGTGTCTCAAGCATAGCCTCCAGCTCTTTATTGCTTCAGTTTCCTGATTTACAAAAGTGGAAAAAAAATGCACATTTTTTTTTCCCATCAATGGAATTGTATTTTACAAACCTGAGTAAAAACTTACTGTAAAGGAAAAGAATCTAATTTTACTAGATGGAAAACTGATAAAGAGAAGAGACCATTTTCAAGGTCACGGAGGAGGCATTTCTATATTGGCAATGTGAGGCACATTGTTGAAAAATATGAGAGACTATAAACCTCATTTTGGCTGTCGGCTTTGGCAGCAGCAAGAGATCTGCAGGGAAATTTCTCCATAATTCTCCATTTTGGCTTCATAAATTGGCAAACCACATGGTTTTTCTTGCTACGAAGGTCTTAACCTCCAATTAATTTACTTTGCTCTTTTTCTTACAACTTTTCTTCCTGTAGAAATATGGCAAAACTTTGAAACAAACCTAAATTTCCTGATGTCTTCTACCGTTTTAAGTCATGAGCAAATATATTTTTACAAACAAAGTTCCCACAAATAGGCATGGTAAATCTATATAAACTTATTGCCATTATTGGTTCCTCCTGCATTCAAATATGAATGGTCCACTCTCTGAAGGAATTTATAATCCCTGAAAAGAGAGGGGCATATTTACAAATAACTACAAACAAGCTAAAATATCTTTAAATTGTAAAAACAAGGTGTTGTAAAATTTTAGATGAGATTTCTTACAGCTGAGATAATAAAAAAAAAAGGTTTTATGGAGGAGGTAGCATTTGAAATGTCTTTTTAAAAAAATATTTTATTTGGGGCACCTGGATGGCTAATTGGGTTAAAGCCTCTACCTTCAGCTCAGGTCATCATCTCAGGGTCCTAGGATCAAGCCCCGCATCGGGCTGTCTGCTCAGCAGGGAGCCTGGTTCCCCTCTCTCTGCCTGCCTCTCTGCCTACTTGTGATCTCTCTCTCTGTCAAATAAATAAATAAAATCTTTAAAATATATGTATATTTTAACTAATGTTTATCTCTAGTGTGGGGCTTGAACTCATAACCCCAAGATCAAGATCAAAATCCACTGACTGAGTCAGGCAGGCACCCCTTGAAATGAATCTTGTTGAATTTATTTAGGAACTTAATTTGTGTTAGACAAGAGATGGTATCTCAGGCAGAGGAAACAATTTTCACACAGGACTCTGGGTAGAAAATCAAAGGTCAGAAGACTAATAGTGAGGACACTAACTTGTCTGTATTTGCATTTGTATATTACTTATCATAGATGCTTTGTTAATGTTTCCTAAATGTGTAAGTAAATGAATGAATAATAAAACTGAGTCAAAATCTTTAAAAGTCTTGTGTATACACAAGTTAGCATTTACAAACCAAAAATCTCTATTGTGGTAGGTAGGAAACTACTCTTCTCAAAAATGTGCATATACGAAATCCTCATCCTTGGCCCCCAGGAATATGTACATGGTGAGAGGGGCTTTGTGGAAGTGACTAAAGGTGGAGATCTTGAGATAGGGAGACTATTTTGATTTATCCAGATGTGCCCAACCTAATCAAATTAGTTCCTAAAAATGAGAACATTTCCACACTGGTTCAGGAGATACGACTGGACAAAGCATGAGATAGAGATGACAGTGCTGGCTTTGAAGTTGGGAAAAGGGTGCCACAAGCCAAGTATGCAAGCTTCTAGAAGTAGGGAAAAGCATGAGGAAAAAATGGATTCTCCCCCAGAACCTCCAGGAAGGAATGTAGCTCTGCCAGCACTTTCATTTTAACTCCATCTGACCCATGTCAGTCTCTGACCCACAGATAATGAATGTGTGTTGTTTTAAGCCCCTAAGTGTGTGGCCATGCATTAAGGCAGATACATCTATTTTGTGTTGTTTGGGCATACCACAGTTTATAGGTCCACCAGGATATTTTCAAACATTGTGTTGCCACCTGGGAAGTCAATGCTGAAAATGCGTATCTAAAATTTGCGATCAAGTTCTGGGAAGAAAAAGGAATTCATTACTAAAATGCATATAATATATCTGTGATTAAATTAAATGATATACTGAAATGTCTGTGTTAATTTGTATGTTTACTTTTCAATAATAAAATTAGTACTGGGATACTGGGAGTTTTCAGCATTGATCAACATATAGTTTGGTCTTCTTTTGTTGTAATTTTGTGTTCTATTTTGCCTTGGATTAATTAGATTTCTTAAGCAAAAAAAGAAACTTGACAAATAAGTCAGCAGAATTATTGTGTTAGATTTTGTGGAATTGTGTCTTTTCTATCTTGCATATTCCACAATGACTTTAACTACAGTCCAGTCAAAAATTGTTTGATTTGAGTGGGAAAGTCTGTACATATGGTTTGAACAATCGAGTGTCTTGTTCCATTATTCATCCTTTTAAAATAAATGGCTATTCGGTGTGCTGGTCTTCTGTTTATGTCTGGTTAACTTAAAATATAGTAAGGATTGTCTGTGATGAAGCCCACCAGAAGTAGATAGAAGGTCAAGGATTTATCTGGTAATTTAGGCGATATATATGGTCATTACAAAGAGAACTAAATAAATATTTTGCTTAGACTGATTCTTTTCAGGAAAAATTAGGAAAAATTGAGAAAAACAAATATAGAATTTTGTGCTCAAGTGGCTTTTCCTGTGTGGATTTGTGGTATTCTCTTTATACTGAGTAAGCAGGTGGGATATTAATAGATTGCGGTTTTGTAAATAAGTTACTACTTGATAGCAACATTGCGTCCCAAGTACTGTCTCTGAGCCTTCTGGCCAGTAGCCTTCTGGTTCACACAGAGCAGGGCTGCTCCCAAATGTCTTTTTGGCTTCATTCACTATGCAAACGAGGTTCTGTTTGTTGGGTTCTCTTTTCACTTCCAGGTTTGTATGGAGGAAGAATTTCTTTTTTAACTTTCTACCACACAGGACTCAATTCCACTGTTCAATTATCTGCCTCGTCACCTGGGAATCACCACAGAGCCGCCCTGAGGAAGAAGGTGAGATCAAGTCGGCTGAGCAAGATACTATGCGTAGTGATGCTAGACTGAGTAGCCGAATGTCTGGCTACTCCCGGGGCATGCCGGGAGCCTTGTGGAGAAGTGTGCAGCCCTGAGGGACCTGGGCAGACCTCTAGTTAATATCTCATGGGAAAAGCAGACTCATCGAAACAGTCAACTAACTACACATCCTTTTGTGTTTGCGAACCCTGGGCTGGACACACATTTCACTTAGCCTTGCTGCAGTGGAGGTGGACTTTTTGTTTCTGTTTGGTTTCCTTACACAAGGCCTCTGCCAGGAAAATCGGCTAAGTCTTCAATGCAAGGTGTGACTGGACATAGGCAGTGGTGACTCTCTATCTTACGACATGCAAATCCAAGCGGCACTCTACTCCCATGGAACTTGCTCGCTTCCATTTCTTATTTTTCCTGTCCCTGAGCTTAAGACAAAAAACAAAAAATAAAATGAACAAAAGTCCCACAACTTTCTTCTTTCCAGTTCGAATAAGGAAGTTTAATGACTTTAAACAATCCACTTCCTTCCACTCGGATGCAGATTTCTATTCTACCTCATTCACGTTATGTGCATGTCATTTAAGCCCTCCTGAAGATCACAAGATGTAGAGGCAAACAGACCTAGGATCAGTGTGGATTCTCTCCGGCATCTGCCACATAACATGAATGAGACACATAGGCTATTTTCTCAACTGTAAAAATGGGTATGGTTTCTAATTAATTTATTCACGTTTTAATTCTTTAAATCAGTCTCATTCTTCCAGGCAGTAGAAATAGAAATATGAACGGTGACTGTCCTCTAGGGGTTTCCATCTACTGGTTACCGATTGTGAATGAAAAGGTAATCACTGAGATGGTGCACTGGATGGCTCAAAGGGTTAAAAGTCTGACTTGGTTTTTGGTTCAGATCATGGTCTCGTGGGTCTAGGGATGGAGACCTGGGTCTGACTCTGTGCTCAGCAGGAAGTCTGAGCCTCCCCCCACATTCACGTACATGCTTTCTCTCTTTCTCAAATAAATAAATCATTAAAAAAAATACAAATAAAAGGTAATCACTGAGAAAGCGTGATTGGGCTGGGAAGAGAAGAGCTCTGTGTGGTTCAAGCCCCTGGCTCTCCAGCAGCCTACAGGAGTGCGGCCAGGATCAGGGGAGATAGGTTAAGTACCAGCACCCTAAAAGGTAATCAATAAAGATTCCTTCTTGGTCCAGGTGATACTCTTAATTAGCTGGCACTGTATTTTTACTTTCTCTTATGATGCTTCACAAATGGATTTTTAATATTTTTATGTCTCCTATTTTAGGATCCTGGCAAGACGAGACCACAGTTTTCACTTTTCTTATTAAATCTTTATTTTAGTGGCCAAGAAGTTAAGTTCTGGCTTCAACCTCCTTGCTTAAAATCCCACCTGTGTCACGATGGGCCATTTGACCTTGAGCAACTTGCTGAGACTAGAGAGTCTCTTTGTTTCTGTTTTTAGCAAATAAAAAT
The DNA here is from genome assembly GCA_028533885.1 of Nasua narica. Lineage (NCBI taxonomy): Eukaryota > Metazoa > Chordata > Mammalia > Carnivora > Procyonidae > Nasua > Nasua narica. The sequence goes on along the minus strand of CM052810.1, from coordinate 113,899,629 downwards.
AATCAGTGTGCTTTATGGCTGGCTTAAAAGAGAAGTGTAAAGAACTTATAAAATGGGTATTATTTGTTCCTATTATTATTATTATTACTATTGTTATTTACTCTCTTGCCTTCTCCAGGGTATGGTAGAAGAAATACTGAGTGGCCAAAAGCCAACTTTTGTGCATGAATGGCATCCTTTGCTTTTGTTCTTTTATCACTGTGAGAATAGCAGAATCCCATTCGCAGATGATGTTCTGGGATTAGTGAGGAACAGGAACAGGAGACACAACAGGGTTTGGTCTACCTGCTGCACTCAAACAGAAGATTTCTTTGAGTCAAGAAGATCTTCTATTCTGCTATGAACTCCTTAAAACCTGAACTTAACCTTAGTTATCCTTGTAACCACCATGACTATCATGGTGCCAGGAACCTAATAAGACCCTGGCGTTTCCACATAGATGAGCATATTAGAGATGCTTACTAGTATTGAAGGGGGAATAAATGATTGAATTAAAGATGTTTATAGTCAAAACACCACCACTTGATGCTGGCAGTTCCTGAGACAGCTCAGTGGATCTCTAGAAAATCTCTGTAAAGAACACAAGCATTCTCCAGAACAAAGAATTGTATGGCAAGTTGCCAGCCAGGTTACTACTTGACCAAGAGACATGAAACAAAAAAGCATACTGATGAAGGACGAAGAAGAAACACAGAACCTATGAAACATGGTAGGGAAGAACACGGACTCTTACATCAGAAGAATCCATACTTACGTCTCATCTCCAATCTGTTGCAGGTATCTTGATGAGATCTGTCATTTAATAGTGGTGAGTGTATTAATTTCACCTATGTGTAAGTTTTCTCATGTACAAAAATGATGATAATACTTAGAGTTGCTATGAGAATTAAGTGGATAAATACATGTTCAATTTTTTAAAACAATATCTGTCACAGAGCAGGGCCAGATAAATTGCTGTTCTTTTTTAAGCAATAGGGTATAATTTAGGTATTTCCCTTTTAGAGTCCTACCTGGACTGTACCTTCTAGGTCCTCAGGTGGTAAATAAGAACCCCAGAGAGGGCGCCTGGGTGGCTCAGTGGGTTAAAGCCTCTGCCTTCGGCTCAGATCATGATCTTAGGGTCCTGGGATTGAACCCCACATTGGACTCTCTGCTCAGCAGGGAGCCTGCTTCCGCCTCTCTCTCTGCTTGCCTCTCTGCCTGCTTATCATCTCTCTCCCTCTGTCAAATAAATAAATAAAATCTTAAAAAAAAAAAAAAAAGAACCCCAGAGAAGAAAATTCATCACCTTTGTGATTGCTGGTCCACTGATTAGGAGGTCAACGTTTGGGATCTGAAATAAGTTACCAATGTCCATAGTCACCAATAATATTTGTATTTTACTTTGGACCATTTTTTTCATTTTGTTTTTGGTGCAAGAGATTATGTAAAATCTAACGCACTATTGTTCTTAAAAAAAAGAAATGCGAGTTGGTGCAGCCATTTTGGAAAACAGTGTGGAGATTCCTCAAGAAATTAAAAATAGAGCTACCCTATGACCCTGCAATGGCACTACTCGGTATTTACCCCAAAGAAGCAGATGCAGTACAAAGAAGGGCCACATGTACCCCAATGTTCATAGCAGCAATGGCCACAATCACCAAACTATGGAAAGAACCAAAATGCCCTTCAACAGATGAGTTGATAAGGAAGATGGGGTATATCTATACAATGGAATATTATGCCTCCATCAGAAAGGATGAATATCCAACTTTTGTATCAACATGGATGAGACTAGAAGAGGTTATGCAGAGTGAAATAAGTCAAGTGGAGAGAGTCAATTATCTTATGGTATCACTTACATGTGGAGTATAAAGAAAATCATGGAGGGCATTGTGAGAAGGAAGGGAAGTGTGAATGGGGGGAAATTGGAGTGAGCGATGAACCAGGAGAGATTGTGGACTCTGAGCAACAAACTGAGGGGTTTGGAGCGGAGGGGGTGGGGAGTTGGGCGAGCCTGGTGGTGGTTATCGAGAAGGGCACATATTGCATGGAGCACTGGGTGTGATGCATGAACAATCAATCTTAAAACACTGAAAAAATAAAATAAACATATTTGGGGAAAAAATGTTTAATCTGAAAAAAAAAAAGACTTTTTAAGAAATGTAACACCTAAAATGAGATGCAGTGAGATATATACCATGAAATAAAAGAAGGTATGCCTGATGAGAGAATGAGTATTTGCTCACAGTTTTTTTTTAAGATTTTATTTATTTATTTGACAGAGAGAGATCATAAGTAGGCAGAGAGAAGGGGGAAGCAGACTCCCTCCTGAGCAGAGAGCACAATGCGGGGATCCATCTCAGGACCTTGAGATCATGACCTGAACTGAAGGCAGAGGCTTTAACCCATTGAGCTACCCAGGTGCCCCTGTTCACAGTTTTCTAAGATGCAAATGTGACATCTGTCTGCTCATACTGTGTGACAGACAGACATTGCTATCTATGCAAAGATTTGCTTTTGTTTTTGTTTTGTTTTCTTTCCTCAACCAGTATAGAAAATTATGTAGTTCCTTCTTCTGGTCATTTTAAAATACAATAAGCAGAAGACTTGAGGCTTTAGAATCTCAAAATGTTATAGCTAAAGGGGATTAGATTTAGCCCAAACCCCACATTGTATGGATGAGGTGGATTTATTTTGCCTAACAATTTACTTTTCCCACTCATTTATTTATTCAAAAATACACAAAATTATTGATCACTCTATTAATTAGGGTTCTCCAGAACACCTGAACTGATATATTGTAGATAGATGGATGATAAAGAGATGGATAGATGATAGAGATGTATTATAAGGATTTGATTAATGTGACTATGGATGCAGAGAAGTCCCAGGATCAGCAGGGCAATTCCACAAGCTGGAGACCAAGGAGAACCAATGGTATAGTTTTAATCCAAAGGTAAGCAGTCTTCAGACCCAGAAAGAACTTCAGTTTAGTTTGAGTCCAAAAGCAGGAAAAAGCTGATGTCCCAATTAGAAGGCAATCAGGTAGAAGGAAGGTGGGTGGGCCTTTTTGTGCTATTCAAGTCTTCAGCTGATTGGATGAGGCCCACCCACATAAGGGAGGTCAATCTGCTTTACTCAGGCTACCAATTTAGATGTTAATTTCATCCAGAAGTACCAAATAACAAAAAATATTACAGAAATACCCAGAATGATGTTTGATCAAAGGTCTAGGTACCCAGTGGCTCAGTCATGTTAACACATAAAAATAAGTATCCAAACAAACTAGCTAAGTGACAGGCATTATTCTAGGCCCTGAAGATAGAGACAAATAATTGTGTGTAAAAGGCTTAAAACCCAGTTGGAAAAACAGACAAGTCAATGACAAAATGTAAGTGAGATAAATAAATGTTATGGGAGTCAATATGTCACACACCCTCTAACCTAATGTTTGGATCAGGGTAGATGGTGCTTTTTCACAATGTCCTATTTTTCCCTAGTCTTATCCTACCCTATGCCTCACCCTCATATCTAGCTTAGAGTAATTAAGGAAGGCATCAGTATCCACCAAGAGACATGGTGAATTTTATTTTTAGGAAAGAGAAAAGAAAGGCACACAGTAACTTGGGTCATACTCAACTCTTGGTCTAGACAAATGTAAAAGCTTGAGAGTTTAATCTTGGTTCTTTTTCATCCTTTCTATGTCTCTACTTTGGCTTTAGAGATCTTCCCTTCTTCCAGGTCCTCAGGCCTGAGAGGCTCACCTTTTTGCTCAGAGGACCCACAGAAGTCCCTTCCAGACCTGCCCTCCTTAGGCTCTCCTCCATGTCCCATCCCCAGATAATGGATCCTTACATCAACTGAAAAATGATAATGAATTAATATTAGTCTCCCTGAACCCCAACTTGGGTAAAACTTGTGTGTCTTAATAGAAGGATTTTGGGTATGGAATGCATGAGTCTACAAAGGAATCGGGCATTTTGAAAGCTGATGCTTTTGAGTATATTGCAATTCATGCTATTTAAGTTAGTCTCTTTTGCTGGTGTGTAGGACTGGCTGTCATATATTAAGGTTTTCACTTTGGGAATTGAAAGGAAAAGAAAAATACTTTTCTTGAACCCCTGATGTGCTAGACTCTGTTAGGTGCTTCAAATAGTTTATCACATTTAATCATAATACAACCCTGCAAACTATGTATTAAATTTCTCATCCTCCAGATAAGGAAACTGAGACTCTGAGGTGTCACGTAACATATTCAAGGTTCCACAGAGTGGAGAATTAGGAGCCACAAAACAAGTGAGGAAGTTGTTTGATGAATCAACATGATTATGAAGAATAACATTATGTTCAAGGTAAAACTACTAAACTTCCTAGGTAAGTTGGAGCAAAAACAGGAGACAACTTTCCCCAAACAAGGTTTTTCAATGACACTAACAAAAACAGTTTGTTGAACTAAAACATATACATTTCTGGCTCAAATATTGTTTATTGTACCTTGCTATATCAGATCATTGAGCATCAGAATTTCCAGTGTTCATCTCTTCTTCTCACACTTTGTAAATGTGGAAAAAAAATCACACTTCACACAGCTCCATTTCCTATTTCTAAAATGGCTTAAATTAAAAAATTAAAAAAAAAAATAAAATGGCTTAAGCTTGGAAGATATTATGGGGATGGTTGATGAATTTTGAGTAAGGTCTATAAATTCACTAATAATATTATCTTAGTGTTAATCTCCTGAGTTTTGTAATTGTCCTAGGGATAGGTAACAAAGTGGGTAGGTAGAAATTCCTGACTAATGCTTTTTAAAAGCTTGTTAGAAATTAGTTTAATCAGGGACTCAGTCGATAAAGTGGCTGACACTTGATTTTTGCTCAGGTCATGATCTCAGGGTTGTGAGATTGAGCCCTGCGTAAGGCTCCACGCTCAGCAGAGAGTCTGCTTTTTTCTCTCCAGCTCCCGCTGCCACTCCCCCACTCTAAAATAAATAAATCAATAAATCCTTAAAAAAAACATTTTAATCGAACTAAGAAAAAACTGTGGAGATTCCATTATCTTAATGAATGAATCTATAAAAATGTAAAAAGGATAATGGTAGAAGTCTTCACTGGTTTTAACTCCATATTTGTAAAAACAAAAATCTCTAAAATGATTAAAATATATTTTAATGACAGAACAGTAAACAAAAACTTGAGACACAGGGTCTGGAGAAAGAAAAAGCTGGGTAGGAAAAGAAATATGTGTGTGGGAAAACTGTAACTCAGATTATAATTTAGAAATTGATTTAGGGGTTGTATTGGAGGCTTGGGGTGAGCAATTACTTTTTCTACACTAATCACTGGTTGGTTATAACCATGACTACATTTTTTCCCCTGTATCACCAAGTTGCATCATAAAAAAGGTGTCGTCTTTTGAGTAGTGTGGGCTACATTTCTATTGGCAGCAGCCAACTCATTATATTCTGCCAGTTCACTGGGAGCCGTCCAGCAGTCAGAGTTTGCCAATGTGCTGGGAGAGGTCCAGTAACTCTTTGGAAATGGAATGGCCTTACCTGAGAGAGCTCTGGTGGTCAGGATGGAGCAAGTCCCTGTGCTGAGCTCAACAGCCCGCAGACGTGGGTCCTAAGAGTCCTCTGCTGGCTGTGGCTCAGGTGACTTCAGGGCAACTTGTTGGGGAGAGTTCAGCAATCCGCTGAGAGAAATCTACTAGGGACAGTCTGACAATAAATTAAGGGAAAATTCAATGGCAACCTTCCAAAAGCTATAAAAGCAACCCATTAAAAATTAGAGACATTGCATAGATCCATAAGGAGAATTCTTGGCAGTCTGATGAGAACACTAATTTTTTTTTTGTTTTCTTTTCCTTTTCTTTCTTTCTTTTTTTTTCTATTTGCTGCAGAATAGCATCTGAATGGTACAAAAACAAGTCAATTTTTAAAATGCATACTTTATAAAATATATATATATATTGCTTTAAAATAATACACACTGCAAATACTATCTTTTAGAATTCTAACAGTATGTATACTTCAAAGCTAACTAGGTTAGAAATAAGTTGGTTTACCTTTTGTATCATCTGGTATTACTAGGATAATTGAAGTGGAGGATTGAAAGACAATTTAATACATGAAAAGAAATTTCTTTTATGAATAAAAATCGAATCCGTTCTTCAGAACTAAAAAAGACAACAACAACAACACCAATTTAGTCTTGAAATTGATTTAATTTTGTTTCTCTCTGGGCAAAGACACTATTGATTTTCAATTTAGTATCAATATTGAAGAAAATTCATCCTCAACTCTTTATCATTGCCCTAAAAAGTCTATTTACTCTTTTATTCATTTACTTATTTCTATCAACCAGTGTTGAATGAATAAAATTTCAGAGTTTATACTCCTAATAGTTATTTATAAAATATCTCTCTTGTCAAATAAAGATAAAAGAAAAAATAATTTTATAAACTCTATGAATATTTCTGTTGTAAATTTTTACTGTTTTAATTGTGATTTTCCTTTGGAGTGTACTGACAAATTTTGAATATTGTTGATATATAGGTCCATCGAACAAGTATTGACCCACTACTAGCGGTCAGACTAGTATTTTAGTGTTATAAGAAAGTTACAAAAGAGATATAAGACACACTCTTCACTTTGGAGGAGCTTATCATCTTAAATATATTCTAATCACTATTTCATTTCTTATCAAATTAAATAAAAAAGTAAACCACACTGTGCCCTAAACCCCAAACAACTCTATTATGTATTCTTCCCTAAGTAACCAGCATTATAATTAAGTAATTATAATTCCAGTGGTCAAAGTTAATTTTTTTTCATTTATAATGACATTTGGAAGAATTAAGAAATGTTTACAATAGGGAAAGGAAATATAAAAATTAGAATACCAATATAAAAAAAGGAATAAAAGCTTCCATAGATATGGTATTCTTTTGGAATTTGTGTTTTGTTATACTAATGTTATTTATTTTAGATAATGAATAGTAGAAAGAGTTTTAGTTTTGTAAATAATAAGACTAAGAAAAGATATAAATTCCCTTGCATGATTGGAATGAAGCAATTTTGAAACCAACCAGGAGAACTTTCTGATCTTTGGTACATAAGACAAGACAGATGGGAGCTTGCTGTTTTCCTGGGAGTGTTTTGGTGTAATACCCTTACATTTTGGGATGAGGACACAGTACACTATAATTTGGTTGCTTTCAGGAAAATCTGTTTACTACCAGAAAATTATGTTATGAGATAATAATAGAGTAAAATTTATAATGCTTGCAAATCATGTATTGATATTTAATCAGGCTGTTGTTTAAACAGCTGATCCTATGAAATTTTACACAAATATTAGATTCTTTAGGTATTTATTCTAGACATAATCAAGGACTCTTCCATATTACTTTTCAAGTAACAGTATCAAAATAGTGTGAGGTCTATAATCATTCGATACTTAACTTTAAAATGTCAGCACTTGTGCTCTGTTGAAATAACCACACTGAATCTGGAGTTTTATGGCATTACAAATAAAACATTTCCAGGCATTTCCTTTGCCCCTTTGTCATTGTAGAGACGGACCATAAATAGGTCGCCATAATAGTATATGACCTACAAACAAAATAGTACATGGTTTCTGTACAGTGAAATTTATTTTTGCTTAAGTAAAATATTACTTTATAACTAGGTTTATCTATGAAAAATAAGTAATTAATAATATTCTCTTAGAGGATCTCTGCTGCTTACCATTGCAATATATCTACAGTTACCATTGCACATATCTACAGTTCTGCATGGAGAAATTAAATTAAAAATATCTAATTAACATTTGTTAAGCACCTTACATTTTATAAAATATATTCATATACATTTTCCAACTAAGTCTTTATTCTGAAACTGTGAAGTACTCAAGGAATATAATTTATCTCTACTATAATACAAAGAAACAGGAATTCATAATCATTGACTTTTATAAGGTCATATTACGCAATTAGTAATCTGTAGTGAATAGAAATCAGCCCAAGTCCTCTGATTTTAATGCTTATGTGCTTTCCAACACAAAGTTTTGCCAACCTCAAAATTGCAAATTCATAGACGTTAATATTTAGATGAAGTTCATGGATCATTTAAGAAACGGTAAGTTTGGTACATAATCACCAACTTGTTAAAGGTCTAAATAAATATGGGCCAACATATTCTAAATTTAGTCACGTAAAAAGAAGTTTGGATGTAGGTAGTTTCAGGCATGGTGCAATTTTTATTTTAAGCAAGTCGGCTGTTTCACTTATGCTCATGCCTCCTTGTCACCATATGGCTGCCATAGCTCAAGAAACTATCTTTGCACGTCCTTGTTCCAAGCTCAAAGAAAGAAGTAATGGCAGAAACATACCTTTTAGCAGAACACAAATAATTTTTCTCAGCATATTTCAACTTACATCCCAATGGGCAGAATCAAAACACATCCTCAATCTTGGCAGCAGAGAGACCAAGAAAGCAACTATCTGGTCTTGGCCAGTCTCTGCAGGGTAGATGAACAAGGGCAAAAAGCTTGGGACAACTGAGGGCTAGTCAGTTCCACTGTCTACCGCATAGCAGAACGTCAGAAAATAAACAAACAGCAGAAACGATCTCTGCTGTCACAAAGCTCACATTCTAATACCAGAAATAAAAATAAATACATGAAAGGCCATAACACATGGAAGGACGTGAGGTGTGCATTTCTCATAGAAATTAGAGCGGTCTAGAAATTCAGAGAAGGGAACAATTATTACTGTCCTTGCTTATATCCGTTTTTCTTTTGTTAAATTATTCTCATTAATTGTATAACGCAGGACCCTCTACGTAGCAACTGACAACCAACTGAGGAAAAGAAAAGGAACGCAGTGGCTCGCCTGACTGAGAAATAGAACACTGACTGATCCGGAACTTACATGGACTTCCTCAGGGTTCTGTCCTTCTCTAACTCTCAGCGCTGCTTTTTTCTGAGCAGGCTTCATTCCTAGGAATGTTTCTCTGATGTAATTGCAAAAATAATTGGCAGGTCTAGGTTTATTTGTCCTTTCAGCCTAGCAATCTCAGAGAAACTAAAAGTATACTCCTTTCCTGTAGCTATCAATAGTGAAAGCCCTGGGGATACGCTGATTGCCCTGGCTTGGTCACATGCCTTTCGATCCTGACCTGATCACCCATCACTACGGCCAGGGGTATGGTGAATCTGATTGGCAAACGTGGATCAGATGGTAACTTGTGTGTTGGGTGTGTGTGTGTGACGGGCGGAGGTGGGGTGCAGGAATTCAAAGGCTATTGATCAACCACCTACAAGACAGAAAAGAGTCTTTCCTAAATGGGAAAAAGATTCTAAACAGACTGAAAATAACAAATATCCACTACACAACAGGTATGCGACATCCTTTTTTTTTTTTTTTAAGATTTTATTTATTTATTTGACAGAGAGAGAGATGACAAGTAGGCAGAGAGGCAGGCAGAGAGAGAGGGGGAAGCAGGCTCCCTGCTGAGCAAAGAGCCTGATGCGGGGCTCGATCCCAGGACCCTGAGATCATGACCTAAGCCGAAGGCAGAGGCTTTAACTCACTAAGCCACCCCGGCGCCCCACGTCATTCTAAGAATAGAAAGTTTTCGCACACTTCAGTCCCACAGAACCTGAGCAGGAAGGTGCTTACCCAGATCAGTCTGGTTAACAGGGTAGTAATTGTACCATTCGTTCCCAGCACTGCTCACCGTTACTCACGGGACTGGCACATAGTCATTCCTGGCAATTGCCTGTTGCAGGAAAACAAGAATCTAAATTTTACCAACTATCAAAAATGTATCCCTCAACATGAGACCATATGTGTGTCAAAGGAATTCACAGTAAATTACCTAATGCTATTAATCATAACATTCTACTCATTCACTGTGTCTGAGAAACATAACATATTCCATATATTCATGCTAGATATTTTATTTTCATTTGATCACATTTTGTAGAATGTGTTATCTATCTCGAACACACACAGACACTTACTCTACAACTTTCCTTGACCCTAATTTTCCTTTTCCTCAGATGAGTGGGCTATTCCTGCTGCCACCATTTATCATAACTGTTTTTCTTCTTAGACTTCTATAATGTGGCTTCGATTCTTAATGCTCTTTTGAAACTTCACTCTGGAGTTCACCTAATTCAGTGGCCTCATCTCAGTCCAAATTTTCCTTGACCTTTACATGGCATTTTTTTCTGTTAATCAACTTCTCCTTCTTTCCTCTGTTGGCTTCCATTATGGCCCTCCAGAATTTGACTCTAAATTACCAATCCAACATGGTAACCTATTTCTCACTATCCCAGAAATAAACTCTCTTCACAAAACTCTTGCTAAATCTCCCTGCTTGGGGATATCTGCTCCAATCTATTCTACCTTTCCTTCAGGTTTCACTTCACAGTTTGCCGAACATTCCAGTCTGCAAGAGTCTTTCCCTTCATTGTACCTCCTTTTTTATCAGTATCAATCATTTTGATAATTACTTCATGAGAATCATCTTATTGTTGATATTGTCAATTATTTGAGAGTAGGAATGTTTTACTTAACTTATTTTCTGAGTTATTCCTAAGTCATTGTTGAGCACATCATAAGTACATTACAGAAATGTTTTGAATTAATTTTGTCCTTTAAATAAACATCTTTAATATTTCTGTGAAGCCACAGAAATTTTGTTTGAGTGGCAGAACATGTTTTAAAGTTAAGAGTAGTAAAATAAAAAAAAAATAGTCAACTATGTAAATTAAACTCCCATGTCCCTAAATGTAAAATTTCTGAGAAAAAAAGGTGTATAATGGCATATCTCAAGGGATGAATACATTCCAGAAACATCAAAGAATAACACTTTAATCTTTAGAGCAATTAATATCCATTTCAAAAATTAAACCCTCCAAAATTAATATTAGCATCACATATTACAGACACTTAATATTTTAACATTTCTACATTTTAATAAGATTTTAATAATATGAATATAAAGCCATTATAAAAGGCAGTTTACATTCTCACTAATTCTACATGATTTAGAATTTCATATATAACAAAAAACTAAAGGATAGAAAGGATTAAGGGATAGAAAGTATTTTAATTAAGAGCAAATATCCAAGCAAGAAAGGATGCAACTCAAATTTGAATTTTAATATCTCTAAGTATGTTAATAGAAGTAAAAATATTTCTGCCAGTTAAATATGTCTGATTAAATTTGTCTGGAAATACAGCATTTCTTAAAACAATCTACTTTTACAAACTTAAAGATCCCAGGCCTTTCCTTGTCTAGTGTTTCAATGGCTGAAAAAGTCTGGTTCATACTCTATGCCTTCGTTGTGATAAAACACAACCTTCGTTGTTTCAAACCTCAGCTCTTAAATTTCCTGCAACTTCCTCTACTGTTGTGTGCATTTTAAATGTGTCACAAGAGGCATTTTCTCAGCTAAATTCCTGTGACTTTTGAATGCAGTTTACTCTCATTGACTACTGAAATAATCTTAAGAGTTGGGCTATTTCTTTTTTCATGAAATTGTGATTTTTAATGTTTATATTACACATGAAGCTCATGAAAACCTTCACTGGAAGTATTTAAAGTAAATTCCACTTGCTGTCATCTTATATAGCAGTTCCAGATCTTACAAAAGAATCTCAGTTTTCTATGATCACCAACTGAGGACCAAGCTTTTTTACAAATCCATCTAGGGATACTGAAAGGAAACTCTATTTTTAAAGAATTCCTCAGTTTTTTGGTTTTTTTTTTTTATAAGGTTGCCTCCTAGCTGGAAATCATGAAGACTGGTTTCTCACCGAGTCTACCTCCTTTTCTCAGCTGTCTGTGTATATGAAGTTTGATTTTCAATTTTATTGTCTAATTCCTGTTTAGAGGGCAGTTATAAAAACAGACTTGCTTAATAACTGAAAGAAATAAAATATTCAGTGCTGATAATTAATTTAATTCAGTGTGCTCATGGTTCTCAATAGAAACCCAAATGTATTTCTGAATCAATCAAATTCCTGCAGCACTTTCTCTGTTTCTCACTGATGCTTCACTCATTTGCTGGTGTGCACATTATTTGTGTGAGATCATTCCTTGAACTGCATCTCATACTTCTTTTTATGCTCTTAGCAAGTGTCTGTAACTTTCACATAGGATTTGTCTGATAAATGAACGAATGAACAAATTATGTGTCATTGAGTTGTGTGAAATTACCAAGTGACTTCATTCATTCCAGAAATGACCCAGCTATACTGTCTCGGATTCTGCTGTATTAATAACACCAAGAATTCGTAAGAAAATTTCAGGGACACAAGAATAGCTATGAGCAATATTTTTGATGAGGGGATCAATTTAGGAAATAGAAATGTTTGCAACTACATTTTTTGTATCAGAGAGTGTTTTGCTATCCTTATTCTTCAACATTCATTTATACTTCATTTATTATTTGCCTGACACAAATGTTTCTTTTCTTTTTCAGCTACAGTGCTGGGATCTGCATAGTTTCCAGCTTCCAGTATCTGATTTTAATACTATGCAGTTTAACAGATTTTACTATTTAATGAAATTGCTTTTAAGATAATATCTTTTGTCTTTTCTTGGCTTATAAGACATCTCATTACTTAAAATAGATTTATAGAATGTTCTTTATAGAAGATATTTTCCATTGAAATGAAACAAATAATATATATTTGCTATAGGAAGTATACCTCGTTCCACTTCCTTCAAAATATCAATTTTCATAAGTCATTTTCTTAACAACAGTCCTAGCAAGGGTTTAAACAGAAAGTTGAAGAGTAAATATAATTATCAATAATTTTATGGATAATTATTTCTGAAATTTCTTTTTGAAAATTGAAAGGGCCAGAAATTGAAGAGGTGAGTCATTACAGTGGATTGGAAAGCAAAAGGAAAATAACAATAAAGCAAGTTATCAGAAACTAGAAAATATCATAAGCTTAAGAAATAATTATTAGCAACACCAAATTTTATTTATTGTGGACTTAATAGATGTTAGGGACTCTAATATACATTTTGCTTGGACTAACTCATTTCATCGTCACGTAATATTATGAGATAAATGCCTTTATTATTATTTTATTTTTTATTATATAAAATAATAAATATTGCTTTGTTATTATTTATTATTATCACCCTCATGATGATAATGAGGAACTCTTACCAACCCTTAGGGAACTGAGATTTTCAAAGATCATACAGTAAAGTCAAGGGCTTAGGCCCAACACCCCTTCCCTCCTCTCCAAGGGATTATGCTATTTGGGAGCAGAGTAGGCACACCAGGATTAAAAATCTTGGACTACATTATGACTACCTGGTAATGCCACAGTCTCATGACTCACCAGCCTACACCTACTCTAACTCTCTGGCTGGGTCTGTGGGTGCTTGCTATTGTTGGCTAGCAAATTTAATAGGTCAATTCTGTTATATCTATAAGACTTAAGCAACCCTTTATCAAGTACTCCATTGCTACAAAGGCTACTTTGGGCCTAGAAGAGCTCAGACTTAATCTAGGGCATGTCTATGTAGGGCTTCAGAAATTAGAACCCAGTCATGGTAATTGCAAAGCTAGGCAGACCACATGTTACTTCGCTGAGCCCAGATTATACAATGCAGACCCTAAAGCTCACAGAGCAGATCGCCACACCCAGAGATGTGCAATGATTGAGAATTGTTCTGGTCTAGAATAGGACCCCTGTAACAACTTGTGCAGGGTGAGAACAGGGAGAAGGAGTGGACAGTCTTCCTAAATAAGCCACAGTGTTACTTTTTAGATGGATGAGTGTTCATGATACATACACCTGTATTCTATAGGTAGCTTCCTAGAACCAAATGGCTTCCAGAGCCATTCTGACAACTGAATACTGCAATTAAATAATAAAGGATATAAGGGAAATTCTGCATGCGCTCTGCCACAGAGACCATTGATCTCATATTAATAACATAAAAGGTCTGGATAATCTACAAAATTATAACTTCTCATAAATCTGTCAGCAAGCTGAGCAAGCTAAGTTCACAAAACAACCAAGCAAACTGGAATTCCAGAGTAACAACTTCTCCAAGGAAAGGTCATGGCCACATGCACACACACACACACACACACACACACACACACATATTTCACCTTTAGAAGAGTATGGGAAAGGTGGAGACCATACAATAGGTCAAAGAAGCTAAAATTTTAATGAATTGTTGATGGCCAACTGTAAGCTAGAATACAGCTTGAAATAGCTAGGAGTTCCAAAAACAAGGAAAACCCATACTTTACCATAAGTCCTTGGGTCTCCTTTAAGAGTTCCCAAGAAAGATTTGGGATGAGAGCTAGAGATATAGTGAGTACATCAAAGATGAGCAGCAGCTGCTGAGGAACAGGCACAAAGCTCTTCTCACTTCACTAGACCCATCTCTAGTAGGAAGGAAAAGTCATCTACCATTAGGGTGGGTAGCAGCAGACCCTCTCACCAGCAACTTCCAGGACCCAGGCAAAAAATGCGCTGCTTCCAGGGAAGATGTAGAAGGAAACACATGTACCATAGGAGAAGAGTAGGAAAAAAAACCCCAAAATAAGGATATTTTGCCCACAGGAAGGGATAGGAAACCATAATAAGCCCATGATGTTCTACTGAATGGCAGGTCTTCCACCTAAAACCAACCACAGATATAAGTCTGGGTTTAGATTCTATAGGCAGGAGGTATAAGAATTCAAAGCAGGTTCTACCTTTAAACTTTGGATTAGAGAAGGTCTGGTTAAGATAGGCTAGAGGTAGGGCGCCTGGGTGGCTCAGTTGGCTAAGCGACTCCCTTCAGCTCGGGTCATGATCCCGGGGTCCCAGGATCGAGTCCCATATCGGACTCCCGGCTCTGCGGGGAGTCTGCTTCTCCTCTGACCTTCTCCCCTCTCATTCTTAGTCTCTCTCTCTCTCTAATAAATAAATAAAATCTTAAAAAAAAAAAAAAAGATAGGCTAGAGGTAGATACCAGTCATATAGAAACACATCCTAGCATGGCTGCCTTGGTCTAGAGTACTTTCTAGAAATAGAAGAATGATTTTAAAGTAAAAAGGAAATTTTAAAGCTCAAGAACTAAACCAGTGTTGCCACATTTTACTTCTTATCTTTCATAAATGTTGAATAATATTTTCAAAGCTAGCGAAACACTAAAGAGAGTGTTTTCTGACCACTGGCTACAAAATTAGATAATATTTTTAATATGATAAGTTATAGTTCAAAGGAAACATATTTATAAGCATTATATTATCTGACCCTCAAAAATATTCTCACTAGATAGAGTGGTTTAGGAAAAATAGGGAAAACCACTGGATCATGACTCAGGGATTTTAGCCTTAGTCCGTACTAAATAAACTATCTGAGGAGTTATCCCACATCACTCCGAGCTTTTATGTCCTGAACTATAAAATGAAAAGTTTCAACAAGATCAGTGGCTCTCAAGGTTTTGTAAAGAGAAGAATTTCTTGAAATAATTACAAAATACAGATTCCCAAGACCCTTTTCCAACCAGAGATTGTTCAGGCAGTAG
Source organism: Nasua narica (assembly GCA_028533885.1). Classification (NCBI taxonomy): domain Eukaryota; kingdom Metazoa; phylum Chordata; class Mammalia; order Carnivora; family Procyonidae; genus Nasua; species Nasua narica. The sequence goes on along the minus strand of CM052810.1, from coordinate 113,884,076 downwards.
GTCCTGGTGTTGCCCAAGCAATGAGATGCAGATAGTCTCAAGCATGGAGCTGGAGAAAGATGCTCAACTCAGTAATTTCTGGTGCCCTTTTGGATCCCCACAGTCTATGAGTCTAAAGTGGAGCACATATTTTTGTCACTATTTCCAAGTCAATAAGTGAGGCCTAGACATTAAGTAACTAGGTTAGTAGTCATAGAGATAGCAAGTAGAGAAATACACGTAATGTGTTCATATTCCTCGTTCAGTGTTTTGCTCCTAAATCATTTTGCTCACCAGGACAAATATTGTCTAGTCCTTTACTATTGTGTCTCCCTTTTTGCCCTTAAATAGATATACGGGATTTCCCTTTCAACCTTATGACTGAATTTTAACCAACAGAATGTAGGCCCACGTAATGAACTCCAATTCATCCTTGTCCTTAAAAATCTCCCATGCATAATCCTCCAGACTCTTCCACAATTTAAAATTGAATAGAGATGCCTATGAGGACCCAGAAGTAGACCCACCAAATAGAATGGGCGTGGGTCCTTGAGGGACTGTCCAGTGCAGTCTTCAGTGCCTGTGTCCCCACCAGACTTGCAATTGATTGTGCTGTAAACAAAAGATAGATCTGTGTTGTGTTAAGCCACTGAGAAATTAGGTTGTTCTTTAGCAATGACCACCAAAGACATACTTCTCCCACATGATAACTCTGTAGCGGTATAAGATGACAATATACAACTTTGAGATATTAACCTATATTTTTTTTCATTTCTTTTAACTTTCATTTGGTCCTTCTTACCTCTTCCCCTTTTCTTTCTACAATGTGGATGGCCTCAGGATCAGAGGGGTTTTGCTCAACTCCAAATGGCCTGGTTTTTCTCTGGGTGGCAGGCAGAGTCCCATGGTGTGTCTCCAAGGTCCCAAACCTGGATGGCTTGGAGTCCAGGCCTTTGATGAGAGAAGCTGCATGAACCAACCTGGGGTAAGGATTAGGGCCAAGGGTCCTGGTGGGGTGAGGATTGGGGAATGAAGCTGGACAGTAAAAGAAATTAGCTTATGAACCTGCTTCTTTTTACTGACAAAAGCCTTGGGCCAAAACAAGGAGAGTTCCTGTGTGTAGGTAAATTGTTGTAGCCAAAAGAGGAAGGAAAAAGACTTTGAAATGAAGGTGCTGTAAACTGTGGCAGAAATGTTTTTCTGCCCTTGTCCTTCACCCTCTGAAGAACTTTAGTTGATCAAGAACTGCCGCATCTTCATTTCTTTATGCTCAGGTTTGTTTCCCCAGAATACCAGAAGCCTTACTGATCCTAACTGATCCACAAAGAGAAGAAATCAACAGAGAAATCAGCTAACCCCAGAGCCCTTGAGAGTCATTGGTTTACTGGTGTGTTTTCCTTTCTCTTCTAAGCATATCACAGAATCTCTCAAGTTGGTGGATCAATACCCCAGTACCCTAACTCTTCAGGTGGAATAATTTTTTGCCAGCTACTCTGTGTAGGATGAAGCTCCAATCTTCCATGGGCTTAACGGCTCACACTTGACAGTCTTTTTTTTCCTGTATTATATTTCTCCTACATATCTCCTAGTGTTTCCTGCACTTCCCTAATAAACCCCTTGAATTTACAACTTTGTTTCAAGGTCTGATCCTGAAAGAATCCAGACTGAAGCAGAAACAAAGAAACCTGTGGATCCTAAGGCAGAGGTCAACCAGTATTTACTTCTAGACTCCAGACACCAGTTAGTTGTTGAAAACTAAACTCTGTGTTTTGGAGCCAAAATATAACAGGAAGACAGAGTTTGGGATAAAAAGGAATTAGCTTTATTGCTTTGCAGGGCAATGGAAGCTGCAGCAGGCTGACCTTCAAAAGCTGCAAAACCCCCTCCCCACCAGGCAGGGGCTGGAGGGTGTGGGTGTGGGTGTGGTTTTAGGGAAATACAGGATCTAGTTGGTTTCTACAGGAATTGTGTATGCTCTGCCAGCCTTGGGCCTCAAGTCTTTAAGGTCCTCAGGGTTCCTGAAACTAAAGACTGAGAAGGGAGGAGGAAAATTTTGCAGAAGGGAGGAAAAATGTTACTTAGTTTAAAATCCAGCCTTGGGGAAACAGTTTGATTTTTGTTCGACTTTAGCTTTTAAGTGGTTTCAAGGGTGCTGGGAGAACTGATAATATCATTGGATCTGAGAGTAGAAAGAGCTTGCACCCTGTTTCCTGAAAGAAACCAACAGTGATGTGGCAAGACCCTAGGGATGAAATCCTGTCGTGGTGTGTTTAGGTAACCAGGGCCATAGGCAAATTCACAAAATACTCAAGCCCAAAGTTTGATGTAAAAGTTGCCAAGAGCTGGAAGACCTAAAGGAGTTCTATACACCTGATGACTCAAAAATATCCAAGGGAATTCAGCCTATACTCTACCTAACACCTTTTACATAGTGTAAGATTAAGGACTGTGGCATCATTGAAGGGTCGGAATGGAAGGAGCCAAAAATAACTGATTGAGTCTTATTAGCTCAGCAGCTGAGGACTCAAAGATAAAGATTACATTTTACTGGCGATGTTAAAAAATATATATTTCTTGCACACTTGAGTTTGAAAATTAAGATTCACACCTTTTACGATACTGTGGTGTGTTAAATTATAATTCGCTATCATTCCTTCTTTCCCTTTCTATAAAACTTTTAGTTCATTTTGTGGGAAAAGTCGTTAATCCTGCCTCTGTGATTTTGGATTTGGCTCTATGACATATTTTGAGCAATAGAATATGAATAGACCTGCTAAATGTCATATTTGAGCAGAATGTTTAAAATTTGTGTTTCCATTTAAGAGCTATTTTCATCAGCTTGGGTCCCAGAATAAGCTATCCTGCAATGTACATGTAATATGAATGAAAATAGATGTTAGATGTTTATGCCACTGTAATGAAGGGGATGCTTATTAGCACAGCAAAGCTGACCAACACACTACTATTGGAAATCAAATTAGGACAACCACCTAGAACAAGTTGAAATACATGAATCACTGTAGAGCCTCCTAAGGCTGGGCCAAAAATTCCAGTTTGCTATTCAGCATTGTTGGTATTCTGCATCCCAGATCTATCAGTCATGTTTTTCCTCTTCGAAATTCATGAAACAGTTCTACTAACAATGCAAAGAAATACAGCAATGTATGGGGATGGGGGAGAAGGAATGCAAAGACTAACACTATTTTAAAGCTTTCTATGAGGAAGTTTTGATCTCATTATCATGAAAAGTTGGAAGGCATGCTCTTTTTAAATGATTGTAAAGTTTAAAATGCAAGTTGGGAATTCACATGAATGCCTAGAACTATGAGTCACTGAAAAATCCTGGAAATGCTGTTAAAAGGGTTCCATACCCCTCCTCCCATCGAAGCCTTTCTCAAAGCACTTTAAGTCTGGAATATGAGGGTCCATGGAGGAATGGAGGAGATGTTTAAGTTTTTATGTGGTATTTGTAAATCTCCATGAACAAATTTTACCTTCTATATTGAAGGCTTATTTTAGAATGACTATTTTCATATTCATTTTAAAAATCAAAATAGTTTTTAGATTACAGATTAAAAGAAGAGGTGGTTGAGTCTGGTAAGAGGAATATATATTCTTTTATGCTACAAAAGGAAAAGGAAATTATTTAGTGTTGGGCTTCAGAAATCCTTTGCTAAATGACACCATCATGGCTTAAAGAGAAACAATTATTTTTCTTTTCCTTCATGTGAATTGTTTGTGCTGTGGTTTAAGTGTGCCAAATTTTGGTTTTGGTTTATTGACATCACATGAAGTGCTTAGCTACATGTATTTTGTGTAAATTCTCCTGACATATTGGCAATATACCATTTTAAAACATAAAACTTTAACCGATCTCCTGCTAGTCATCCTGCTCCAGAAAAATTTTGATAAGAGAAATATTTAATGACTTGTTCAAATATATTTTTAGGCAAATCACTGAGTTCTTCTTAACTTTTTCATGTTCTTGCCTCCAATTCTACCCATATTCTGTTGTTCCTACAACACAGAAATTAAAGCATCCATTGTACTAAGTAGGACCAATCCCTTGATATTTCTGTTCCCTCTGGAAAGGCTAGGCAAGAATTCTACAGATAAACTGTGACAGATAAAGAAGAAATTATTAGCTTATAGTCTCATAAAAAGTAGAGGAATCAGGATGTAGAATTTGTGTCTTTTGTTCCAGTGCTACTTACACTGCCTTACCATTGCAGTAAATGAAACAAGAGGGAATTTGTTCTGTGTGTGCGAAAACTTCCTAGCTGAAAGATTAGAAACCATCGCTAATGGAAGTGTAAGATCTGTAAAGCTTGTCTTCACAATATGACAGAAGATGATCAGTTTGTGATGGTCAAGGAGTTTGGTGATTGTAGCCAATTGGTTGAACCAGATCATTTCTTTCATTCTCTTTTAATTGTGTTTCTGACACTACAAGACTACTTTAAGCAAAATAACGTCTGTATGTCCTTTTAAATTCCTGCTGTTGTGAGCCTTGAAGACAAACTAGGAAAGTTCAACTCTAAGGAAAATATGCTCTCCAGAAGAATGGATGAGGGGGCAGCCCATATGCTGGCTCATCTTCATTCCTGCAAATTGCATTCCTGACAAGAGAACAGTGAAGGCTCCCTGTCAGGTCAACGGATTTGGAAATGGAAGTTGCCTCATGATTATACAGAAAAAGTCCCCTACAAATAGCAGAGCTGCCACAAAGGCACATAAATAACAACAGCCAGTAGCATTATGAGAAACACTTCTGCTAACCTCAGAACTTCTAGATATTATGCTCATGGGCACCATTGGCAAACTCAAGATGCCAACGGAATAAGCAAGACGACCTGACTAATTGATAGACCAGATGTTTTTCTTGGTAATTTTACCCTGGTCGTTTTTATTT
>CM052810.1:113789185-113874185 GCA_028533885.1 Nasua narica | reverse complement strand
CTATCCTCCTCCCTCTCCTTTCCCTTCTCCTGCCTATTCTCTATTCTCTGGCCTCATTGTAGGTGCCTAATCCATTGGACTTTAATGAGCAATTTCCACTATCTGGTCATGTCTTTTTCCTAAATTTACTTAAATATAACTCTCAGACCAGGTCATTCCAATTCCAAATATTATCCCAGATGTTCAGTCTGATGGGCCCAACATTATTTCTTAAATGAAATCATAGCAAGATAAACATTGCTTATAATAATGGAATGTATTTTAAAAGCAACACAAGTGTTTCATTTTTGTAAAGAAAAGTAACAGTTGCCATTTCTGTTACTTCATACATATATAAGGTGAACAAGCAAATTCGAAAAAAAAAAGTTGTCTTATCTCACTATTTCAATTTATAACACCAAGTATTAGATAGAAATAACAAAAGTCATTGGAGGAAATGTTTCTGTGTACACCTTATATAGAATAGAAATAGCAGAGATTTTTAGTAAATAACATTTTCTGCATACCAACATTTAAATGCCATTTTGTAAAAATTTTAAAATCATTTTATTTTATGTTTTTGTCCCTGAAATTTTACTAATTGAAATTTCAGATCAGAAGAATGAGCTTATCTGCATAAATTGAACATTAGGTATAAAAATTATTTTTAAAAATCTAGAAATAAAAATGTTCTATTAATGGGTATCATAGTAAAATTGGGTTAAATGTTCTTCCTAATATGGCTTACCTGGATACACACGAGGCCATCTGACAGATCAATATATATGTAAGCAGGATACCAGATCCCAAGTGTAATTAGAACATCAGATTGGAAATTCTTTATTCTACAATTAAAGCAAAAGCTTAAAAGGAAAAACAGCACATTTCCAATTAAATCAACTAAGTACAAGTTAGTTACTACCATGTCCCATTTCTAAAATAGTAGCTTTTGTTGGCACGCTTTAGGAAGTAAATATTTACCCAGAGAAATGTAATTTCCTTTTCATTTATTTAGAAACTGCATGAGCTGGTCTCTGCTTTCTAATTTTCTTCTTACTAGTTAAGGTAGTAGAGAGTTTTCTCATTTTCTTCATTTTGATATTAGAATCGCATAGCTGAGCTTGTGTATATTTGAAAGGGAAAGACAATATTTTCTTAATGTTAATTAGCAACTTTCTTTCGTACTTGCACTATGTTTTTTTAATTAAAAAAAAAACCCTGGATATAACATCAATGTTTATTTCCAAAGTTATTTTGAATAACATCTGCTGATGAGAAGCATGCAGAAAACTTTCATGCCGGTAAATGTAATTACTAATAATTTCATCATGATTGCTATGACTACAATTTACTTATTCTTAATTTATTTTTATAATGAACTGCTTCAGTAAAATGACAAATGATTCCATTAGTTAAGAAACTAAAATGTCAATTTACATGTGGTCTTTGGTGACTAATTTGCTGAGTTGAGGTTTTTGTTTTCGTTATGATAATAATATTTGGCTATGCTCTGTGAGCAAAATTTATGAGGTCTTAAATATTAATCTTTCGATTTACTGAAACAAGGTAATTTTCAGCTTTGAAATGTTAGCAGTTTCTCTTTTCAGCGTCTTGACTACCCAAGTTTTAGGCACAAACTTCTGCGACACTGGCATCCAAAAAATAATGCTCACTTTGTTTCCTGGGATCAAAACAATTCTTTTCCACTAATGACTGCAAATATCAGCTCATTTCTAACACAGTTTCCAGTGGCAAACATTACTCAGTTGTCAGTAAAAGAAAAGGGATTACATCAGCATTCAGGGGGAAGAAATGTTCTGTTCCTTCTTACTCCACAGTCTATGTTCAATCAGCTTGGAGCTAATGGAAGCCCTCCAGTGCCGAGAAATAAACAAACCCAGTTGGGCAAATAGTCCAAAATCAAATCTAGTATATAAGGTGGACAATACATAGTTAGTTCCATTACCGAATCCTCCCTTGGGAGCTGGAGCAGCTTCGGAGCCCTTCTCATTACACACCAGCACCATCTGTAGCCAGCCTGAGCCTGATTTGGGAATGTATAAAGTACACGGAAAAAAAATAGACTCTGAATCAGGAGCCAGAGAATCCTATTTCAAGTTTAAATTTTGCTTGTGAAAGATCATTTGGTTTTAGACTCAGCAAACAGTGGGTCTCATCACTCACAATGAGGAACGTATGTAGCAAGGATTACTTCAGATCGAGGAGAATGAAGGTAATTGCTACTGTCCACAGGGATAGCTCCAGCTCTTGTAGAGCTCAGGAGAGTTACAGCGTGGTCCCGTTAGCTGCAGAGCTTCCATTCCACATCAAGGGGCAAGCTCCCTTTTCCTTGTGGCATTTGTTGCTACATTGCTATTAAAGTGCATTATTTAATTCTGACTTTAAATGGAAAGGAAGCCAATGGCATTGGCATCCCGAAGTCCAGTAGGTACTTTGTGTGTGTATGCGTGTGAATTTTAAGAAAGGCTCTGGCTCAAAAATGGGACAAAAAGCTTTTATTTACTGAAAAACAAACCGTGAATCATTATTAGCAGGGGGTGATGATGTCGGTTGTTACTGTTTGGGGGCTAAAAAAATAGGGACGTTATTACCAATCTCAAAATTCATTGCAAGATTATGTGTAGTACTTGGATATTTTCACCCAAGATAAGCCACCATCTATCCGGCAGGCAGAAGTCACTTTATCAATGTTTTCTATCGCCATTTTTATTCTCATCCCACCTCCATTCCCCAACCGACCCCCAGCTTTGTCTAGCATCAAAATGTCTCCAGCAATCTGATTCTCCTACTGGTTTGATCACACTCATACAGAACTGCAAATGATGGTTTTCCAGACTTTTGAATGCATGGAAAGTCTCTATGTAAATTTGGAGAGAGAGCAGTATAAATAAGTATCTAGGGATTCATAGGCATGGTAAATTATATTCCTCTGAAGGTTCAAAGAAGGCACTCGGAACAGTAGTGTTTCGATCCTGGCTTCCTGACGGAGCAGAGGCTGTACTCCCAGTGATTTGAAACCTGAAAGTACTAACCAGCCCCCCACTTAGGACCCATTAGCCCTAAATTGTGTCTCCCCCTCCCAACACCAGGTGCCAGCACACACTGTAGGCAGGAATCATTCATTATCAGTAAGACCCTACTCTGGTGCTCACCTGCTCGCGGAGGTGTTCCCAAGCTTGCCCAACTTCAGATCCTTCTCATGGTGGCTGCAGCGGCATTGACTGTGTCTGCTCCCGGCTTGGTAGGAGTGGTGAGGACCTCAGGCTTGACCTGGCAGTGGCTTTGCTCTAGGCAAAAATTTGGTGTAGGCCAAGTTGTTGTTGCTAATGATGCTCTCCCTGCTCCATCTTGTGAGACGGACCTCTGGTCTCCTTTGGAATTTGACTTGTTACGTTCTTGGCCTTGGCTGAGAAAAGTTGATAGTCCTTCAGAACACTTGATGAGTCCTGTTCACATCTGTTCTTAGCTTCAAATCTTGTTTGGGGAATCTCCTTCACCATACATCTCTATACTGACTTTTTTCATGGCTATTTAGAACTTGAAGCCTCCAGTAAGAGAAACATGAAATTCAATCTTCGTTCTATGACTTTCTGGTTGGGGATTTGTGTGAATCACTTAATTTTTCTAAACCTCTGTTTCCTCAACTAAAATATAGGTAGAGAGGGTCCTGGGTGGCTCAGTTAGTTGAGCATCTGACTCTTGCTCTCAGCTCAGGTCTTTATCTCGGGGTCATGAGTTCAAGCCTCAAGTAAAAAAAATGGTATAATAATAACATTTGCATCATAAGATGACTCTGAATATTGAATAACTTGACCTCTATGAAGATCTTTATCAAGTTAGTACTCAATAACTGTTAACTATCATTATTAGTTACTTAATAATCATCTAAACTTGCATTGCAATTTGCCCCTTGCTTAAGATTTTCTTCAGTAGTTTCTGATCCTGGATCATGCCCACTGAGTTCTGATAATTCTCCTTGTGACACTTAAAATGATGTATTTGAATACTTTATCCACAAAAAGACAATAGCCAACATTTAGCATATAATTCCTGCTGCCAAACACTGAGCTAAGTACACTAGAGGCAAATCACATATAATCCTTAGAACCATTACACAAAGTATGAATTACTATTACTACTATTTTAGAAATAGGAGTAAAAGAGGAAACTGCAGCTGTGAACATTAAGTCCTGTGCCCAAATGTATGGGAACTAGGTGGCAAAGCTGGGACTTAAACCTACCTTTGCCTGTGGCAGAGATTGACGTAAATATGTCAACACCCATTTCCTCTTCTCCTGGACACACAGACTTATTGCCCAGTCTCTTGCAGTATAAAGCATCTCCATGTAACTGGGTTTTAGCCAGTGGAGCGTGAGTGAAAGTGATGTGCACAGTTTCAATGCCTGGCCCCTTAAAACCTCCATTCAAAATCTTCTACCAACTGGATGTGAGTACCACATGGTGAAAATGGCAGAGCCTCACCTACCGTTATCCTTGAATAACTGCGTGGAGCAGAGCCCTTCCTGCTCCCCCCTTGCTTTGCCAGCTGAGCTGGACCAAACTTGGTTTGTGCTGGAGACATATGCCTTTAAATCACATCTGATGCTACTGTAACTAATACTGTATCCAACTCCAAAGGATTCTGTCTCTGCTATTATATTATGCTGGTGTAACAACCAGCCAGAAATGTGTCACACTTTGCTAAGACACAGAGAAGCTTTTGAAATATTTCCTAGGTATGTTGCCTCAACTTTGGAATAAAAGTGTCCACATTTTTAATTAATTATTTCAAAGTATTATAAAATGAAGTCCTTAAATTAGAGGCTGGTATATTTCAAAAGTTTCTTATTTTTAATATTTCCCGATTACCCAAAAGTGGTATAGAAATGAAGTAGTCAGGATGTCTTTAATCACAAGAATGAATCCCTTAAAATTGTCTTTTAAAAGGCTCTTAATGATTAGCCACAGTAACCATGATTTTGTACCTCTCTATGTAATTGACACATTTTTTAACTGAACTAAATCATAATATCCTACACAAAGGGTGAATTACATTTTTAAAAAGTAGTGTTCTGCCCAAATCCTCTGCATGTTAGGACCCATTAAGTATGAAAATTTCTTGAATATTGCCTTTTCGCAACACATTGATTAGCAACAGCAATCATGAGGAGGAACTAATGCTTTTATTCCACAATATATTCAGAACTTTTCAAAATACATCTTTTAGTTTCCACTCATATGTCATGGAAGGAAAGTAATATATAGTGAAGATAAAAAGTTCTGAAATCAGACAGTTCTATCTTTATATCTTTTCTCCTGCATTTATAAGCTATGTGACTTCGAGAGATTTACTTAAATCTTTGGGTTTCAGTTTTCCCTCTTGTAAAAGAGAGGCAATGATTACATCTCCTTCAAAGATTGGATATGAAGAGAAAAAGGTCATTTATAAAAAGCATATCGACTGACATATAATAAGTGCTCAATAAATGCTAGCTTTTAGAAGACTATCATTATTTTTAAGTGTAAATTTTTCTGAAATATTTTATCTAAGATAATCTTTATAAATGCTGTGCTGTCAGACATTTCAGATGGGAAAAGTCTGGACTATATTGGTATCCACTATGTCTTAATGAGAGGACATATTGTGAATGAAAATGGTGTGTTTCAGATATTTCCAAGAGATTTGAAGTTTTTATTTCAGATTCCAGGAAGCAGAGATTTAATGGCTAATATTTAAATGACAGGAAAGAAATTTTTCATTTGGGGTCAAAAGCTTTCTCCTTTTGTTAATGTAATGATGTCAAAGGATGGCGGAACCCCATTCCTCTAGCTTAGTCTGATCCCAAATGATGATGAAATAGAATATTCATCAGTTCTCTCTTCTCCTGAGAATTGGAAATAATGAGTCTCTACCCTCTATTTGGTGATTTGTGGAGGAGGAAGAAGAGGGGAAGTTTTGTCTTTTTTTTTTTCTTTTAAGAGTTAGAAAATTTCAGTTCTCAGTCTTCTACCCAATACCTACTTGTCTTGCTCTCAGATGCACTGTCAACTTAATTGCTCCACCTTCAGCATGACTGGAGGCACCTCTTGAATTCCGCGTATATCCAAGCTATAGCCATTGAGAGAGTAGAGTCAGGAGGCTACTGACAAGATTTCTGTACCAGCTATGGGCATTTTCCGACCACAAAGACCTCCTCCTCCAGTGTCACTCCACTCCCGCATAAAAAAAGTTCTTTAAATAAAGCAGTTCAGTATGATTCAGCAGTACTTTTCATTAGGTAATTCTGAACCTCCTCTTTAGCTTCTCTGCCCATCCAGTTGTTCCCTTACAGGCAATTAAACTCTGCCTTCCCCACCGTGAGCCTCATTCTCTTGCCCTCAAAATGGCCCTGTTTTCTATGTCTCTATTTTTGTTGATGGCATCATCATCTTTTCATTAGCTCCAAATAGAATCTTTAGTCATTTTTGACTCTTACCTCCCCTTCAAGTTCTAAAATCAGTCACATCTAACTCTGAAATTTCACTCACACTCAGCCTCCTACTCTATCTTTATAGTTTCTGTAGTCTGGGCTTTACCCACCTGTCGCAGAGGCTAGTTCATTAGCCCTGTATCTGACCCCTCTGTCTCTACTCACTTTTAACCCCCTTGCAGCCCCCAATATATTCTTTATTCCCTTGGCATAATTCTCTGTCTAAAGCACTGATCTCCCCACCCTTAAAACCTTGGTATAATTTATTAAGATATCAATATATGCTTTGTTCTCACTATACTTTCTGTTCTGCTAAACTAAATTTTTCCAAGCTGTTAGACCTGGGTTTTCTTGAACAAGAGAAATTGCAAGGTAGAAAGCAGGAATTGCTTGCAGAAAACTGCTTTTGCCCACTTTTGTTTCCCACAGTGTGAACACCTTGAAAGGATTATCCTCTTGGGCATGTTGGAGGAGAGTTCCTTTGAAGAATCAAGGTGTCACGCACAACATCGAACACTAGAGGATTCTTCTCTTGCAAAAGCTTTCTTTTTCTGGGGAATTGAAAAAGAACTGCTGTAGATGATTCCGGCAATGCAATCAGTGGTGGGTCTGGTGTTAGAAGGAGCAGCTGCCTCAGCTGCCACCTGAGGGCAGAATCTCTATCAAAGGTAAGATTCTCTGGAAACATTTGAGACAGAGTTTAGCGTGCAAAATGTTTATTAGGGATTAACACTGTCAAAGAAAGGAAGGCAGGGTGAGCAGGATTGGGTAGTGGGAGCAACTTATTTGTGGAGCAGGCTAGACAAAGCCTTGGTCAACCCAACAATGAGCTCTAGGGTGAAACTGCCCTAGAGTCATCTTGCAACACAAGCTGCCCTAGGAAGGGCACAAACTGGGTGAGGAGGTTCTTTGTGGCTGAAGCACAGCCTGCAGGAGCTGAGATCTAGAGACCGCCTGCTGACCATACCCTTCGCTGCTGCACAGCAAGTCCTTCTGTGCAGATGGACTGGGGTGAGCCTCTCAGTGTCCGCCATGATCTCTATAGGACCATTGGGAGCTGGCTTGAGGGAGAATCTTCTCACTCTAAACTTTTGGGAGAAGAGCAACTTTTCTCTAAGACTCTATCTCACTCTCAAATAAGGGTCAAGCGTAAGTAAGGGTAAAGTTCTATTGCTGGTAAAGCAATGCCTTTCCAGTCTCATTGACTTGGAGCATCACAGATGAAACACTAAAGTCAAAAACTGTAGGAGCTTAAGTCTGGCTTAAGAGGCACTGGCAGCTTGGCAAAACTTGCAAACCCATTGACCGGCAAGGTGAGTGCCAACAGCAACCATTCATATTCACAGATAAGTATTTCTAAAAATTTTCAAAATTATTAAGGATAGATAAACCTGTAAAAAAAAATAAGCACTTTAAAGCCAAGAAGTTGAAAGTTAAGTCACAATGATTTGAATATTCTTGATGGGCAAGTCTGGGCTATTTGGGTTACAGTAGTTACATATTTACTAGTTTGTCTTCCTTTCTAAATTATGTTTCACAAGATAGAAAATACCTCTTATTTGCTCATAAGACATTAAATACACAAGTCAGTGAAATGAAAGGATTTAATTTAGGGTTTAAATTTAATATTTAGGGTGTCAAATTTTCATAATTTTTTAATATATTTAGATTGCATACTCTTGTTTTCCATAGAAAGAGTTTTATTTTAAAAGAATCATATTTTAATAAACCTATGTATGTATTTAAAATATAAGTTATTTAAAATGTGAATTTAGAATTTTATGGAATTGCAAATTACCTAAAATAGTCTTTCTGTCCTGAATGTGTATGGGAGGAGGGGAAGTAGGGGGATGCTAAGTGCTTGTTTAAAATGTGTATGAAGAAGAAAGGAAAATATAGAATAACAGTTTATAAACAGGAAGTCTACCTCAGAAACCCACTCTTGAAATAAAAATGTTTAGAAAATCCTTGATCAGATTACAGGAAATAAAGAGATTAGTAAATTGGAAGTTGAAAACTAAATGTCACTGTATGTCAGGCATTGAGCATACAAATTGACTAAGACAAAGGAGAATGAAATGAGCTCCCAGCCATATATAATAACTGACTTTTATATGATGTTTTCATTTACATTTTCTCATTTGAACAACCAGGTTATGCATCATAAGAATTTTCACTTTACAGATGAGGAAACTGATGTCAGATGTCCAGTTTAGAACAGAAATACAATTTGGAATCTGTGATAATTGATGCAACATCCTCCCTCCTATGTCATGGTGACCAGCTACAGATACTGAGTTGAATATATTCTTTAAAAAGGAGGAAATATTCTTAAATTGGTATATATGAAATAATGTTCATTCATCTTTTCATTCCACAATTTAGTAAGCCCAAGGATCAAGGCCACCAAGTGATGGGAATATACAGACAAAATAGACCCAATTCCTGCCCTGAGAATGCCTACAGTCTGAAGCATAGGACTCTGTGGAGACGGAGGGGTGGAATGTTCTAGAATGTGCTCTTATGTTAAATCTAGGAAGAAAGATAAGTAAGAAAGTTCCATGAAGATGATCCCAGGAAAGAGCAGTCTGGAGTAAAGCAACAAATTAATTTCTCCTGGTAGAGTATGTGATATCAAATCTTCATGTGGATGAACTTGGAGTAAAATGTTGGAAAGGTAAGGGAAACCATACCCTGGAGGATGCTGTCTGATCTACTGAAAAATTAATTCTGTGCACGATGAGGGTCAGTGAGTGATTTTAAGTTGAAGAGTCAAGAGTTTAGAACCAACACTTTCACTTGTACAACAATGAGGAAACTGCTTCCATTCACAACCGTGGATAGCATTAAGGAAAATGAAGCCCTATCAAGGAGGAGAAGCTGGAGTCCAAACTAACAGTGTGTCAGTGGAGAGGGAGGCTGGGTGCATGGTTTGGGAGTTCTTTAGGAGACAGACTCAACTGGACTTCATGACAGATTTCAAATAAGAAAACATAGTGAGTGGAAGGTGAGATGCCTTTTCTCTGGGATGAAAGGAAAACGAACAGGAATGAGTTTATGGGTGGGAGACTGTACAAGTACATGTTGGATTGATTTGTGAATGGGGAGACTAGATTACCTGCTACAGGGATCACAAAAGCTTTGGCATAGGTTCTGTGTGAAAGGAAGAGCGGCATGTCAAAAGATCTGTATTTGGTATCATGGTCTATCAAGGGTCCTTGCCATACCCCCGCAGCACTATGAAAGTCCAGCTAACTCTTCTTTGCTGGCCCTCAGCACCTCAGTGCCGGAGTCAAATGTGCAAGGCTGTGCAGACCCAACTCTCAGCCATCAAGGGACAAATTAGCAGAAGGATGGGAGTTGAAATGTAATTCCAAAACTTCTGAGCTAGGTATGACAAAAATCATGGAGAATTAGAGCTGAGACTGGAGGCCTTGATGAGACAGAAGATTGGATGCAGAGGGAGTACAGATAAAAAGAATCGGAGAAAGGAATGTCATGTCAAAGGGAGCATGCTGTAATTTATATCGTCTGAATTGGTACGATATCTCTGTGCATGGTGTGGTAGTCTTGGACAGCTTTTTATTATGCAGAATGCATGTTAGAGGTAGAAAGGACTTTAGAGGCCATTTATTCTTGTCCCCTCTGTTTATGCGACACATGAGTGAGCCTTAGAAACCAGGCAGCGAGCTAGTGAAGAGCTGAGGAGCGAGATACTGACTTTGCCTGGTTGTCTGTCTACCCCAAATATAGCTAACATTTTAACAAAAATTTGTTAAACACCTGCTAAATGCAGGGCACAGTGATTAGCATTGACTGATACAACATCCCTATTCTCAAGGAATTTACTAACCAGTGTCTTACTGAGAATTTGTATTATATATTAAATCAATTATTAAGGAATCCAAATTAGGAATCCAAAATCTCTCTAAATTAAGCAAGGTTTGTCAACAAAGTGTTGAATAGTTGCCTCTTTTCTTATGGAATCACAATTTTGTATCACAAAATGAAGAGATAGTGGCATAATTTTTATGTTCTAGGTCCTTAAATTATAGTTTCTGTGAATAATGCCTGCTAAAATCGAAATAAAAAAACTAGAAAGTTATTACACATTTTTACTTTCCTGTCTACAATATTAAACTGTGTTCATTTTTTCCTTAATTTTCCCTACTAACTTTCTGGTGAGGCTGGAATTGAAACTGTGTACAAAATGCTTCATTTTTTTTCGCAACAATTATTTTTTATGTTCTTCACCTCTGGTGAAATGACCTCTACCAATTGTATCATTTTACAAGAGACAATCAAGAGCCTTACAGAAAAAAAACCACAAATATTTTATTAAATTAATTTAAAAAGAAATATTTGAACATGAAAATCTGCATAGTATAAATATTTTATATGGGAAATAGCAATAAAAATTAATATTTACTTCTATTATTCGTATGTACAGGGGGTGGAATCTGCAAACTAATTTGGAAGCCATGGTTCTCCTCCTAGAATATTCCAAATAGCATATGTAGAACGATTTTGCTGTACCATATTTTAAAGCTTGCTTATATTAACTCTGTTTTACTGTTTTTTTAAGCTGTAGTCACGATTATGTTTCTCACATATTTTCTTGGATGCTCATATACCACAGAGATATAACATATAAATAAATTAATGTAAAATCCTTATAACCACTACAACCAAATTGGAAAGAATCCAATATAATACATATTAAAACTTCCTGGTGAAGTGTAAGACCGAGATACTTATCAGCACTTCTTTCTTCTGAGCACACTGCATTATTTAAATGGGCCTGGGACGCCCCTGGCTACATCAGTCCGCTACTGAATGGAACCAGTTTCAAGTCTTCAGGAGTAGAAGCCTCCTTCACGTTTGGCTCTGGGACCAGTATTTAGAACTGTCCGAGAGCTGTCTTTGTGGCCTGAGTAATGTGGTTCAGATTCTCAGGGTGCTTTACTTTCATAAAATAGTCTCCTCTGGGAGGATCGTCAGATTCCTGAGACTGTCTCTCTTTTAACTTTTATTTTCTGTCACAAACTTTTTGTACAGAATGCAGAATGATCAAAAGTAAGATTCTACAACAGATTTCAAAGGTCTTAACCGTCCTTACCCACGTGTGTTAATGTCGCCATCAATCAGCACTGAGCAAGCCCTGAAAAATGTTTAACTCCTGAAACAACTCCTCAATACGTTTGACTATCTCTTCCTCAGAGAATATAGAAAATCCTCCCAAACATTGTTTTTTTTTTTTTTTTTTTTTTTTACCATCCTTGCCATTCCCTCAAGAGTGAATTCGTGCAATTGATGAAAATAGCATGTGACACCTTGGGACTTGTCTCCTTTCTAATCATAGCCTATTTCCAGCTAAAGGAGTAATTATTTAAGCTACTTGTGGGCAGTAGCTTAGAGCGGTGGTTTCAAGATGTTGTCCCTAAACCAGCAAGGTAAGCATCATTAGGAATTTGTTTGAAAAGCAAATTCTTAGGCCATACCCATTGGAATAAAAAAAAAAAATCTCAGGGGTGGGGCTCAATGATCTGCATTTTAACAAGTCTTCTAGATAATTCTAATGCAAATTAGAGTTGTATAACTGCTTTAGAATTCACCTTGCCAGAATAGGCCCATTTCTTAGGCCAGAAGCTTGCCTTAAGAGGGAGGAACAAATGAGTCCCAGTTGTTGCAGAGTCCTTGATTAGCCTTGGATTCCCACCCAGCGACAAGTAGAAACAAAACTGGACAAAGCTCAGGCAAGATATCCCTTTATTAGTACTTGGTCACATCACCCTGCTATTCCTCTGAATCACTGATTCGTGTATGAATTTTACACCCCAATTTCAGAATAAGTGTCCAGCTCTCAGGAGCAGGTCCTGGTCACTTCAATAGGCCCAAGGTGCTGGTAAGAGAGGCACCGAATAAAATAGACCCCCTGACATTCTAATCTGCTCACTCTGGGAAGCCAGAAACTGTTGCCTGACATTGAGGTCCCTGTTCTGTGGAAATGAAAACAAGTATGGGAAATACTGTATCCACAGATCCTGAAATTAGCTCAAACTACAAAACAAAGCCTGGTATAATGGTTGAAAATCCTTCACAGTGGATAACTGTCCAAGATGTAGCTGAAAAAAAAGAGTAAAGACAATTTATTTTTAGCTTCTGTGACATTTAAAATGTGTAAAAATTTGTAGGTAATTGCTTGAACGTGCTTCCACTCACGTGCGCCATTTCTCCTGGACAAAAAATTCAGGAACCAGGGGAAGAAAGTAATTCTCCTAGTGAATCACTCATTCATCGCCCCTTTTGGGGGGACTAAATTGTCCAATTCGAAATCAGGCAGAGAAGTCAAATTTATTGAACTTTAATTTGAAATGTATTGCTAGTGGAATGGCAACAAATAATTATATACCAAATAATAATAAGCTAAAGAGGGCAACAGTCTTACTGCTTTTATAAATCCTTTCCATCCCTAAAATAACCTCTTGGGCTCTCAAAAAGCAGGGAGGACAATGTCAGATTGTTTCTATTTGGCTGCATTTTTCTGATTCTTGTTCATATCTGGGGTCATTTAGAAAATTACAAAGTAAAAATTACACACACACACATCCCTCCCCCCACCCATATATAATGTAATAAATGCTTAGAAAAGAATAACTCACTAAAAGTACTGCTTACAAAAAGATATGGGACAAACCAGTGGGATTTTTATTTTGTCAAAACCTTGTTAGTCATGTTTTGGTTTTGGACTTGCAGTCTGTAGAGTATTTTATACTTCTCAAATTTCTTCTGTTCACTTGTGACTCTCAAACCTAATAGAAATCTCCTTTTCCCCTTCAAGTAATACTTGTCTGCTTCGAGGGCTATCAGGGGAATACTTTCTAAAAAATTGTCCAAACCAGCCAGAGCAGTGCACAAATACATACCGAATAAGAACATACTGAAAATCAGCCGTCAAAATAGCCAAAATAATCTAAAAGCTCATTGTAAAAAATACGGAGAACAAAGTAGAAAGAGTGCCTTAAGGGCTTAGTTTCAATTTCTGCAATAATCCACCATTTCACATAGAGTTAATTCCCTAGACTGTGTACACATGGATAATTTAATTCCATGGATAATCTCTAATATTTGTTTGGGGATAAAATGTCAAACTTTTCCCACTAAACCTTTTCACCTCACCTTTGGACAAGTGGTCAAATGGGGAGATTTGTAGTTGCCTCTCGTTTGCGTGACTCCACATGCCAACGGTAGTGCAAACAGTGTGAAATGGATCTCCCCACCTCATCCCTACCATAACCTCAGCTTCGTTTTGCTGGTCTGGGGCAGAGAAATGAACAAGGGAGTAGGGAAATGAAAAAGTCAAAGTATCTTTCTAAAGACATTTAATGAAATTCAAAAAAAATATAGGGATGGTTATAATATTTTAATGGGATAGATAACATGAATGCTACATAATAAATGGATATCTGGTTGTTTTGTTTGGGAAGGCAACCTTGGAAAAAACTAACGATTTTGAGGCAAAGCGCCGTGTGTTTAGATTGTAGCTCTGGCACTTGCTAGCTGAGTGACCCTCGGAACTAGAAAAATCCATGAGTCTTCATTTTGTGATCTCTGAGATGGGAATAGCAATAACTTTCTCAGAATGTTACGAGGATTAAATAAGGCGGTGCACACGATAAGCACTTTGAAACCCTAACTGTTCCGTAGTTGTTCCTTGTTAAGATCTAACATATAAAGTAGGAGAGCTCTGATATTGGTTGCATGCACAGCCAGGATGTTTCAGCGTGCTCAACGGCAGAATATCATTGGCAGCAATGGTCAGTGGTATGTGCCATGGGCTCCTTTGTTTCTATCCCTCGTTATCATTCAGATGTTCTACTTCTAGTAGGTGCCCGCTACATGTTTGCTTACAACTTGCAAAATCTTTTTCTAACAGACAGATTGAAATCCAGGACAGTAAGCTAGAGCCTTCACGACATATGCTTTTCTCTGGCTGGCTGGAGATGGATAGCTGGACAAGTAAAAACAACTTCAGTTTTCCGAATCTGGAAGACACATGTTTTCTCAGGCGGTCTACAGAGTTGCTTAATATAACAAGGAAAAATATAAGAACATTTTATTTTAAGAAGTTACAAGTGGTTTCTTTTTCATTTTATGTTTGCATATTCAAAAATCAGTTTCAGATGCTGTCCGCACCCCAGGGTGAATCTCTTCCAGAGAGAGAGAGTTGTTAGACAAAAAATTCAACAGCTGGCCTACATACCGAAGAATCAAACACTTGCTAGTCCTTGGTGTGCCCCTCAGATAATTTTCTGTCACAAGTGGTAGGATCTCAACTCCAGTGAGCTTGGGGAACAAAAGTAAATGCTTTGGTTCTCTCTGCCTCTGTCTCTCTTCTCCTTTCACATTTTCCTTATTCTCTCCAGCTGTCATAGTTCTCTCATCTTGGAGAAGAACCATAACCAGTAGTAGCCTGGGGCCCATATACCAATAACTGTACCACCAGAACAAAATAGAATGTTCCCTCTTCAAAGCTCCAATTATATTTTTCACCCTGGAACAGTCTCTTGAATGGCTTGACATCAGGTACCCCTTGGGCCCATCTTGAGTCAGGTATATGTGGGAGTCAGGGTGGGGTCTAAGACCAGAAGAGTGAGAAGGAAAAGAATTCTGGGAAGACAGAATGAATAGCCTTGATATTTGGTATAAGGACAAATTATTTTCATTAGTAAAGAAATGTCTACTAAAGAAATTAGTAAAGAATGTTTTAGAAATTTCATTACCTTCCATAACAATTTGAATATTTTTTGCTAAACAGTGTGAGTAGAGGAAATGCTTTGAGTTATTACTGAAACATTTATACAGAGTATACTTACAGAGTACTGCAAAGCCTTAGATATTACTTTAGATGAAGGAAAAATCTTAAATATAATTGCCAAATTTGAACAAATTCTCAACATAACAGTGAAATCAATGTGCGATGTTGAGGGTTTTATAGCACCGTGACATTTTAGAAGACAAAACTCTCCATTCCTTCTTCTGAGAAAATTAACTCACTAAAGACTTTTGGCATCATATTCCTCAAACATAAAATTTCATATCAGCAGAGCTGGGAAGACATTATGACCTCCAGAGAACACTTCAAAGTAAATCACTGTTTCTCCAATCTAAATCGTCAAAATAGGAAGGAGATGAATATCCATTAAATAAAAGTTCAAAGAAAACTAAGTTCTAACGACCTTCTCTAGTCTGACAGTGGTCAGTCATGGAGCTCTTCCACAGAGGCTGAGCAAGTTGAATTAGCTTCATCTCTGGCACACTTCAATGGGCTTGATGTGTGGGCGACTCCACACATCAATGGCTACTATGTAACACCTCCAAACCTACATGACTTACAGAAGGCTTTTAAGAATTGCCTCCAACCTCAGAATAGTTACTATCTTCTTCCAGAAGAGTAATACTATTTGGTAACTACTTTTCATATATTTATGACTTAGAGTTTGCCTGCCTTTACATATCATATAGTTCTCTGACCTTTTAGTGAGACCAAATTTTCTTTTCTTTTTTCTTTTCTTTTCTTTTCTTTTCTTTTCTTTTCTTTTCTTTTCTTTTCTTTTCTTTTCTTTTCTTTTCGACTTTATTTATTTGACAGTGAGAGAGAGATCACAAGTAGGCAGAAAGGCAGGCAGAGAGAGAGGGGGAAGCAGGCTCCCTGCTGAGCAAAGAGCCTGATGCGGGGCTCGATCCCAGGTCCCTGAGATCATGACCTGAGCCAAAGGCAAAGGCTTTAACCCACTGAGCTACCCAGGCGCCCCGAGACCAAATTTTCAATAAAATATTCTAATTAGGAAAGTCCTCTTAAATCTTTGAAAAAGAAAAAAGAATTTTAAAAAACTTCTTGTGACATGTAATTTTTTAATTTTAATTTGTAATTTTCAGAGTAGCATAGGAGAATATTTAAAATTAGGACTTGAATAATCTCTACTATTTAAATGTCACAGCCTTTGAGAGGACCTTTTTGCCCCCAGTCTTTCCAGTCTTCAGTCATCCCACACTCTGGGGGAAAAACACTTTGGAAACTGCATTACTTCTGTACTGAGAAGGTCTTTTGGATTTCTTCAAATTTCCCATCCAGATTTCTTATCCACCCTTTTCTACCTTGCTCTTTGTCCTAGAGTCTGACCAGTATTGACCATGTCAACCATCTCCCTTATCCTCTGACTTCTGGCTGGATTTGGCAGTGGAAAAGACCAGTAGGAGATGAGAGATGGAGAAAAGACTAAGTTCAGGGTATTAATTCCCTTATCCTATCTGTCATGACCAGGCTGCCCACCTTCTAGTTCCTGTAAGGCACTCATGTCAACAGCACCCTCTCTGTCTGTTGGTTTCATTATCTGCTCATTTCTCATGCCTTCTTAACCTGTAGGTGGTAAGAGTCAATGAAAGTGCCATACTTAGGTGCCTTAGGTGGCACCTAAGGGCTTCCTCCTTTAGCCTAATGCTTTCCAGAGCCCCACTCTGATTTTCCACATCAATAAGAGTCTGCAGCATTAAAAAGATGTGCCCATCCAGGGCCTGCTCTCTTCCCATTTAGACCATACTCGGGAATTCAGAATTTCTTATCCAGGCTTGCCTGCCACCATTCCCAGGGCTACAGCTGTCTTTTTCTTCAAGTCAGCCCTCCAAATCTTGGACTATGCTGTAGGCAAGTGTACCCTAGGGCCAGAGAAATAGCCAAAGGTTTGTGATATGTGGAACGTGGGTAGAGTTAGGACATAAAAAGTAGAGGATCTCCCCAGGAATACATCTTTTCCCAATGTTTTAAGGTGTTACCCTTTTACTAAGCCATGCATCTATGGGGCTATATCTACCTGGTGAGAATGCTTCTTCAAATTTGCAAAAAGATATCATGAAAACTAATGGTAGCCTTGCAACTAATAAAATCAAAGTTTTTTTTTTGTTGTTTGTTTTTTAATAGTGCTACCCTGCTCTCTAGGGTTTTCTTGAAGGTGCCTTGTTGGGTGCTGTCAAGGCACGAAGGGGCACTTGTCAATTAGACAGGTTTTCCATTAATCAAAGCAGTGAGACTCTGATCTGTTTTATATATTATTTGTAAAGTCTTATTGAATAGATAGTTCTATAGAAAGTAATTTTGAATATCACTGGAATATATATGATCTAAAAATTTCCGTCAAGCTTACACATTAGGAGGAGCTATGATCTCCTATCTTAGATCTTGTGCAATCTTCTAGTCTTTTGGTTTTAGACCCTTCACTGAAACTATGAAATTTCTTACTGTCTTATTTCCTTTACTGGTCCTTGTTCACATATGCCTCTCTTAGTTGGAGGGTCTTTCTCTTCTTTTCTTCATTTCATCTTTCAAAGAACTGCACGTAAACCGTCTCCTCTATGGGGGTCTTCCAAGTTAATTTGAATACTGATGAAAATTTTAAGTTCTCCATCAGGTGCTCCAAAGTAGAAAAAACACAAGCTTGTTGTTGGAATTTTGTTGTCGTTACTCTTGTTTCTTTATTTTTCCCTTGCTTGAACTCTAGATATTGTGCACGTTCTTTTGACTCTGTATAATAGGCAAAAAGGTGGCTCCAAGTCATGAAGGTATCCTCTGATGTTTGAAATTAGAATAGATTCCAGCCTAAAGCAGGAAATAAAGATAAGCAGAAGTATTCAAATGAATGCTAGATTTCACACAAAGGAATGGAGAAGCACTGGCTGAATACCATGAACCAAGAGTTTTGATAACAAGATCTGTCACACAAGAGCATCTAACATTCACTGAATGCTTATTATGTGTCAGAAACACAATTTCGCTCAAGCCTCTCAATCTGTATTGTAGGAAATATTACCAACCCTATTTATAACCTTGTATATTTTAAATGTGCTTATTTTAAAAATCTTGTCTGATTATGCTTAACAATTAATTTCATCTGAAGTAATTCATACCCTGATTATTAAATTTGTTGCCTGCCTTTTTAAATATTTAAGTCAGTTGTTTGTTTGGAATTTTAATGTTTGGATTCAATTTGAGTATTTTCTGTTTGTTTGTTTGTTTGTTTGTGTTTTTCATTTTCCATTTTACTCTCCTGTGGCTCTCTGTCTCTGTCTCTGTGTGCCTTATTCTATTAATATGTTTGGAAATTTTATCTGTGAGCTTATTTTAAGTGTAATTTTCTTTTTTGTTCTCAGATTTTTTTCTTTATTCTCTTTGTTCTCCTTCTCTCCCCCTGTGCACAACCTAGTTGTTCAACTGTTTTATATTTGTCTCCATTTGGTTTCCTGACTTGAACCAAGTCTTATAACTGCATTTGTGTACTTCTATGGTGGTTTGGGATTATTGGGGACTCAGTTACAGAAGCAATGGGGAACTAGATCCCAGTATATGGCCATGGCTGTGTTCTCTTGCCTTGCTGAACCTGTAGTTTGCAAACAGAAACCTTGACTTATTATAAATATACATATTTCCCTATTTTGAATTAGCAAATAGGAGCACCTGATCTAATCTCTGGTTTTAAACACTAAATTTTACTCTATTGCTCCATCTTGTGTGGAACACTTTTCTTCTTTTTTACCTTGAAAAAATCCTAACTTCAAGTGCCTTTGACTATTTCCAGAGTCAATGCCCAGCTGGCCCACAGTATCTCAAAACAATATTTGCATGAAAACTTTGAAACCAATGAAAATACTCAAGGTAATTTGGCAAATTTAGAAAAGTGCCAAATCGCTATAGATTGACAATTGTTTCTTAATGACTCCAAATGAACTTACCATTAAGTCATTAGCCTAATCACAATTGATAAAAATAGTATCAGCCAATCTAAAAAATTTCGCTGTACTAATATACATGTTTAAAATATAGTGCTTAGATTTAATGTGCGCCTGAATCTCAGGGTCACTTGTTTTGTAAAGTCTTGCATAATAGCTGCAGAATACAGCTATATTTACAAAAAACACTTAAGGATTTTTTAGCCAAGTTTTAAAATTACCAGAATTCCTGTAGTCAAAAGTAGAGGAGTCCTTGGGGAGGATATGTGTTGTGGTGAGTGCTGTGAATTGTGTAAGACTGATGAATCACAGACCTGTACCCCTGAAACAAATGATTCATTATATGTCAATAATAATAATAATAATAATAATTAATAATAATAAAAAGTAGAGGAGTCCTGACTGGGTGCCATACAATAAAAAGCACAATCAAATAAGTAAATAAACAACCAAAAAATATGTTACCATTCCTTTAACTTCCGAATAGGTAACAATTATATATTTATAAGCTGTATTTAACAATTGGTTGAAAATTACCATTAACCCATCCTTTACCTCGTCTCTGAAACTTAAGATGTTAAAAAGTTGGTGATTTAGTTAGTCTATTCTATTTATTATGATGACAGTTAACAAAATATGTTAATTCATAAGACGATTGATAAAATATTGTTAACAAAATAAATTCATTTTAAAGATAAGGCTATTAAATCTCAGAGATTTTCAGAATATTTCCTGAGGCCATACAATAGTTATAAATGGCAAAGACAATTTTAGAACTCATATTTTCTGACCATGAATCTATTAGCTTCAGATCTTAGTTTCAAAGTCCAAAAACTAAAATAAAACTCATTTTCTTATCTTAGAAATAGTCATGGTGTTTTATGTGTCAATTTATATTTTCATATTTCCATTGCTATATTTTTGCTATAATGCCATAATAAATATGGCAACTTGCTAGAACTATAATACCAATGAATGACTTTACAAAAAGAATTATTGAATACAATTTCCACTTAGTATAAAAGAAATGCCTTGGTTCAGCAACATCCAGTAAGTAAGAACATAAATAATTGCTTATTAAAGACTTTATATATAGAATATTACAACCTCTAAGTATTAGCAATTCGATAATGAAAACATTATGATTTACTTGCCACTACCATTAGTAATTGACACCATGGATTATATAGTATTACTTCCTGTCAGTAATTTTGATTGAAGCAAAGGAGAAGTGGCCATGAAATATACATTTATAACTCTATATGAATACAGTACAATTACTATGAATGGTTGATGAACTCTTTAACTTTCTGATACTCATTGACAAGCTGTATTAAATTTCATTCTATGGCATCTGTCAAGGAAAATACAAAACTCTATTTACTGGGCCAATTAGAGGGAGAAAGAATGTTCAATCAAATTTATGTGAGGTCTGAATAAGTTATATTACATTTATCCTTGGAGAGGGGAAGAAAATGTTCTTAGACTTTTGCACTTTTGATATAGGAAAAAAATTGATAAATTGATGGGGAGTTCACAGCAAAGGGAAATTTTGCAAGGTCATAGCATATAGGGGTCCCTGTAATGTAGACAAAGGAAGACCTGAGCTTCAGCAAAAGAATGGCCAAGACCTCCATGAAGATCATAGGCACATATGATGGTATTATAAAGACAAGATTATACAGCCCCCTTCCTTTCATGTTCATATGAGGACATAGCTGTCTAGATAAATGTATCAATTTAGGGATTCTTGTTTACAAATGATTTCTGAAAGCAGAAAACATGTCTCTCCAATTTAGAATTCGTCTAAGTTAGAGGAGGGAGTCTCTATTCTTGAGTTAAGACAAAAAAATATGACAAAACCAATAAGCCATGTGCAATTGTTAAAACTTCTGATATCTCTAACAGAAATGTGACTGTCTAGCCTATGTGTGATCTCTTATTTTTGTCTCGGCGCACACAAAAAAGCATGGTCTCTAAGTGTCAACAGAGGTAGAATTCGAGGTCTCTCTGAAGATGATCTAAGAAACAAATATGGGGCCCAAAGAATTGAAGAAAATTTGGCCCATGGCCCCTTTAAATTTTTCCTTCAGCTAAACAGACATCTAGTCATTTGGAAAAGAACCCACCCCCTTGTTAGACTTGCTGAGGGACAATCCCCTGTTGTCATTTTTATTGTCTGCCCTGGAGAAGGAGGCAGCTTGGGATGCCTAATGGAATCTTGATTCTATTTCACAGCTATAGAGCACAGCCAGAGGCCCGTGGTGCTTTTGTGAGCCAGGATCCACGGAGGCTAATTTTGGCTGAATAGAGGCTAAAGAGAATTCATTTTTCCTTGTTACATTTATTTCACTAAAATTGTTCAAACTCACAAGATATTGCTGGAAGGACACCAGCAAGCACTTCTTAATTGGGGCCCCATTCAGTAGCAAAACTGACTTTGCAGGTACCAGCGCAGAGGTGATGAGGATTTCAGGAGCCCTAAATGCATGGAAATTAACCTTAACACAGGAGATATAAGCGTTATCTCTACTTAGATGTGGAATGTAATCTCGAGGCTTCTGTTTCACATACTTACTGGAAACTGTAACCATGGCTCTCATCTTTCAGTTTCTACATATGAAAGGTTTCATGTCCAGACATCACCAGTAGATTCTGCGGAGCATGTTCAGGGAGATAATTGCTATCCCCCCCAAACACTAAGAGTCTCTAGAGATAAGTAGTAGCAATTGAGTTTTAACCAGCATTCAGGAAGCCAAATGGACAATAGAGATACAGGAGGAAACGTTTTGCCTTTCCCTCCTACTGAAAATTTTAATGAGTAAGAAAAATTTTATATTTATGTTTTTAAATGTGTGCAACATTCTGGCCTTACAAATTATCTCAATGTTAATAGTACAGAATCTTGTTCTGAATTTTAATCTTGTACACATTCTGATTACTACTCATAGCTCTAACTTCTTGCATACTTAACTCGGTAATTAATAAGGACAGCCATTAAATTGCTAAAATCTTGCAGGAGAAACTGTGAATTTGTTATGTATTGATGTGACTTTTATTATTTTCTATAGGCTCTTCAATCTTTGTTTAAAGGAAGCATCATCTTCAGAAGGCACTAAGGAGAGGTGTAATCATTCCCATTTTACAGATGGAAAAATTAAAGCTAATGGAGACAGGGATAGGAGTGCCTCATAGAAGAATTTCTGTGTTCTGCTTCAAAACTCACTCTTTTGAAATCGGCGATATAAAATAAACCTGATGAATTTAAAACATAATTCTGAAATGGAAGATTGTGTTTCACAAGGGATCTTGGGAGAAAATGAATTTCCCTGTAACAGGTACTCCACGTTGTTTGTTGTCCAGAGGGTTCTGAGGGTAGTTAACCTAAGCTCACCTGCATTAAATATTGACCCTGAGGGGCAATTTGAGGCCTTGCTAATGGGGCAATTTGGGGCCTTAATGATGCAGACAAAAAGGTCCACAATCCTACTTGATGAAGTGAAGAGGCTCATTAGCATGATTTTCAAGGGTGGTGCTCAAAGAATTAGCTTGCCAACCAAAGCCATGTCTAAACTGGTCAAATAATGAGCTCTTCATTTAGCTAGAGTGCTGTATTTGACCAGTGTCCCCATGTTCTCATGCATTTGAATTTCTTTTCTTCTAGAGCATTAACTTTTTTACCACAACCTAAACGGACAGCTGACTTTTTGCAAAACTTTGAGAGCATACCAAATATGTGGCATTTTTTAAAGCAATACGAAACAAAGGGGGAGGTACCATAAGCTTACCCGAAATCACCAATTATCCCTACTAGGGGAAAGTTCTGTGGTGAAAACAATGGCATATTGTTTCAGTTACTGGATTTATGGAACACATGCCAGTATCTGACATAGAGTGGAGGCAAATTTAGGGAATAAGGCACACCATATCACCTTTAAATATCAAGCAAGAGTGCCATCGCGTACACGATTTCAGTGACATGCATGGAGCTTTTGCAAGTGCTCAGTGAATTTAAATCCGTAATGCCTTGAGTAGACGAATGTACACTCAAATACATACCACACACACACACACACATACACACACACAACATGCAAACCCACATGTCAATGTTAACTCAGTCAAGTAGAAAAGGCAGCTGGACATATACTGAGTGCTTCGTTATTAAAATTCACATCCACTGAACAAACACATGATAAGAATTATCAACAAAGGTGGAGAATTTTTCTTGTTTGTAGAAAATGTGTTTAAAGGCTTTAAGAAACATAATACTCAATAAGTAATTGAAAATATCTTACTTTGTCAGATAAATACATAAACTTTTTTCTTATGTAATTTTTATGTAGTATACTAGCACACTGTCTAATTCAATTATGAAGTACAATGATAGACTGCTCTTTGACTTATTCCTAACTGCTATACTAGATAGACCGAAGTGCCCTCAGCTTTGCCCTAGGCTCTTAATGCCTCAAGCTACACTTTAGTGACTGATTCAAGGGAAAAAATAATGAAAATTCAAAATGTGCCACTTTTAACTAATCAACTGCAAGATAATTCCCTTTCAGCAGTGGTAACAGATAGCTTCTTCCTACATATATATTCTATAGTTGACCACAGTCTTTGAAATGAACATATTTTTAAAATGGAATAATGTAATTATTATCCAAACTAATTGGTACCTCAAACAGTCCAAATTTAAATTCAATAAGCACCGTAGAAGTGACCATGTTTTAAGTTCTGATGTTTCACCCTCCTGTATTTTTAATTGTGGCAGATACGTTCTGCTACTGGGATGTAGAAAAAGAAGGGGGGCAAAGACGCCCGACATTCCTCCATATAAAAATGTTTTTGTAATCACTCTATTTAAATAGTAACATTCTATTTTTTTAAGCACTTAGTTTCTTGATCGGGATCCATATTCATGGGGTCTCGCTGTAATCCACTTTACCACTTAATGTTGCAATTCAAATGTTCAGTCAGAAGCAAAGCCCTCCAGAATAAAGCATGAATATTACCGTGTGGGGCTGTAAAGAGAAGACTATTAGAATATATCACCAACACACTAGGGGACCATTTAGTCCACTGCTCTAAATACATCATTTAATTACAATGGAGACATTACTTCATGTTTCTACTGATGTAAGTATTATTAGAATTCATGATATTCGCAGGCTACTGTGGGCCATTACATTGGCCATAAGCTATTCCATAAGATTTACTACTAAAGGCCCGCAAGGGTATTTGAGCATTCATGGATTCTGTGGCAGTAGGCTTTTATCTAAGACACATAAGTGAGGGACAACCGAGTTATTATCTCTAAGAAACATAGCTTAATATTTTGGATTCTAAAGGTTAAGGTACCATAAATCCTGAATTACTCTGAGATATCACATAAAGAGACATTTTTATTTTATTTTACTCTATTCTGCCTCTTAAAATATTTTATGATGGCAGTTTCTAGAGTTGTACCATGTTGTTTACATTCAGTCCCTGGATGCATCAAAACACTGACACAGCATTTCTTTTAGACTGTAGTAACGAAAGCAAAATATATATATATTGTGTGTGAGTGTGCTCATGCGCTCGCATGTGTGTGCATAGTGTGTTGTCTGTGGTATAGAGGGAAGGGAGAGGAAGGGGTTAATCAAATGCTTTTTTTTTTTTTTTTAAGGCATACCCAATTTCCATTTTAGGAGTCTTGCTCTCCGTGCTTTGATTGGCCCTTTTCATGATGGGTGTCCTTGTGTTGGTCGGAGCTGAGCCGATTTGCCCTTAGATGCAAAGCCAGGATCCTCTTGGGAAGGAAGATTCTAAGGGACTGCACAGGGAAGAGCAGAATCAGCTGCAAGAAGCAGCTTCAGAAGACTGTTTGCCTTTTTAGGTAGTGAGAATTACAACCAGAAACCTAAGCAAAGACCCCAGAAGGGGCTTAGTGTATTTATCACAAAAATAAGCAGATGAGAAAAAATCTTTTCTTTATTATTCAATGAAAACTTCTAGATAACTTCCAACAAATGAAAGCTTTGGAAAAGCAGGTAATAACAGGAAATTCAGCCAAATGCTCCAACTTGCCCCGTGCCGTGGCAATGCCAGCTTTCCATTTCTCTCCATGTCTTTTTCTTGGTGTTAGGAGATACCCGCTAAGTTTCTGAGTCTTAGCGCATGAAGTATGTAACTCCCTTTTTCCAGGAGAACGATCAGATATGTCAGCATTGGCTGTCTCATCTAGAGAGGGATCTAAAATGACAAACAGCAGCAAACAGCTAGAAGGGGATAGGAGGGTACGGAAGTTGTGTTTCCTGGGAGACAGGAAGAGATTTTGGGTCTGAACACAGAAACCCAACTGAAAAGCTAGGCAGACAAGTCACATATTTGGTCTCTGAAGTTGAAATATGGATGCCTCCCTTCTGTGGCAGATTTTTCTGTCATCCACCTTCCTCCCTACTCTCCTCTTTACTCCAAACTAAGAGTGTACTAGTCTGGACCCTTAAAACTTCTAGGGGAAAAAATTTCAACCACTGCTACATAAACTGTCACCAAGGGTTTATAGCTTTGTATGGCTTATAAATGCACTAAAATATTATCTTTAAGACAAGGAAGTAAGTAAAATAAGCACAGCTACCTTGGACAAATTTAGCTATTCTTCACTAAAATCTAAAATATTTAATTACTTCAATTAAATTTAAAAATCATCACATATATACCAAGAATATTTATCATAAAGTCCCATTACTTTCTTCTTCCATCTAATTAGAATGTGCTAAAACATTGTCCTTTGGGGCCAAAATTCTAGATTTGACCACTTTGTATTTTACATAAAATATATAGTCATCCGTTTTGACCTCAAACACACTAAATCTAAATAATATTTAAAAGCTAAGTAGTTTGAATTAACACTTCAGGTTTGTAATAATAAGTACATTTTGAAAAAATTAATACTACTTTTTATGAAATCATGCTGTGGAGACCATGCAAAATTTCTAAATCTAAGTAACTTCTAATTTCTAAGTATTAGCCTTTAATACATACAAATGGCTAAATATTTTTCAAAAAGTCAAGAGACACACAATATTGAGTTACTAGGAAATTTTCTACACTTTCTTCAGTTAGACCATTAACATACCTCAAACTGCTCATGCTCC
The DNA here is from genome assembly GCA_028533885.1 of Nasua narica. Taxonomy (NCBI): domain Eukaryota; kingdom Metazoa; phylum Chordata; class Mammalia; order Carnivora; family Procyonidae; genus Nasua; species Nasua narica. Next base: position 113,847,793 of record CM052810.1, on the reverse strand, counting down.
CCCAGTTTTCTTTCCTGAAGCCATGTTTTTCTTATTATAGATTTTTTTCAACCACACATATCTACCAACTACATGTTATTTTTTTGATTATCCATAAATAAATTAATTCAATATCTCCCTTTAAAAGATAGTGAAAGTCACCATAATCATTACTTTATCCATCCAGATAATCTTCTTATAAAAAATATGGTCTAGAGAGGGGCTATCCACCTTCCTAATTCTAAACCAAGTACTGCTTCCTCTTCAGAACTGAGCAGCACCTCTGTGTTGGGAGCTTGAACTCAAGGGATTCCAAAATCCCAGATGAGAGAGCCAGCCCAGGATTTCGGGAGCCTCTGAACCAAAAGACCAGGCCTAAGGGTCAGGGCTTTCTGATTTCTGCCTGGGGGAATCTTCACCCTGGTGACCCAGAGACATCCAACTGGAGCAGCCTGGGAAGATGTGGGGTTGACCTGATTCTCAAGGAATGGGCTGAAGAGGTAGACTAATGCTTAGAAAGGGTTAAGATTCCATTAATTATCACGCTTATTGAGCAACTACTATGTGCAAAGGCCTACTGCAAATGCCAGGGATACAAGAAGGAAATAAAAAAAGTAGAAATCCTTGACTTTTTGTATCTACCATTCTGGTTAGAGCAGTTAAAACCAAAGTTCATATGAATTGACCAAAAACATGTTCCACCATCATTGAAAGTGTGGCTCACTGCCAACTCACCCTTCCCATCTGGTTCTCCCACCAATTAGAGCAACTCCAGGTTTAGCCTTACACTTTTAGGTTTAATCCCAGTGGGTTCAAATGTTAGGTCTTCGGTCCCCATATTCATCTCACTGTGTAGTCTCTTTGAAGTCACTCTCACTTTGCTTGAGGTGAGGAGAAAAACCCTCCCATTCCTCACCCTTCAGTAAGGATGGGAGTTCCACATACAGACAACTACCTCCAGAGAAACTTCTTTCTCAGCTCTAGAGTGTCCACTCTTTCCTGGTGGAGGTAGGTGATCCTGGCTCCTGAAAGGAATGGTTTTTAATCTTTTAGCATGGCAAGTTGTGTTTAGGTGCTCTAAAACAATACCTTTTGTTTTCTTTCATGTAACCCTAAATTTTTAAATTGGGTGCTATCATGCATATTTTTAGGTTGATAACTACAATTTTTACCCTATATTTAAATAGTCACAAAGGATATGATTACTGACATTATAACAAAACTTGTTTTCATCATTTTTTTAATGTATCCAGTGAAATCTATCATAGCAATTTGATACCCATCACTATCATTTTAAAACACATGAACAAGTTCTTCTCTTACAGTTGGAAATTTTACACCTCTCTTTTACTCCTTGAATTTAAATACTCCTTAATCCAATAATAAGGAGTACTCCTTATTCCAATTCCCTTCTCAGGAGTTTTGCCTACTGTATTACATTGTTATATTTGGAATTACTTTCCCGATTGCCGTCATGGTTCTCTGGGACTAAAATATGTATACAAGCCAAAATAGAATTAAGCATTTTTTAAAAGATTTTATTTATTTATTTGTCAGACAGAGAGAGAACACAAGCAGGGGGGTGGCATGCAGAGGGAAAAGCAGGCTCCCTGCTGAGCAAGAACCCCAGTGTAGGACTTGATCCCCTGACCACGAAAGCTGAAGGCAGACACTTCACTGACTGAGCCACCCAGGCATCCCAGAATTAAATGTATTTTTTTGGACCACAAATTTCTTGATGTTTGAAAATATTGTTTTGCATTGAGCTGTCTTTATAATTATTAGTAGTAGATGATTGATTAAAATAACTTGGATATATTACTAATTTTGACAAATAATTTTCAAAGATAAAATTATAATTCTATTAGAAAGAAGTACTTTAATGAGAAGAATGGGCCTTTTGTTTTTAGGTATTTTATGTTTCCCTGGATGAATATTATCTTTGCTGGGATAACACAGGATTCAGCATCAAATCTATTCCTATATTTTATACATATAGGCATAATAAAAGCTGACATAAATAAGATAAAAATGATGCGAGGTCTTTTGACAGAGCAATGTTTTCTAGTTCTTGTAGCTCTTAAATTATAAGCCAAAAGTCACATCGTGATTATAAGAAATCTATTTTTAATTACAATTTTATTAGTTCCTGCTTCAATTTTATTAAAAAATAAATAAAATGAAATCATCAGTTTTTAAAAAAGTTGGATTATTCCCTCATTGGAGTAGTTCATTTTCTTATTTCTGGTCAGTAATCCAAGATATATCAAATGACCCCATTTTTGGGTCATCCCAAAAATCATCCCATTTTTCCTTCACTTAGAAGCACTCAGTTTTACTTCACATACTCACAAATGGTTAGGAAAAATAAAAATGTGATTTATGTCAACACTCTTGCCCAAAATAATTACTTTTGGTGGAAAATTTTTTAATATTTTCATATATTTTTATCAAAATAGTGGACCTATTGATTTTGTTTATTCTACTTTCAGAAAATATTTGTCCTAAACCTAATGGCAAAGCCAATTCTTATTTTTAAATCACACAGATTGACTTTCTATTAAAAATCTGACTTCATTTTTCATGTCAAATAAATGTGCTAATTTGTGGCCCCATGAAAACCATCTTCCTTCTGAATTCTAATTCTGAGGTGATAGAGAGAGAAATAGATAGATAGATAGATAGATAGATAGATAGATAGAATAGCAAGTGGAATGATAGCCTCCAAAATATATGCATGTCAAAACTCTGAAACTTGTAAATGTAACTTTATTGGGAAAAAGAATTTTTGGGGGGGAAAAATAATTTTTTTTAAAAAAAGATTTTATTGATTTGTCAGAAGGAGAGAGAGAGAGCAAGAGTTCATAAGCAGGGGGAGTGGCAGGCAGAGGAAGAACCAGGCTTCTCGGTGAGCAAGGAGCCCAATGGACCCTGGGATCATGACCTGAGCTGATGGCAGAGGCTTGGCAGACTGAACCACTCAGGGGCCCTGGAAAAAGAGTCTTTGAAAGAAAAATTCAATTAAGAGTTTTGAGGTGCAGAAAGTATCCTAGGTTGTCCAGGCAAATCCTAAATACAGGGACAAGTGTCCTCATAAGAGATACACAAAGGAGAGATATATGGAGAAAGGGAGGCAATGTGACCATGATGGCAGAGATTGGAGTAACACAGCCAGAAGCCCAGAAATGCAGACAGCCACCAGGAGCTGAAAGAAGCAAGGAGTTGATTCTCTCCCAGAATCTCTAAAGGGCCCTGCCAACATCCTGAATTGGGTCTTCTGACTTCAGAACTGGGAAACAATACATTTCTATTATTTTAAGCCACTAAGTTTATGGGAATTTGTTAATAGCAGCCATAGGAGACTAATAGAGATAGATAACCAGATAGAGAGAGAGAAAGAGATATAGATAGATAAGATAGATAGATTAAGGAATTTGCTGCATGGATGAAAAAAAAAACACTTTCCCCTTTCTTGGTTCTGTCATCATTGGACTCTTCATGTGTCTATGTGTCCAATGTTTCATCAGTGGATGGGAGAGGCAACAAATCTAAATGAAAATAATTATCCAAATTAGGAGTCTTCCAACATGGCCAAAATATTCCACTTCTAATGTCCCATGTCACCCTTAATAGAAACTAAGTCAGGTAAGGATTTTTTTTTTAAAGATTTTATTTATTTATTTGACACAGAGAGATAACAAGTAGACAGAGAGGTAGGCAGAGTGGGGGGGGGGGAAGCAGGCTCCCTGCTGAGCAGAGAGCCTGATGCGGGGTCTCAATCCCAGGACCCTGAGATCATGACCTGAGCCAAAGGCAGAGGTTTTAACCCATTCAGCCACCCAGGCGCCCCCAGATAAGAATTTTTTAAAATGTCTGAATTAAAGGAGGCTTCTCCAAATGCAATATTTTATAAAATCTCTTTGTTTGGAACCTGAATATTTTTAAACCCAAAAGGAAAAAAAGTCACCATATTAAGATTCAGGACAAATGCAAGTTATGAGCTTCTTTTGTAAAGTAGGAGAAAGAGGATTGTAAAGGGGAAAATGGGGAAGAAAAACCAGCATGACACTTGGATCACAGGCATATTTTTAGATAAATCAATTCAGTAAAAAATACACACAGAAGTTGAAATATAAAGACCAATACTCTTAAAACTATCTATGCTGCACACCTCTTAGTCAGTGTTGGTACCCTAGAAGCACATTTACCCCTGTGTAAAAACCCCTAGTCCCCAGTAGAAGTTTCAAATTTGGCAGTGCCCAAAGCTTAAGCAAGCTAGGAACTCTCTTGGAAAAAAAGAAGACAAAATTTTAGTACATGTTTAAACACAGAGTCTTGGGAGGGGCTCATGCACTCTGAGGGATCCTGACACTTAAATTGCATTAGTTTCATGGTAATTCCACCTCTGGATATGGGGCTTCTTAGCACTAATTGTAAAGTTGGCCTTTGAAATCTCGTATCAGACACAAAGCATCCTATTGTAACATCCATTAAAATTATGTTTCTTTTGTCATTTATGATATATCTTTACACAGACCTACCTCTCTCCTCTCCTAGATTACAATAATTTTTCTGCTCCTGAATGCTTTCCACAATCCCAAATAATGGACAGTACTGAAATATTGGTGACCAAATAATTGACTCAAGTCTTCAACCCTGGAACAAGGAATAGCACAATGTCTGGAACAATTCCCCTCACCATAGTTTGCAAAGACCTCATGGTATTATGAAAAATGTTAGAGCACCCTGCCTCTTGTTATCAAATGTGTTCCAGAGGTTCATTGTTTCTGAAAGAAACCTGAAGGGGAACATGAGTGGCTGGATAAAATGGAGGTAGGACAAGACTTGCTGGCAGTCCAGAAGCAGGATGAGATTTTAACCAGGGTCTCCTGTGGGGACATCAGAGGAAATTTCAGAAGTGCAGTAGGTTCTAGATTAGAAGTTGGGTTTACAACGTCGTAGCAGGCAATATTCTCTATTCTTGTAACATCATGATCTTTTTTATAGTGGTTTATGTCCTCTGGGGCCTCAAGTCTGGATCCAGAATCCTTCTGTGAATGGTGGCTGCTTCTCCCTTTAGAGCCACACCAAAAAGTTCTGATTATATTCTCCTTGGTTGACAATAGAGGATCCATTCTAACAAGAAGAATAAACCATCATTGTTCCCAAGGGTCCTGACAATTGCACTCTCTGGAGAGATGTTATCTTCAGATAGTTGAAGTTGATCTGCTTACCTGAGAGGTAATTTCTCAATGATTCTAAAATTCTCCAATTTGTATTTCAAGGAGTGGGGGGATAATTTCAGGGTTCCTATAAGTCTTTGTTACATGACTGCATGCTATAAAATGTTAAGATTATTCTCCAGGAAGGCATGATGCTCTACTGACATTTTATCATCTATGTGCTCTTTTACATACATATTTATGTCCAAATTGCCTCTTTTTCCTTTCAACTTCTTTAAAAGTGTGAATTGTACTGGGATGTTTCTCTGTACATGTATTGTGCTTGAACAATCATAAACTGGCAAAAGTCTAAATGTCTCTAGGACAGAACTTAGTTACTAGTACCAATTCCCAAGCTAATCATATCTTACTTCTTTCAGTTTACAAATACATGTTTCTTTATGGGGTACATACTAAGGAAGCCATAATGAACATTAGTTCTCTCAGACTCTTTGGCAGCATTTCCCCCTGGCTTATATCCTATTCCTTCCCGCACTTGCTAATATAAACTCTTAAGCACACCAGGGTAGGTATCGCAATGTTAGAGGGCTTATGAATTATGTGTTTTTGAAGTAGATATAGAATTAACAGGTATCCCCACTTCATCATTTTTGGTGGCCCCAAAAGAATTACTGCGTCTTTCACCTTGTGGTTCAAATGAGTTCAAAGGAGGAAGACAGCATTACATGATGGAAAGGGCCTCACGATCTCAATTAGATTAATAGACACTCACCCTAATCCAGTTCCACAGTATCTAACAAGGACTAAGTCTTCTTGTTTAAGTAATAAAATGGTAAACATGGACCATGGCATAGCCAGAACACATTTTTGTTTGACATGTAAATTATCAACTAAATCTGGGTAAAGAAAATGATAACCACCAAGGCTTTTCGAATATGAAATATATATCAAATTATACAAATGGATTGTATCATGATGACATCAATCTTATGAAATAGATACTGCTATTAGCTTCATTTTACAAAATGGGGAATTGAAATTTAGAGAAAATAAATTCTATCGACTAAACTTACACAGGTGTATAGTAAGGGTAGCAGGATTTTTGCTCCCAAGTTTCCGTATATGTCTCTACTACTTTTACAGAGGGGTTTGAGAAATATTCCCAGTACTATTTATTCAAGGTTGGTTTCTATGATAGATGATGAAATGACAGATAGGAGGTAGAAAATCCAGGGATTTTTATTTGCCGTTATCTTCCTGTATAAGGTATAGCAACTTCTATGATATTCTTATCAACAAATTCCATAAACTTAAGTGAGGATTAATGGTGAATTTTGCATCAGAAACAATACCGTAGAGTGATTCTTGAGTTGGAATCAAGTGCCACCTCTGGGCTGTACTTGTGGCTTTTGTCTTTCCACTTTGGGGATTCCACCAAAATGCAGACATTTCCCTTCCTCTGTGGTCCTACAAAAATCAATATCCATGATATATACAGGCTTTTTGAACATTCCCATTTCCATGGCAAAGTGGGTTCCTTTGGCAGATTATGCATGGTAAACTTACAGTCTTTTCAATATCCAAATCAATTCAAGGTCACTAGACACAACTCTTAGTAACAATCTCCATGAAAACAATTCCAAAATCCATTGCACAAAGCTTAGCCAAGATAACAGGATGGTTGTCTTTTGAAAGAGCAGTATAATTTCCACAGAAAAAAATATCATTTGAGTCAGATAACTTATGTTACTGTTTTGTAAAATAGTCAAATTCTTCAGGAAGCTCTCTTATTTCTATTTATACTTTAAAACAAGATTGACTAAACTTACCTAAGAAGTAAACTAATCTGTTCCTCCAATATCAACACTTTTCATAGTGGTGGCACATCTACTCTGAGATCTGCAGTGGACTATCATTCAGGACATTATATAATGTTTAAGCCCGAATGAAGATAAGTAGGTAGTCGTAAATACTTAACAAAAATATTCCTATGTCATGCAGCTTGCGTTACTAACATAAATGGACTAGAAGTCAAATTATGTAAAACTGGTAGAGGTAGTTGTTTTCTCTTGAAAAATGTGTAATGTTTGTACTGCGGCAGAACCAGCACAATTGTAAGTTTGTTAAGTTGCAAATTTTACAGTTATTTCATGTTTCTTTAAAAATTTGGTATTTCTGAGACTTACAAATATTCAACTGTGCTTATGTGATATATTCATTTCCTACTGCTATTGCAAAAAGTTACCATAAACTCAATGGCTTAAAACAATGCAAATTTATTATCATACCATGCTGGTCAGGAATCCAAGATGGGTCATAAACATGGCTAAAATCAAGTATCAGTAGAATCGAGTTAATTCTACAGACTCTAGAGGGGGATCCATGTCTGATAGAAACTTCTACAGCTACTTCCAAAGGATGACTGAGTTCCTTGGGCATGGTTGCATCACCTTGATTTGCTTCCATTATCTTACCTTCTCTTATTCTCATCCTGCTTCTTCCCTCTTATCAGGACCCATGTTGGGCCCACCTGGATAATCCATGATAATCTCGCCATCTCAAGATCTTTAACTTAGTTGTACTTGCAAATAAGGTAACATTTATCTTATACCTATTGGGTAACATGTTTAAAGGTTCTGGGCATTAGGAGGTATACATCTTTGAGGATGGGAGACGATTATCTTATCACATGTGGTGACAAAGATAAGGATGCAGTGGAGGGTTATAGTGGAAGAAGCCCTGTCTCTGTAGCAGCTGGACAGCTCTGGGATCGAATCCCGCCTCCTCACAACCAGGCTGTGTCATCTGTGAAGCAGTTATTCCTCAGAGCCTTCATGGAGGAGTTAGGTGGAACTTGTAAAGAAGTCACCAGAAAACTTCTCTTTATTCTCATTGGCTGGAATTGTATATCATGTCAAACCCTGAACAATCAGAAATCTAACAAGGAGATAGACTTATTCTACATAAAATGAATCAGGGTTTACTTTCAGAGCTGGGGAAAATTGATCCAGAAGCCATAGAGAGAGGTATAGGTAACTAAAAATAAGAAAAATAGAAAAAAAATAAAACAAACCAGGATTTTCTTAGGAAGGAGGTGGAATGCATGCTCATTCATTGGCAACCAGTAATAACCAATCCTGAGCTTTCAAAATTTAGCCTAAGCAATAATTATAGCAAAGAATAACTCTAAACACCCAATTGCCTTCATTCTGTAACATGAAGCAATGTGTTTAAAATACCTAGAATATGGGATGCCTAGGTGGCTCAGTCAGTCAAGCTTCTGACTCTTGGTTTCTGCTGAGTTAATGATCTCAGAGTCATGATCTCAGGGTCCTGGATTGAGCCCCAAGCTGGGCTCCATGCTCAGCAAGGAGTCTGCTTCTCTCCTTCTCCCTCTACCTCTCCCCCTGCTTGTGCTCTCTTTCTCTCTCAAATAAATAAATAAATCTTTAAAAAATACCTAGAATATTGCTTGGCGCACAATAAGTATTCAATATATATCAGCTGTAGTACCATTTTATGAGAATTATTTGATGTTTTGTTAGATAGTTTTTTTTTTTTTTTTGATTAATGCTTTGGACAGTGTAAAAGAGTAAACCTTAAGAGTCAGGGACTTAAACGATACAAAAAACAGACTGAAACTTGGGTTTTGACAAAAGTGAGACTCTGGCAGACAGAACTGTCTACTGGTCACATTTATGCCCCATGTTCCTCCTCACATCACAGCTCTACACAGCCTTAGATAGTGGTTCCCATTTGAGACACCGTCCAACCAATTATTCACATTAGCTTCCAAACTCTGTCTGGCATTTCTTTTATGTGACTACAGACCATTAGTCGCAATCTCTTCTTCCTTCTAGATGTCTTAGCACTCTCTTCTCTACTTGACACATATCATTATCCCATTTTTCTGCTGTTCTTTTGCACCTCTTGCTGATAACCATCTCAGCCAGAAATCTCTGTGGCCCACTTGCTCCTGGGATGTTGCCCTTTGCTACCTTCATTGGCCACCACCCAGCACTGCAGGCCACCTGCCAGGGCCACATGGGTTCCTACAGGATGGCACACCCAAGGGGAACCAAGCTCTTATGTGCTGTCTGCTTCATTTGTGAAACTGAAAGTCCCAAGCATGAACTAGTGGTGCAGGAAAGAAGAGCCTTCTTAATGAAGTGGCAATGTGGTAATGTGACCAAACAGCCAGGTCTTGGTAAAGCAAGGATGGTGAGAGACCTTAATATGGCCTGCTTGGGACCAGAAGTCAGGAACAAAATAGTCTCCTGCACAGAGATTTTTGTATTCTTTGCTTTCAATCACGGTTAAATTCTTTCACAACAAGAGGCCCCAAATCAAAATTGTTGATGTCGAGCTCTTCAATCTGGGATTATTTGGGGCATTTTAAGAATGGCAGAATATTCTCAAAGTTTGGAACAGAATTTGGTTTCACACAAAATTTTTATTTAAAAAAAAGATTTTATTAATTTATTGAGAGAGAGAACATGCATGAATGTGGGGGTGGCAGAAGGAGATGGAGAGAGAGAAAACCTCAAGCAGACTCCATGCTGAGCATGGAGGCTGACACAGGGTTTGATCTCGTGATGCTTAGGTCGTGACCTGAGCCAAAATTAAGAGTTGGATGCTTAACTGATTGAGCCACCCAGGCGCCCCTCCCAGGAACTTTTTTGAATGTTCTCTACTATTGCCAAACTGGTGTTTTTAATATTGAATTGTCAAATATGCTGAGTTTAGGGTAGAAGTAAATAGGCAGAATTTGAGCACTAACTTTATTGTATCTACAAATCTCATAACATCCTCCTTCCATTTCCTGTAGCATATAAAGAGCGGGGCCTATACAGAAAACAGAAATCAGTCTCCCAGCCCATTGGATGTCACCCATTAGTCATGTAGACAAAGGAGAACTTACTGAATACTTACGGGGGGATGATAATTTGGCAGTTTGTGTTATGTAAGTTTAAAATAATTGAAATAGTCTTTGCAACCTTCTGTACCTTGAAAATGTCCATGTGTCTTCGGATTATGCTTAACTTATAACAGGATCTCTGTATTGTATCCTTTGTGTTGTTTCAGGGTGTAATATCCCTGTATGTTTTCCACCTGGAATTTAAAGTACTTGGAGTTTCCTCTTGTGATCCTCCTATCTAACTGTCTTTGGGTGTCCCGCTCTCTTAATTCAAAACTCCCCTGGGTGTTTATGATGCCCTGGCTCTCCACCATCCAGTTTAAGCTTCTTTTTTCCTCAATTTGTCCCCTGACTTCTCTACAGTTTACACATCACCCTTCGACCTCAATCACCTCAATCACCAAGCCTGTTCCTTTTAGGCATTAATTTCAGATGTTCAAAAAAATAAATCTAATATTATCTTATGTTTTTAACATTTCCCCCTAAAAAGTATTCATGCATACAATTTTCTTATTTGATCCTCATGACAATCTTTTTAATATTGGTAGGCTGGACATTATCATCCTCTTTTATAGATGAGAAAATAGGTTCACAGGAATAAATGAATTAAGCTAAGCCACATAACAAGCAAAGCAGGAGAAGTGTGCTCCCAGACACATATAAGTTTCATGCTTCTTACTTTACTATTCCTTCACTGATCATTCTGAATGTTACTAAAATGCTTAACTTGCTAGGGCACTAATCAAATCAATAGTGTCTGTGACCAATGGTAAAATAAATAGATTCCCCCCTCCTCCCCAAAACGCAAATCACTTTTCCTTATGTGGATCAGTACCGCAGCCAGTCCTTTTATCGACGTGATTACAACTCCTGGGGCGTATTGTGGAAACAGACGTTTTTGAACTAAAATGTTCAGATAGTTATCCATATTTGCCCATGCCTCTCCCCCTTCCTCCCACCTATTTAGGTAAAAATGGGCAGAAAGAGAAAATGCAGTATACGCTTTCAACCAAAGGACCAAAATTTGAGGTGTGGTAATTTTGGGAAATCTCCTCTCAAGTCTCCAGGGTCTCCGAGAACTGATGGTGTTCAGTGACCTCCAGTTGCAGTGTATCATCCTTGGAGGATTGAAATTGATTTTCTTCACGTTACCGCGTGAGAATCCAGAGCCGGTGCCCCCTGACCCGCTCGTTGCCTAGGAGTGTGCCGCAGCGTTAAGAGCGGACGGATGTGAGCACGGGGCTTTGAGGGAATCATAAATGGTAGCAGCAGGGCTCTCATCCTGCTGCATTGTTTTGAAGTTATTCTTCCAGATTGTGCTTTCATTTCAGTTCATTCTTCTTCTCCGTGTGCTGCCGCGTGTGCCAACTCAATTCTAAACTTGCTTTTTTTAGCTTCTGAAAAACAAAAATTGGTTATCTACTAACTGATTTTAGTTGTACTATAAAAGCCCCATGACTGAATTTTGCAAACAAAGCTGAAATCGGCATGGTCGACGGTGTATTCACTATCCTGTATAAAGCTCCCCAAACCATCAAAAGTTGAAGCTGCCCATCCACCCCCCACCCCCGCCCCCGCCCCCAGTTGTTAGTCTGCCAAGCTTTCAGAGCAATCAATGGTGATAGCAAAGCGAGGCTACCCAGGAAGCAGGGAGCAACAGCTGGAAAGAAATGAAGAGGAGCCCCCGGGCCCTTCGTTTGCACAGGTGCTTTTCAAGACCCTGAGGGAGGGGTCTAGCAGTGTGATCCTGTGGTCACATGTTTCTATAAAATTTGCGAAACCGAGGCATTTAATGACAATTCTTTAAAGTTTCTCTTCACTCCCACAGCTCCCTGGGTGTCTGTCTGGGGGCATTGGAAAAGCCATGGGCATTTGGGGAATCTGGGTTAAGACAGGCTGCTGGGGGATACGCTTAATTTGGGCTTACTGGAATCTATTAATGGAATTATCAGGCACGTGTGTGTGGAGTTCAATGTCACAAGCCGTTGGTGGTAGGAACGGCTCCCGGGTGTGCCCCCGGGGGCCCACTGTGCCTCACACCTAGCATTGTGACAGCAAATGCAACAGCAGAGGTAGCATCCAGACGGGAAAGTGTCTGTGGGAAAAACGTTATAATCATAAGACTTGTACATTTGTCAGGAGGAGTTAGAATCTCATCAACACCCAGTAAGCATGAAAGTTATCTCCTGTCAGGAATATACTTCAAAATGTAGCATATTAGGTTTTAAAAAAATGTAGCATATTAGGTTTTATTTTTTTTAATTTTTTTATTTAAATTCAATTAATTAACATATAATATAATCTTTGTTTCAGGGGAACAGGTCTGTGATTCGTCAGGCTTATATAATCCCCAGTGCTCATTACAAAACATACACCATCTATATAACTCTCCCAATTTCTTTTTAATAGGAATTGAGCAAAATAGAATTTATCAGAATTCCCATATATATAGGGCACAACTGACAGCAGTGACAACAGAAAGATTATTTGTAACAATTCACATGTGAAAGGAATTTGATAAAGGTTTTCTCAAATTTAATAACAATATTCATGTTTCCAGGGCATGACCAATAATGATTTGTGAAGATGAAAAACTCTTCTGAACTATTAATTTTATGGAAAAATTTTGAATTATCATGTATAAGAAACACTGAGGTATATTAAGAGTCTCTTTATTAAAATATAGAAGTTGTCGTATGAAGATCCGAAGAGTATTCATCCAAACACTAAAGCAAAAAAAAAAGTGTAACTGCGTCAAGCTATTAATCAGTTAAAAAAAAAATTGTGACTTTTTCCTGAATTTGTGGATATGGTGCCTTTGACCACTTTTCTGAATTTGTAAATTATCCTGGGTTCTTTTTTTCTTGTTTTAAGCAAATTTTTACACTTGAACAGATCAGTCACCCCTGACGGTTTTGGGGACTAAGCAAAGAGTACAACAAAAGTGAATCCTACACCACATTTCTAAATATCTCAGCTTTAAATATGCAAATAACTATAAATAAACTATGTTCTGGAATCTTCACAACTATCTTCACAACTCTATAATTAGAAAAAAACTTTTTTTTTTTAAATTTGGTTTTTAGGGACATCTGGGTGGCTCAGTCAGTTAAGCCTCTGCTTTCGGCTTTGGTAATGATCCCAGAGTCCCGGAATCAAGTCCCACATCAGGCTCTTTGCTTAGCCAGGAACCTGCTTCACCTTCTACCTGTTTTTCCCTCTGCCTGCCAATCCTCCTGTCTGTGCTCTCTCTCTTTCTCTCTGACAAATAAATAAATAAATAAATAAATAAATAAATAAATAAATAAATAAAATCTTTAATTTTTTTGTTTTGTTTTTAGGTAACTGGAAGTTGGTCAAGTGTCAATGGTGACAGAAATTAATTATTATGCACAGGTGAGTATTCTATTAATGGAATGATGATTTGGGGTGATAATAACATACAGATATATATTCATGGATTAAAGATATTTATTCCCATACATTTTTTTACTTTATCAAAAGCATCTTGCATATTGCAATAATCAAGGCTTTTAGTTAATTTTTATTTTATTAATAATGGTGCCACATTATCAACTCTTTTGGAGTAATTTAAAAATTTTTTTTATCAAATCCAAGTCGGAGAAACTTTCTTTTATTGGGTCAGTACCAACTGAAATTTTTTTAAACTAATCTTTTTAATGTTTTAAAAATTTTAAAAAATTTATTTATATTTTATATTTATTTATATAAATATAAAATATAAATAAATAAATATTTATTTATTTATATTTTATATTTATTTAAAATTTATAAATTTTAAAATTTATTTACTTGTCAGAGAGGGAGAGAGTGCACAAGCAGGGGGATTGGCAGGCAAAGGGAGCAGCAGGCAGAGGGAGAAGCAGGCTCCCCGCTGAGCAAGGAACCCCATGTGGGGCTCAATCCCAGAACCCTGGGATCATGATCCGAGCGGAAGACAGCCACTTAACTGACTAAGCCACCCAGGCGTCCCATGAGTAAACTTCTTAAAGCAATACTTAGATTCAGAAATGAACCTTGAGTCTGAACATCACGTTCAAACATTACAAGATGTCATATATATTATTGTTATTGGAAAATATTACAAAACATTTTAGTTTGCTCATAGTCATAGTTCATATTTACATTGTAATTTCATCATATCTTAAGGCAATATATAGACCCAAACAGTAAGGTAAAGAATCTACGTTTACTTAAGCGACTTATCTATATCTGTGTCTATCTATATATGCACACATTTAACAATACTATGAATTGTTTACTTCTGCAAATGTTTCTCAGCTGCCGTTATTTCACATATTGTGAACTTTGCACTATATGATGAGTACACCTGCAATCACACGTTAGAAGAGATGTAGAAGCCTAAGTGAATGAATGCATGAGTGAATGAGTGAATGAATCCCGGGCACTATCGGGAAATGATACTTGAAGAAACCAGACACTCTTAGAGTCATGCTTACTCTGAGAAAGGAGTTGACAAGATAATCAGTCTTTTCTGCTACCCAATACTTCCTCTGCTCAGATCCTCTTCACTCTCCAAAGCAATGTCCATCTCAGATGCTGAGATCGGCAAAGCCCCGAAAATCTTCAGTGTTCAGACACAGTAGCCTCCTCCTATTTTTCTTTTCTTTTCTTTTCTTTTTTTTTTTGAGAGCATACAGTCTGAGATGTGAAAAAGATTTTTCCTGTGGACTGAAGGTGTTTGTTGTGAGGGCACCTATGTTTGTGTTTACAGGTTGTTCTGTGTGATGTTGAGTGTCAGATCCCAAGTTATAGAGGAGCTGGAGTTCTTCAATAAACAGTGTGTGTGTGTGTGTGTGTGTGTGTGTGTGCACGCACGTGCATGCACATGCATGTGTCCAGAACAGGGGCTGCTCTTGTCCAGGTTTAAGGACAATATGACTATTGTATCTAATTTTGTATTTATATATTTTTTTCTTAAAATGAGCCTTGAAAATATCTAGTATTCAGCCTCCACAAAACTTAGATTTACTCCCGGAGAGAACTTCTGGATAAAGATTGCGGATAATACACACATGTGTTTGCTATAGCATCTTTCCAAACCTCACTAAAATGCCTTGCTAGTGATTTGATTTTTTTTTTTTTTACTTTATAAGTCCCCAAGAGAAAATAAGGAAAAGGATCCAACAACAACAGAATTGAGAAAGCTAAAAAACAGATGTGTGAGTGGTAACTGAATTAGCAGACTAGGAAAGACAAAAACTTAAAGTGTCAGTTAATCTTGGAACCCTTTTCTTTCACATCCAATATCCATCCTCTCAGAAAACTGTGCTGGCCCTACTTTCAAAATACACCCAGAATCTTGGCATTTCCCACCATCTTTACTAGTACCACCTACTGTTGGGGTTTAATTGTGTCCCCCCAAAAGATATGTTGAAGTCCTGACCTCTGGTACCTCGAATGTGACTTTATTTGGAAATAGAGTCTTTGTAGATGTAGTAAAGTTAAGATGAAGTTGTACTGGTTTAGGGTTTCTTTTTAACAAGAGAGAGATTTGGAGATACCGACACACACAGACGAAAGATGGCCAAGAAAAGAGGAAAGCAGAGGTTAGAATTACGCTACCACAAAATAAGAAATGGCCAGGATGTCTGGCAAACACCAGAGGCTGGAAAAGGCAAGAAGTGATTCTTCCTTAGAGCCTTCAGAGGGAGCATGGACCTACCGACACCTTGATTTTACACTTCCGGCCTCAAGACTAGGAGAGAATAAATTTTTGTTGTTTAAGCACCCAGTTTGTAGTATTTTGCTACAGCAGTTGCAAGAAACAAACATGGATACCGTTATTTCGTGCCTGGACCGATGAAGTAATTGCTAACTGATTATTCTGCTTCTACTCTGGCCCAACAATCAGTCTATGCTCAACACAGCACCAGTTATCTTCCTAAAATATAAATCAGGTCATGTCATTTCTGTGCTTAACACCCTGTATTGGCATGCTATTTCTTTCAGAGTAAAATCCAGTGTTTGCAATAGCACACAAGGCCCTACATAATCAGAGCGTATTTCCACCACCCAGGCCTGTCACCTCTCCACCTTCCTCACCACCTCCCATCATATTTTTTTCTTCACTCCTCCCACTCCAGATGCACTGGCTTCCTTGCAGTTCATGAAACACATAAAGTAGGTTTTCACATCAGACCTTGGCATGAGAGGTTCCCCTCTGCTTGCAACACCCTTGCCTCAGATATTCCCTTGGATAACTCTCACTAACTCACTAACTAACCATCAAGTCTTAATAAAAATTCATATTCTCTCTAAGACCTATCCCAATCACCCTTTAAAAAATTCCATCTGCTCTTCATCTTTCAGCATTTCCAATCCCCTTACCCTTTTGCTATATTTTTTCATGGCATTTACCAGTTTCTAAAATATTAAATAATGTAATTATTATGTGTCTTGTTTATTGACTATTTCTTACACTCTATAAGCCCCTTAGGAGAGAGAATTTTGTTTTGTTTACTCTTGTAACCCAAGTGCCTGATCTCTGCCTGGCACATGATAATAAATATTTGTTGAATGAGTTTGTGGTATTGATTGGAGGATCTTAGTCTCTACCAGAGAACCCCAGAAATACTAAAGAAGTCCTGAATAACAAAAAGTCTAGAAATAAGAGACATTTGGGACAGAGATGGGAAAATGCTTGAAAAGTTATCTAAATAGTTATTGGATACCTGGCTCTCCTCCACCCCCAAGAAAGAGACAATAGGTTTACTCTTTGGAAAGAGTCTCTAGCAGACTCTTAGGGTCAGGGAGTGATTTCAGGCGTATCACATAAAATTTGCTCACTGCACAGGGAGATCCCAGATTCTCTTGTGTTATTTGACTCCAAGAAGATTGACATTCAAGCTCATGAATCATGGGTGGGAACTTGCAAGATTTCTTTCTGGAGAAACTGTCAAGTCCAAAAGAAAATATTTACTGATACAAAGAGTTGAGGATGCTTCCAAAGAAACAATCCAGTCAAATCATCTCATACTAGACAGTGTGAAACCTCCCATTTATACTGGACAGCTAATAAGCTTTTAGAGCCTAATCCTAAAACATGAAGGGATTATCTTCATGAAAGCATCTAATTTGAAAGACTTTACCTACCAGCAATGGAATAAAATATGTTTATGTATTTCTTTAAGAAGATAATATAACTTTGTAAGAAGTTATATATAAGATGTATAATATAACTTATATATAATATATATTAATAATGATATATTATTATTAATATATATTAATATATATTATTAATATATAATAATTATTAATATATAATATATATTATTAATATAATAATAATGATATATTATTATTAATATATATTATAGTATATATTATTATTATACAAATATACTATATTATTATATATAATATAATATAATCATATTATATATGATTCATATATATGAATATAATATATATTACATATAATCATATTATATATGATTCATATACATGAATATTCATATACATTCATATACATGAATCATATATATGATTATATTATATATAATAATATAATATATTATGTAGAATAATAATATATATAATATAAGATGTATAATATACAATATAAGATATATAATATAAGATAAATATAACTTTGTATGAAATGAAATCTTGTATCACAGGAAATATTTCTAGCCAAATCTATCTATTTTAAACCTTAAAATATTAAGAACTTAATGATTATATTCTGGCATTTTTTAGAAATCAGACCAATGAATTGTTTACCAGAGATTTGGAATCATAATTAATGATTTCTGTGTAGACTTGCTGGTCAGTGATCCAGTTGTTTTGTTTAGACTTTCTGTCTAGGCTCTTTAAATTCAAACTACTTTGTACAACTTTACAGATATTTATCAGGTACTTAGTGTGTGCAAAGCATTTTTGAGTGCTGGAAAAATATATAATATCATTATTAATGCTACTGTGAACTATCCAGGACAGGAATTAGTACTTTTGTTTGGTAACCAGAGAGAATTGAAACAAAGAGATTAGGTGATTTAGGTAAAATGAAACTGTGAGCTAGAAAATCCCACGTGGCAAGTCTTCCCAACTGACAAAAACCCAAATTCCTCTGGGAATTTGCTTTTGATGAAGTTTCTTATCGTTTGTCTAATCAAGCACCTACCTAGGAATTCCCATGGCTTATTACATCAAACAAGACAGATTACATTTGACGCTTTCTCAAAGTATTTTGAAGTCCCCCTCCCCGCCTCCAACCATGCATTTATTTTCACCTAGTGAAGGGGAGCCATCGGTTCAAGATGGCTCCAAAAAGCTCATTGGCTCAGGTAATTACTTGATTTCCTCTCTTTGAAAATGTCATGCACATTTTAAGCACATTGACAAGCAAGTTTGAAATGCTTGTCACATTCAGAGATGCTACAAAATGCAGTCTGCAAGGATAAATGGGTCTTTGGATTAAAAGCTGTTATTAGGTCCAATCTTCGTGATTTTTTTTCAGTCTTCAATGTAGAAACAACACTCTCTTCTTGGAGTCTCATGTCCCAAAGTTTTCTGAGATTCATTTAATAGTGAAGATTCTCAACGACAATCACTGGAAACCCCAACTAAAATTGGCTTATACACTATGGCAATTAATATTTTCACTTTGCTAGCAACCCAGTGGACTTCAAGAAAGTTAAGCCATGCGCAAAGACACCATTGTGTCTTTGCTTTTCCGTTTTTGGAGGTATCACCCTCATCTTATTAGTAGTAACATGGCTGCAGTAATACCAGGAGGCTCATCTAGACATGACAACAATCAGAAGAAGAAAAGAGATGCTTTCTTCTTATGCACCTCTAGAAGCAAAACAAAAGTTCCCAGAAGTCTCTCCAGCCAATTTTTCTGCATACCTTATATTATATCGCATGCTCCTTTTTGAATCAATTGCAGACAAGTACAATTACATGATGTTAAAAATTTGGGATGAAATGGATGGCTTGAGGGGTCAACCACATTGTTCTCTTCTTTGTCTTTTACCTGTTTCTGACTGGCCACTTAAATTTTGTTTCAAGTTTGGCATTCCTGCATTATTAGTTTAATGTATTAGTTTGAAATTAGAATTAGGGTAAAATTAATTTAATGAATTAGAATGTACCTGTTTCAGGCCACACTTAGCATCAAATGCAAGGATTTATTAAGTTGCATGTTCATTAATTTAAATGCAGTGAGAATCAGAAATTTGAAACTACTTTCTAGTTGCTCTAGTAAGTAAACTCTTGCTCTCTCCTCCAATGCTTCTTAATTAGTAGATAATTCATGGACAAGTAGAGTCAAAATTTGAGTTGCAATCTTTTCCACTTTCAAAGTGTATAACATCGTACAAATTACTGTCTGCGAATCTCAATTTCTGCATTAATTAATTGGAGATTATTGAATCCCTATATATTATTATTGAGGCCTGTTGGTTTCATTAAATAAAATAACCTAAAAGCAAACTAAAACTCAAAGGCTATCCAAAGTTACAATTATTGAGAATTTTAGACAGGGTCTATGTTAATAACTTTGACACACATTTCATATGACCATTACAATAACTTTATAAGGACACAGTATTATTATTCCTGTCTTACAGATGAGGAAATTGAGATTCAAAGTTTAAGGGACTTGTCCCAGTAAGTGGAAGGGCTGGGATTTGAACTAAACCCATGCCTGTATGACCCTAAAAGTCATGTGCTCAACTGCCACATTTTACTGATATACAAAATCATTGTAACTATTACTGAAAATCTATTCATATTCAGTTCCTTCACTATTTCTATGTTATGGTCTAGAACACCTAAATCAATGAATATTCACTGAGCACATACTATATGTTGGATATTAGGCCAGACATTGAAACAGATCCAGATAATCATGGTGCATTTTCCTGTTCTCAAGGTGATTACAGCCTAGCCAGGGAAACTAAAATGATTGATCAGTCAAGGCGATATGCCATCTGAACAGACTGGCACAGGCAGTAGCTACTGTGGGATGTGTGTACTTCCAGAGAAGTGGGCCAGAAGGTAGTTAGCCATGAGACTTCAAATAGAAATGGGTGATGGACATTGTGGAGGGTATGTGCTATGGTGAGTGCTGTGAATTATGGAAGACTGAGGATTCACAGACCGGTACCCCTGAAGCAAATAATACATTATGTGTTAATAATAAAAAAAGAATATATAACCAAAGGAAAAAAACCCATCAAAAAGAAAATGAAGGAACAACAACAACAACAACAACAACAAAGTGGGTTTTAGCTGGTCAGAATGTATTATCATAGCACGTGGTCTGGTGAATAAATTTGTGAGGAGAAGTAAACTAAAGTATCTGCCCAAGATAAAAGGTCTGTGTAAAGAAACCTGAAGGTTGGTGCTGATGGGGAACTTCTGCAATAATTCTGCTCCTCAGGAGACATTAGATTCTGAAGGCGGAGAGCTGAGTGGGAGAGACCGGGCCAGGTAATGAGTGCCAACTCTCCAAGGAAATGGCAGGGTCCAATATTATCATTTTTGGATTTGATGAGAGTGCTCTCCAAACTTATTCACTGTCTATAAACACATATTTTATTATTTGCCAAAGGAATCTTCGCAGAAAACATTTGGACTTTTTAAAAAGCAAAAATTTAGGAATGAAAAGGAAAAGATCTTCCCAAACTATCTTCTCTAAAAGAGAGCCTGTGGGAGCTTTCCTCTTTCCCACACTCTCTCCCACCCTTTTGTGTACAGAGATTTATCTCGGTGTCTCTGAACTTTCTTAGGTTAAATTATTACTATTATTATTATTATTTTACTAGAGGCTAGTAACTTCTAAAAGCTCAGTTTATACCCTTTGGAATATTTAAAATTCTTTCCTTCCCTCTGCCCCTCCCACATACACAAAAAAACTCCAATGTTCAGAGGAATGTTGAAAAAGAAAACCAAAAGCTGGTGGCATCACAATCCCAGACTTCAAGCTACATTACAAAGCTATAATCATCAATACAGTGTGGTACTGGCACAAAAACAAACACATAGATCAATGGAACAGAATAGAGAGCCCAGAAATGGACCTTCAGTTCTGTGGTCAACTAATCTTTGACAAAGCAGGAAAGAATGTCCAATAGAAAACTGACAGTCTCTTCAATAAATGGTGTTGGGAAAATTGGACAACCACATGCAGAAGAATGAAACTGGACCATTTCCTTATACCACACACAAAAATAGATTCAATATGGGTGAAAAATCTAAATTTTAAGGAAACTGCCAGTATGGTTTTATCATCTTATATTTCCACCAGCAGTGTATGAAAATTTCACTTCTTGTGGTCTGTCTTTATCAACATTCTTGAAAGTATAAGTTGGTTGCAGTTTTAATTTGCATTATCCGATCAGCATCTTCTCTGTACTTACTTTCCATCATATATCTTTAGTAAAAGTTGTGATCAAATTTCTTGCCCACTGGTTTTTATTGTGTTGCCTTATTATTGAGTTGTAAGAGTTTTTTGTTTTTTGTGTTTTTTTTTTGGTTTGGGGAGTATATAAAAAAAGTTTTTTTTTGGTTTGGGGAGAATATAAAAAACCAATTTTTTTGGACACAAACCCTCTCTCTCTCTCTTTTCTTTTTGTTGCAAATATTTTCTCCCAGTTTTGGCTTCTTTTTCTATTTTCTTTGTGGAAAATACAAGTTTTTAAACACTGATAAAATCTAGCTTAATGACTTACTCTTTTTGTGCCCTAATCAAGAAATCCTTGCCTAATCCAAGATCACAAAGTTCTTCTCTTACATTTTCTTCTAGAAAATTTTATGGTTTTTAGTTTTATTTTTAGGTCTATGATCCATAACAAATTAACTTTTTTGTGTATAATTTGACGTAAAAGTTGATTCTTTTTCTTTATGAATATCCGGTTTACAAGAACCATGACTTTTCTTTCCCCAAGAAATTGCCTGGGCAACTTTATTGACAGTCAATTAAATATATATACATGGGTTAATTTTTAGACTACTAACTTTAGAGTTCCATTGATCTATATGCCGATCTGTTAGATAATAAGCTTTTATTATAGCTTTAAAATATAGCTTGATTATTATAGCTTTAAAAGTCTTGAAATCAAGTAGTGTTAGTCCTCCAATCTTATTCTTCTTTTAAACATTATTGGCTGTTTTAGATCATTTTTATTTCCATATAACTTTTAAAATCATTTGTCAGCTTTTCATTTACATTTGCAGCTGGGATTTTGTTGTATCAATACCCATCTTTAGAATATTCAGTACTCCAATCCATTAACATGTTATATATCTCCATTTGCTTGGCCTTTATAAATCTCTGCTTGCAGTAATTAACGTTTTCCTTATAACAGTCCTGTGTATCTCTTGTTAGATTTATTCCAATGTATTTTGTGTAGTTTGGCACTATTTAAAATGAAATCTTATTGTTAAAATTCATTTCCTAATTGTTTGTTGCTAATATAAAAAAAAATAGCTAGTTGACTTTGGTCCCTCTTTCGAACTTAAGTGCTACAGCCAAGTAGAGTGAGTAGGCAACTAGCAGCTCACCTAGACAGTCTATGGATAAGGGGAATTTTTGACTCAACCGAATACTTTTCTAACTTGCGACTCGAATCAGATTCTTGAGTCAAATTAATTTACCTCATTTTAAATTATGCTAAATAAAAACAGTAAAAGCTAGACCACCAGGGACTGTTAGAGTACTTTACATATAAATTTTTCTCTTATTAGTCTTTTGACAACTTTATGTTTAGGTACTATTCTAATTCCCATTTTACAGAAGCTATGTGACTGTAATTAAGTAACCAGATTACATTTACTAATCCAATAATCCTCAGAGACAGTATTCAACCAGTTTTATACGATATTCCTTGAAAAACTTGTTAAGATCTCTGCTCTTGAGTTACAACTAGAACAACTTTTGGTGCACTTTTGTGAAATTTCCAGTACTGAGGCATAAATCCTCTCTAATGAGAATAGTACTTCAAGAGTTCATTCTTAGAGCGTACCTTCCAAGAGGAAAAACATTTGTAGGAAATAAAATGTTGGAAAGGATGTTGGGTTAAGACTTGATGGGGTTAAATTTTGAATAAATTTTGAAGCTAAGTGAAGGAAGCTGCTTGAGGGAAAGGACCTCAGTGTTATTAGAGATGAATGGAAAAGACAGAAGCCTACAATTTTGCTTTTACTCTCCCCTCCTCACCTCCTCTGGAGAAGCAATGAGATCATTATTACTAGTTCTCTTTTACTGTCCAGAGAATTAAGACATTTAAAGTCTCTTAGCTAAGTAGTGTGTTAAGAACAGAGATTCAAACCCAGGATAAATTTGATTCCAAATCTCGGGCTCTTTCCGTAGCACATCCCTTCTTCTATTTACTCTTACCAGCTCTATCCCCACTCTTCCCAAGGTTTTGCTCTAGAAGCCATTTGAATTTGGTGAAAGGAAGGATGGGTACAGAAAGTAAAAACCCACCATATAAATGCAAAGTGACTAAACAATAAAGTTTGGGACTAGTCTCTGCAAGGTTGGTTTAAGTACAGGGAAAAGAATAATATTATTCCCAGAACTGAGAAAGAGGGAGCCAATAGAACCTTTTCCCTAGATGTTAGGAGGTGGTTAGGACTTTCAATGAAAAGAATGGAGGAAATATCAAGATAGGTCTCAGTGGTACCATGTATTCAGAACTTGAAAGAAAAAAGAAAAAGCCTCAAAAATGACTAAGAGAACCTCCAGTTCTCTTATAAGTGCTTTACCCTAAGTTTTTGTTTGTTTGTTTTTGTTTTTGTTTTTTGTCCAATCACCAAATTAAGTAGGGAAATGGAAATTCATGGCTCCTCCACCCCAAAATATGATCCTATCTACTAATTTAAAATGAAAGGTTAACTTCCCTGAAATTGCAACGTTTAAAACCTATTTGTGTTTTTTTTTTTTAGTAAATGATTTGCCTACTATTATATTTCAAACATTCTTAAAGAGTTACAAGAAGAACTTTGGGTTTGTTTCCCCCTAGGAACTAATGTGGAAGGTCAAATTTCTTTGAGTAAAGCTGCTGCAAACCTAAGGGAGATTAAATGTATTCACTACTTGGCAGTTAAAAGAGACATTTAATAGAGTTCTTCCTATCTAGTAAGAGAGCACGGTGTAGTTCTAAGTTAGAATTAAAAGAGCTGTTTGCCTTTCCACTTCATGGTCTTATTAGCTTTATCCTATTAGGAACAATTTCTATTAATGAACTAAGAAGCAGATGGACCTTGGCAGCAAAAAAAAAAAGGCTTGTTTTCAAGATGTCAGAAAAAAATTGACTAAAAATATTCAAAATTTGAACTGCATACTAGCCTTTTTTTTAGCCATTTAATATTCTAAGTATATACTTTAATGACATAGGTTTTGTATACTTGAAGGTACTAACTTGTGAAAGCAAGGGAAATGAGATCATGCATATATATATACATATATATGTATATATATCTATACACATACACATATATATATTGCAATAAGAATTTTATTGGCTAGTTTTTGGTTTTCTTTGCTTCTGTGTCTATACAATGCAATTAAGGAAATTAGAATACTGTGAATTTTTCTCATAAACTCATGTAGTTCACATTAATTCAGCTCTAGATGCTAGGAAAGAGAGAATAGAAAACAATTTTTAAATATGTAGGGAATTCCACCTGCTATTTTACTCTAGGGGTTTATGTCCCTTAGTCTTGAGAGCATTTATAATAATGCTGACATAAACCTATACTCCATAGACATTATCCCCACACCACAACTAACTATTTTATATACACACAAAACCACATGCACTCTATTTAAGAGGTAAAAGAGTTATCTTCAAAGCAACTTCAACTCATTTTTGCTTAGGGGCTAACCTTCTAAATCCCTGAACCAAAAGCTTTTAAAGGCATATTGTTCAAGTCAGATTTTTTTTTTTTAATTTTAATTCAAATTCCCATTATTTAACATATAGTGTCATTTTAGTTACCGGAGTACAATACAATGATTCAGCATTACCATGACAACATCACTCATCACAAGTGCACTCTTTAATCCCCATCACCTATTTAATCCACCCACCACTCACCTCCCCTCTGGTAACCATCAGTTTGTTCTCTACAATTAAGAGTTTGTTTCTTGTTTTGCCTCTCTCTCTCTCCTTTTTTGTCCCTTTTTCATCTGTTTCTTAAATTCCACATGAGTGAAATCATATGGTTATTTGTCTTTCTCTGACCAACTTATTTTGCTTAGTATAATACTCTCTAGCTCCATCCATGTCATTTCAAATGTCAGGAGTTCATTCTTTTTCATGGCTGGATAATATTCGAGTGTGCGTGTGTGTGTGTGTGTGTGTGTGTGTGTGTGTGATATACATGATATATATGTGATATATGTGTGTATATATATGATATATATGTGATATGCAAATATATATATCACAGCTTTTTCATTCAGTCATCAGTTGATGGACACTTGGGCTGTTTCCATAATTTGGCTAGTGTAGATAAAGCTGTTATAAACATTAGGGTGCATGTTTCTCTAGCACCCCAATATATTGTATTCATAGGGTAGTTCTATTTTTAACTTCTTGAGGAATCTCCGTACTATTTTCCAGGGTGGCTGCACCAGTTTGCATTCCCACCAACAGTACAAGAGGGTTCCCCTTTCTTCCCATCCTCAACAACACCTGTTGTTTTTTGTGTTGTTAATTTTAGGCATTCCAAGTCAGAATTTTTGTTTAAGTCAGAATTTTTTTTTTAAGCTTCCAGTTAAAATAAAAGTCTATTCTGCTGGGCCTCTGAACTTATCTGTTGGCCATTTATATTACAAGCAAAGAAATCACAGGCTTAAATAAATAAAAAACAAAATAGTACTTTATAGCTAACTTTTAAGACATACATATTCAAATATTTAAAGGTATAAAGTTTCAATGAACATATAAAAGTGACCCAATAATGTGCATTACTTTAATGTATTCTCAGATAAATTTCTTCCAGTGGCACGGTAGTAATGTTCCATTATCAGCTCATAATATCCATGATAATACCGGTAAAAGAAACAGTGTCAGATTCAGTTTTTCTTGCTCTAGTAACAAAAGTCAGAGAGAAAGAGAAAGACAGAGAAACACAGAAGGAAAGAGAGAGAACACAAACAAGAGTAGAGGAGCAAATTGACTTAAAAATTTATACTTCTGTCTGAGCTGATATATTTTTCTTTGACTTGATTATAAGCTCATTGGTTTGATTCCTATATTTCCCACTGTACCAAGAAGCACTGCTTTGTTGCCACACAGGCCTAAAAGGAATGTTAAATTTCTTATCAAAATTTAAGGGCACCTGAGTGGCTCAATTGGTTAAGCATCTGTGATCGGCTCAGGTCATGATCTAAGGGTCCCTGGATCGAGCTGCTCATTGGGCTCCCTGCTCAGCAGGGAGTCTGCTTCCCCCTCTGTACTCTCCCTCCACCCTCTGAAATGAGTAAATAAAATCTTAAAAAAAAAGAAAAAGAAAAAATATTATCCCTCACACAAGCAAGTCACCTTATTATACTTGAGTGTTCAAGTCTTCCATATTATACGTATTTACTTCTAAAAGCAGCATGTTGTTCATCTGATTTTCAATCTAGGTACATATTAGAATCACCTGAGAAACTTCTAAACATGCTAATGCATAAGATTATTTTCCAGAGATTCTGATTTAATTTGGTTTGAGATGGTCCCTGGGCATTGGGGGCAGAGGGGGAGGGAGAAGCATCCCACATGATTTTTAATGTACAGTCAGGTGGAAAACCATTGCAGTATTTCAGTATTAATTTTGAATACTTATAGAGGTCACATAGGAAATCAAGTGTGAAAATGTAGAGAAATATAACAGATTTAGTAGATTGTTATGAGTATGACTTTGTAAGTGTTGGACGTCATGGTACATGAGCCTTTGGAATGGTTTTAAAAAACACATTAAGTAGAAAACAAAACAAAACAAAAAACAGGGGTGCCTGGGTGGCGCAGTTGGTTGGGGAACTGCCTTCGGCTCAGGTCATGGTCCCGGAGTCCCGGGATCGAGTCCCACATCGGGCTCCCACCTCCATGGGGAGTCCGCTTCTCACTCTGACCTCCCTTCTCATGCTCTCTCTCACTCTCTCTCTTTCCTAATAAATAAAATCTTTAAAAAAAAAAACACATTAAGTGGTTAAATTATAGAGATCATAACTATGATCATATAAAACAATAACGATAATAATATTAACAATATTAACTGAGCACCTAAGATGGACAGAGAACACAAAAACAGAATTATGCTAAAATTATACAAATGGGTGAGTGATACTTGTTATAAAACTTCCAGTAAAATCATTATACAAGAATGCTACAGTGATTAATAGCAGTAACGGGAAACATGGCTTACACTTCATTTGTAACCTCCTTAACAGTTTTCAGTACAGCCCTAAGAACTTACATACCTATATGAATAACATATCTATATTTAACACACATTATATCACCATACTACATTGGCTTAATCTTAGATATCCAAAATTGCTTAATATGCTTTCACATGGACAGTAGATCAAAATGCAAAATTATCACTTCAAAATTAATAACAATTAAAATTATCAATATTTTATTTTTCCACTTTCTTAAACATTCACTTCAAACTAATGTTTTATGCTCCCAGATTTTTTGTTTATTCACTAATAAAGAATTTTAAAAAGTTGAAAATACTAGGCAGTTAATTTGTCAGTAATATTTTGAATGAATTTGAATGAGTAAATGAAAAATATAAAAGCTCTGTTTTTTATTTTTCATATACGAATACTGGGATTTTTTCAAGATTACATTATCTCAAAAAAATCAGAGATGGCTACCAGAGCATCTGAAGATGAATTCATTAAGGTGGCAGGAGCTCAGAGCAAACCTACTCTAGCCCATCTATACTTCATTCTCTTTTATTTGCCCTATGAGGGTTTAACAGTGAAATGATAATACTAGCGAACACTTATGTGTTACTTCTATGTGCCAGACATTATTCTAAGCATGTAACATATATTAGCTCACCTAAGAATCCCATTAATAATGAAGCTTCAGTTTACATTATATGGATCATCTTTATTTATAAATTCTAAAAAAGTGTTTTTAGGCAGAGTTGATTAGATCCAATTGTCTTCCAGGAAATTTGTATCAGACAACTAAATCACTAATTGCATTTTAAATATGCAGAAATGGTTTGTTGAAAAAAGGAGATTCAAAGATGTTATTCATAATGTGCTAACCCTTTTGATGAATTCAAGAATGACTCTGCATTCTAATCTTTGATCTCTCCGTTTTTCTTTCTCCTTATGTTTTTTACCACCCCCTCCAGTGATTAACCTTCAATAATGAGGCCAGAGTTGACTTCTTGTACCTGTTGCATTAGCCATACTAACTACTTTCTACAATCTTAGTGGCATTTTGGATCAGAACTAACCATCAACGAGTTGATCCTATGTTTTTCAAAAGGGTGCTCTGGTCACCTCAGCATGCTTTTGCTACCTCCCACCTACTTTCCCACACTCCAGTTCTTTCAAGCTCACTTGCTAACTATCTCTCTTTCCCATTATTTCCACTTAATTTTCTTAACTTTCCTCCAGACTCTCCATTAAGCTAGATATTTTTAAAGCTAGATTTCTAATTATTTCCCTCTTTACCTTAAATAAAAGGGGCAATGAAAATCTTCTTTAGTAGAAAAGCTGTGGCAGTTTCGTTTGGCTTCTTTCTTACTAGAAAAGCTGCCATGGGTTGAATTGTGTCTCCCACAACGCCCAGCCCAAATTTACACATTGAAGTCTTAACCTTACCTCAGCATGTCAGAATGTGACAGTTTTAGAAATAGGGTTATTGCAGTTGTAGCTGATTAAGCTAAAGTCATATTGGAATAGGGTGGATCCCCCTCCAATACGGTAAGACTGGTGTGCTTATAAAAAGGGGAAACTGGGGCATGTACACATACATGTATACTAGGTAAACATAAAAGCAGAGATCAGGGCAATGCATCTACAAACCAAGGAATGCCAAAGACTGCTAGCAAATCATCAGAAGCTGGGAAAGAGGCATAGAAAAGATTCTCCCTTGCAGCCTTCAGAAGAAACCAATCTTGCTGACACCTTGAACTCAGACTTCCAGCCTCCAGAGCTAAGAGACAATAAATTTCTGTTTAAGATATCAGCTTTGTGGTACCTTGTTCTTGTAACCCTAGCAAACTGATTTAGAAACCAAATACATAGCTGACTTTATTACAATTTCCTTGTACTTCCCTACTTCTTTACATGATGAGGACTTTGAACCACCTCTCCTTAGAAATAAGTATAATGATAACACTCTATCGCCTACCAGAAGGGAGCTGAATAGAAGAGTGAACAAAAAACTGGGTCAAAATGGAGAGACCTAGTGTCAAGTTTTCTTTCTCCCGATTTCTTGTTAATTTGAAGATGTTTTGATTTCACTGTGTTGACTTTCTCATCTATAAAATGGGATAGTCACACATAGTATTATTGTAAAATAGTAAAAGTAGCGTTAAGAGTCTGGAGTCTTGAATCAGACAGAGCTAAGTTCCTGGTCAGCCTCCTATTCACTGCAGGCATAATCTCAGGGAAGTTCTGAGGTGGCCACTTCTTTCTGTATCAGAATTAAATCCTGACCATAGGTATGGGCTCCAGGCTTCAGCTGAACCTTCAGGATAACATCCTCCTAGTCATGGCAGTTGGTTCACTGATGGGTGGGAGAACCAAGCCAGGCCAAAAAGCAACAGTGTAAATGGAGGAGTTACTCTGGGGATGGAGTCTTTTCTCACACTTCCGTAATTGAGTAAGTCAACACAAATACTTTCTGACTGTTGGATGTTGGGCAAATCCCTTGACCTCTCTAAGCCTGTTTTCTTTCTTTATTTAAAAAAAAAATAGGGATAATAATAGCTAGCTCTTAAGACTTTTGTGGGGTGTAAAGTTTTTAGCACAGTGCCTCAAATAAACTACGATTAGTTGTATTATCATTCTGTGTCCTTCCCTGGTTGTTCATGTTGGACATCGCAAGGAAAAGCATCTTCTTCCTCTCAGGTACAGAGCTATTAGTATGTGACTCCAGAGATGGATCACTATACTAGCAAATCTAGAGAGAAGCAGAAACAAGAGGAAGAGGAGAGACTTGAGGAAAGGTTCTGGTCGAGCCCAGTCCTCCACCCCGTCCCTAAGGTCTTGCTTCCATCTGTGAGCTTTCTGGTGTCTGCCATTAAATCTCCTTTTCCCACTTCAGCGAATAGCAGTTGAATTTCTGTGATTCATACACAACTTAATCTCTCTCGGTCTGTTTCCTCATCAATAAAATATGATCAGTAATAGTGTCCATCTCATTGGGTGATGATGCTGATAAGAAATAAAGTTCTTAGTCCAACATATGACACACAAGAAGCAACTGGTAATAATAATTACTAATCTCACTGCTACTTAGAGTTACTCAGAGAAAAAAAGTAAATATATGTAAAAAATAGTTTGGGAAAATAAAGCCTGAAATATATAAAGGCAAGATTGTCTCACAATGATAAAAGTTCTGTTTGATGATCTTAAGTAAGGGGATTGACTGTCAAGCGGTCATTGCTCCTGGGCCAGGCTTCTGTAGGTTCTGCCCTATACTGATTTGGTGAAAACGGTGCTAATGAAAAAGTTTATTTAACTATATGCTAAGAATGGAGAAAATAGACTTATACATACATGTAATCAGCTCATAATACCAAAGTCACAGAGGAGGTGAAATTCTCAATACACTACTTTCTGGGAGGGTGAGTTTTGACAGGTTTCTCTATGACTCCAAATGTCATATTTATTCTCAGTTTTCCTCTGGCCATGAGCAGGAAATCTAAACATAAAATGTAAGCTTCATCTTGAGAAATATTATCCTATTGATAGCGAACATCCACCCACCACTCCCTGAAAGTGTCCAGAGACTAGAAGCTTAGGAAATGGACTGAGGGTTTCCAAGTGGAGGAAAAAATGAATAAAGAAAAAATGTCACTGAATAGAAAAAAACAAAAATCCATCTCCATGTTTTGGGTTGAAATAGAATGAACAGTGGCAATAGCATTATTTTTTTTCTTATTAAACCTAGACTTTCTCAATCTTTCCTTGATTTTATCTAAATGGTTGCCATCTAAGTGTATAGCTCTGTGCTTGTCAAAGGGAGAAGTTATTTTAAGAATGAAATGTTGCTAACATTTTCTAAAGAAAACACTGTCTGGCAAAGGGCTAATGCCATCACTTTTACCCTAAATTTCAAAAGGTTACGGTGACCATGAATTTCCCCCAATTTTTTTAATCTTTGATAATTTAATACATTAACATGCCCTTTACTATTTTTTTCTTTTGAATTTAAAAATATTTTTTAGTATTCAAATTAAATGTAATGGCAACAAAGGAAGTCAGGTAATTGTTGCTATTTTTAAAAGTTAGAATTGTAACCTCTATGGCCTAATACATATAAAAGCAGTATGGATAACCAGAAAAGCTGAAAATAAAACTTTATATTGATCTATGCTCATAAACGTACTCAGAAAAGCAGTGTAATGATTGATGTTTGTTGAAATATCTAGGGTTTTACATTTTCTTTCATTTTGAAAATACGGTTAAGAATCTGAAAGTTTATAGCATTCTTTTTGGTGATATGTTTAATTTTCATAAATTGTTTTATTTCTATCTCACCTGTTAATACTAAATTTTCTATTAATAAATAATACATTTGTTTTGCTTGTTCCTCTCTTCTCTTATGTATATGGTTGTTCTAAAATATTTTTATTGGGACACCTTGATGGCCCAGTTGGTTAAGCGGCTGATTCTTGGTTTCAGCTCAGATCATTATCTCAGGGTCCTGGGATCGAGCCCCATATCGGGCTCTATGATAAGCAGTCAGTCTGCTTGAGGATTCTCTCTCCCTCTGCCCTCACCCCCAACTCATGTTCTCTCTCTCAAATAAATAAATAAATATTTTAAATATATATTTTAATTGCCTTTTTTGTTCCATGAATACCATAGTTTAAAACAAAGAAATACTGCCTTCAAAAAAATTACTTAATTTAAGGTGGAATTGTGTAAATCTTGAGGAAAAAGAGTTAAGCTCTCTTACTACGATTTTCAATTTGCAATTGCAGGACTGAAAGAGTTAGTATAATACTTTAAACTTGATGAAACAGCAAATGTATTACAAGTTATATGTTAAATGTATAAAGAACACAACTTTTGGCATAGGGAACAAAAGTCAGAATAAATAGTGGTGTGAAGATTAAGAGTACTTATAGAAATAATGAAATGAGGCCAGAAACTATAACAAAATATCAGGACATCCTCTCCAATCCTTGTTCAGTCAATTTGTCTTCTAGATCATTCATCTGAAATAAACTCAGTTGTTTACATTTCAAGTGTTTTGGAGACAGGCATAAAACTGACAGGCATATTTTGCAAAAATAAAAACGTAAAAAAACACATTTTTTGTAGCTTTGCAACATTATAAATAGGCAAGGGATAGTTTAATTAAAACTCTTTATAACAGTTAAAAAATAAACTTTCTCTACTTTCTCTACTCTAGAACCATGGAAATCCCAAAGGTAAAAACTAACAAGAACTGAAAAACCTTAAGTAAATGTGAGCATAATGAAAAGAAGAATAATTGCCATTTAAAACAATAATGGTTTTCTAGGGGTTAGAGTTCTATAAAATGGAAGGTCTTTTGATCCTGCAGAGCATATTAATGGATTGGGTTATGCAATGGTCAGACTGGGAATAGCTACTGGAAATTGTTTAGCTGCTGCACATAAGTGAGATAAATTTGGTGCTCAGAGGGAAGCAGCTGAGGAGGAAAAATGAGAGGGAGAAGGAAGCAGATCAACCAACCAGTTCTCATGAGTTCCCGTCAGTGTGAATTATCACAGGACAAACTTCAGTCACGGAATAGCCTGAAGAACATTAAAGCTTCAGTGCAATTGGAATTTCTTTACTTTCCTACTGTAAACATTTCTTATTCTCTGCACAACATTAGTAAAGTCTAATGTCACATGAATGCCATGTGGAGTGACTTTGCGGTAATAAAATAAAAGGTCTGGTTTCAAAAAGTGAGGAACAACGTTCTTGATGGCAAAATGACCTATCAAGTGAATGTGGGGTGCCTGGGTGGCTCAGTCAGTTAAGCGTCTGTCTTAGGCGCAGGTCATGTTCCCAGGGTCCTGGGATCAAGCCCCGCATCAGGCTCCCTACTCAGTAAGGAACTGCTTCTCCTTCTCCCTCCGCCTGCTGCTCCCCATGCTTGTTACCTCTCTCTCTCACTGAAAAATAAATAAAATCTTTAAAGAAAATTGTTTAGAAGCTTCATTTAACAGATAAGAAAACTGAGGCACAAAAATTCAGTCATTTGCCAAGATTATATAATTAGTAAGTGGTGGAGCTAAGACCAGAAAGTTCAGGCTGGCTAGCTTAACATGCTTCATTACTATATTATATGATTTTCTTTTTGGCAAGTATTTGCATCCTTTTCCAGAATGCTATGAAATGAGTAAGAACTCCTTTCTCAGGGAAATTAATTACTTAGAAGGAGGAGGGGTGCGGTATTAAATTTTCTGCACTTTTGCCATTTCTGCCTTTATGTCATTTTAGAAAAGAAGCAAGGAGATGGAGCCCATCCATTCTCCTCAGTAACAGAGTGGTCACTCGCAGGGATAGATGTCCCACTGAGGCACCTGTGAGGCTTTCTTCATTCAATGCCCACACAAGGGGTAATATTTTCCTCAGGGAGATAAAAAGAATGGGAGGTTCCTGTTCAATCTTTTTCCTATGATTATATTTAGGAATATTTTACAGTTTATGTTACTACTTACCTACTTACTAAAAATAGATCTTTAATTAAATTCTTTCTTATGGGATGGTGGTGTCCTTGGTTTTGTGTGAATGATCACCTAATGCATGAAAAATTATTTCTGCTATTGTTTAAAAGAAGGATCATGCACATTTTAGAGATGGGAGGAGTAGAGAGACTCATGATATTTTGCTAATTAGTACAGACAAGTATATGGATTAAAAAAAAAAAAAACCTGGAGTAACAGTATTTCTCACTCTATCCAAAGAACACAATACTTCAAGGGCTCACGGTTAGTAGGAAACCTGACTTGTTGACAGCTGGAAATATCCGTGAATGTCATTCCTATATTCTTTTTACTGCTTAGATAGTGTTGTGTTTTTTTTAACACTTAAATGTCAACAAGTTTGATTCAGTGTAAATAGGTTACCTCCACATCAGTCAGTGACAGCAAAATCTCAAGATGTTAGGAAAAAGAGACAAAAGTTGGAAAGTTTTTCATGTTATTTGTCAAAAGCTCATTTATCATTGTTCATTCCTAATAACTCATAAACAATATCTCATAAATGTTGGCTGGATTAATAAGATGTCTCATAATTACTTTTACTCCAGTGATGAGTGATTTACTAAAAATATGAGGCCTCCCCTGTAACACAGCCCTTGGACTCCATGATGTGAGTTTATCTTATAAACGAGACCAGTTTAAAACGAAGTCCTTCTCTTTGTCAGTAATAAAACCTTGTCGAAAAAAGTTAAGCCATGCACATATCTCAGGCTGAATTCTGAACACCTACCTCGTAAAGAGATGTCACCTAAGATAGTAGCCCCATCCCTCCCACCCCCCGTGCAATTATTAGCACTGCTACCAAAAACAGCAATAGCACTGTGATGCTTGAACTTACGTGGAAGGGTGATTGTGAAAACATTTTAACTCCATTGCATTTTTAACAGAAATTTGAATCATAATTGGAATAATATCTCCAGGAGGAATAGAAGAGCTGGAAGCAGAATCAAGGTGTGCTGTGAACTACTGCAGTCTTTGGCCCTTGGAGAATATTCCTTTCCATGCCATAGCACTAGAAAATGTAAATAGGAGAAAAAGCATGGATTGTACATAGATCTGAGAAAGGGATGATAGGAAAGATGAGCCAAAGTATTATTATCATAGGTCAAGGCCATTAAGCTTTACAGAAGTCATAAAAGGAGAGCATACTCACAAAACTCTCTACACAAAACCTTTCTTTCTTTGTTCATCATATTTACTTTTCTCCACCTGTCGACGTCACACATATTCCAATGATTTAATGGATTCAGAACATTAAGTTATTGTCTTAGAAGTTTATTACTGGTTTCCAACTCATTTTTTTTAAATCTTCCTGGTAAGTCTAAACAAGTGCTTTTAGCAGATGATATAATTTTTTTCAGCACAAAATATCTAACCAATGCATAATTTTTCTTCTGTGACAGACTGGAGGCATCACTATCCAAGAGCAGATAGAGGTATCTAAGTAAATTCGTACACCAAAGTAAAGCGTTGACTATCAGAATCATAAATAAAAAGAAACATTTCTATTATTTTATCAACCAGAATAATAACTAGTTGGATATCTACATTTTTTGACAGAGCTTGTCAAGAGAGATCAGTGGACATTCCAGGTTTGGTTTACTGTGGACTGTGCTTTTTTCAGCTTTATATTGAGATAAAATTGACAAATAGAATTGTAATATATTTAAAGTACAGTGTGATAGTTTGATATATATGTATACATGTAAAAGATTCCCATATCGAGTTAATTAACATATCTATCACTTCACATATATTTATCTTTTTTTTTCCTGGTGAAAACACTTAAATTCTTCTGTCAACAAATTTCAATTATATAAGGCAGTGTTACCAATGATAATCATTATGTTATACATTAGATCCTTAGACGTTATTCATCTTATAACTGAAAGTTTGCACCCTTTTGTGAGTTGTTCCCCATTTCCTCCACCCCACCAGCCCCTGGCAACCCTCATTCTATTTTTTGTTTATATGAGTTTACCTTTCCTTGCTTGCTTACTTTTCAGATTCTTCATATATATGATAGCATAAAATATTTGCCTTTCTCTGCCTGGCTTATTTCACTCAGCATAATGTCCTCTAGCTTCTACCATGTTGTCACGAATGGCAGGATTTCCTTTTTTTTTTTTTTTTTGAGGCTGAATAATATTCTATTGTGTGTGAGAGGAAGAGAGAGAGAGAGAGAGAGAGAGTGTATTTCACATTTCCTTTATCAATCTATTTGTCAACAGACACAGGTAGTTTCCATACCGTGGCTATTATAAATAATATTGAAATGAGCAAGGGAGTACAGATTTCATTTCCTTTAGCTATATATACCCAGAAGTGGGATTGCTGGATCACATGATTGTTCTATTTTTAATTTCTTGAGGAGCCTTTCCATATTGTTTTCTACAGCAGCTGCACCAATTTACACTCTCACAAAAGTGTACAAGGTTGATTTCTGGGTTCTTTATTTTGTTCCATTGATCTATGTGTCTGTTTTTATGCCAATACCATACTGTTTTGATTATGATAGCTTTGTAATATAGTTTGAAATTGGGAAGTATGATGCCTCCAGGCTTATTATTTTTTCCGTAAGACTGCATTGGCTATTTGAAGTCTTTTGTGATGCCTTATGAACTTTATACTCTGGAGTTAATTTAACTACGCCTCATGATCCAGGAAAGTCAGTCGCTCATGTGAGGAGTCCAACATAACCTGCATGACATTTTTAGTGCATTTTTCTAACCAAGACTCCCAAATACTTACACGTGCCTGATCTTACTAAGAAATAAGAATCCTGTATCATGACCATATTCTCACTGCTTCTTGGTTTTCTCTTTTGTGTTAGAGTTGACTGCAGAGCTATCCCTTTAAAATACTCTTTACTAGACATATTTTGTAGGGAGACATGTTGGAGTTCCTCCAGTTTGGGATGTTGTCCCCACTCCACAATTCCCCAACTTTATCGACACCTCTACCCTGTCTCAACACAGCAAGAATAGGTAGAGTAAATATTTAACATCATAAAGCCACAGACTAACGTATATTAAATACATGGCATCATTCAGATCTTCTATCTTGGAATATTTCCAGACAGTGAGAAGAACTTAGACCAAAGAAAAGTGAGAGAGAATTACATCCTTGCACATTTGATTAATATATGGTTTCTTTTATCATCTGATCTAGTAATTCCACTACTATTTACCCCCCAAAAAAGAAAACACTAAACTGAAAAGATATGCCCCCATATATTAATTGTAGCATTATTCAAAATAACCAACATATGGAAGTGGCCCGAGTGTCTATTGATTAATATAGTACACACACTATTGCGTGCGCACACACACACACACACACAATGGAGTATTAGTCACAAAAAACGATGAAATCTTGTCAATTGTGACAACATGGATAGACTTGTAAGGGATTATGCTGAGTAAAGTAAATCAGACAGAGAAAGAAAAATACCATATGATTTCACTTATTTGTGGCATCTAAAAAACAAAAAAAAAGTGGGCACATAAATATAGAGCACAAACCGTGGGGGTTAGGAGGATGGGTGAAACGGGGAAAGAGATTAAGAGATATAATCCTCCAGTTGTAAAATAAGTAACTCATGGAGATGACAAGGCTAGCACAGGGAATATAGTCAATAATATTGTAACAACACCGTATGGCCACAGGCAGTAACTACACTTACCATGGTGAGCATTAAGTAATGTATAGAATTGTCTCATCACTAGGCTATACACCTGAAATGAATATAACATTGTAGGTCAACCATATTTCAATAATAAAAATTAAAAATAAATTGAAAAGAAACTTAAATTCCTGGAATAAATCCTGTTTAGTCATGGAAAAATAAACTAATGAAATATTATTTCTTAATTACATAGGAAGATAAGAGTATGTATAAATAAATGTACTTTATAATTTGACTTTAACATT
Source organism: Nasua narica (assembly GCA_028533885.1). Lineage (NCBI taxonomy): Eukaryota > Metazoa > Chordata > Mammalia > Carnivora > Procyonidae > Nasua > Nasua narica. The sequence continues at coordinate 113,809,843 of CM052810.1, read as the reverse complement.
ACCATTGTTTTGGTGAACAGCACAAGACAGATAGATCCTAGGTTCCCAGTGTTCCAATGACCGATGAACCTCAGAGTTGACCTACCTTTAGAGATTTTCTTATGTGAAATAATACAGGTCCTTATTAATTAGGGCATTTTCAGTTGTATTTTCTGTTACTTTTCAGTGAAAACATCCTAGAAAAATGCAGAGATATTATCTTATTCATGCCTTTATTGTAGTGCTTGAGTGAATTGAATAAATGGGGATGACAGAGGCGGGGAGCTAGGGCAGATATTAGGAATTGTTGTGAAAAGGATTACTTAGGGGAATTCAGAGACTGCTGATTGTAATAGTCCAAGCTACACAATTTGGCCTAGGATTAGTTTTATTATAAATTTCTGATTCTGCACTGAATAAATGGATGTTAATGGATTGCAAACATCTGTTCCTCCAACAAGGTGATATTTTATCCCTTTTTTTTCCCCACTGCTAAAAGATAGCATTGCTGTCACTGTCACTGTCCTCAAAGTCATATCATAGACAATTGATAACTAGCTACATTTTGCTACTGTTAAAAGCTGGAAATTTAAGGCATTAATTGCTTTTCTTTAAGATGTTCCAGATGATAGATAAATCTAGAACTAAAATACAATATAAAATGATAATATGTATGCATGTGTCTGTGTATTTGTATACATGCATGCATATGTGTATGTATATATTTAGATATATGAAAATATATATCTAAAAAAACCCCACACAAATACATATTAAATTACATTTATTTAAACATAAACCCTATTACAGGGGTGTCTGGTTAGCTCAGTCTGTTAAGCGTCTGTCTTTGGCTTAGGTCATGACCTGGGATCGAGGTTCTGGGATGGAGCCCCACGTCAGTTTCCCTGCTCAGCAGGAAATCTGCTTCTCCCTCTCCTTCTGTCACTCACCTGCTTGTGCTCTCTCGCTTTCTTCCTTTCTCTGTCCCTGCCGTACAAATAAATAAAATCTTAAAAAATAAATAAATAAACACAAACCCAATTACAAATTTTCTCTTTGTATATCTGAAATAACATTTCTTTCAAAATAAATACATACTTAGAATTGATCTTATCCCCAGTGAATGCAAATAGTGAGTTACTTACATGACATAAATAGGCAAACAAAACGATTTTAGGTAATAAGTAACCTGCTCAAAGATAGGGAGGACCCATTTGGGGATTCAGCGATCTGACCTGACGATCCCCGAAGTCATTTGACTGAGATTCCCTTTGTAAATCACGGGCAGTCACGGTCTTTTTTTTTTTTTTTTCTTGAAGAGTGATTTCTTGGACCACTGTCCTATCTTCTCTTTTCCTAGAATTGTGCTGCTATCTACTTTAGATCTTATAACAACAACAAAATTGAAACTAAAGGGTTCTTTAAGCAAACGAAACTATTCAAGAGAGTCAATAATAGGAATGGCATGTCCATCCCTACGTAATTTGTTAATATGCATTGTGCTCAAATGTTCAGATTTGCCAGGTCAGTGTTCCAAATGCTGACTGGTACTAGCATCTAATGTGCACTGTATGCAGGAAGGTCACACTTCAATTTCAGCCCAGGTTTTACATTTTAGTTCCTGCTCATAATCTAAATAAACATAGCGTTTCTCAGCTTAAATTTATTTCAGGCATGCTCTCTCCAAAGGATTTAAAAATTAAAAGGCCTCCATGGCAGAATGGGAATGTTTATCCATTTATGATGCTTAGAAATATAAGGTGGAATCATCTTTCTTTTCTGTGCAACACAATTTTTGAATAACAGTTTTTGAGAAGATCATTTTGAACTATATTTAACAAGTAGCTTGTTTCAGTTTCGATATTAGCTTGATTTACCATCTGCAGAATTACCAATAACATGATGCATTTATTACCCGTAAAAGCTATTAGCAGGTCATTTTGTTCAGTTCATCATATGTGTCTTGAGACACAATCTGGCGTCTAACAGATTTTCATACATTGATGTCGCAGAGAATCAGACTGTTCTTTAATTGATTGTTTCTTGCTAGACTCCTTTTGATTAAAACAGGTTATGCTATTTGCTTTTAGTTCTACATTTCTCCACTTCAAAGTCTGGCCACAGAAAGCAGAAATTATTCTCATTTCTCTGGATTCTTTTAATTCAAAGTGGATGTATATATTTAAAAGTCGGCCATAATCAAGGGCTTTAAAAATGGCTTCAGTTTTCCCAATCTATGACTCCCTCAACAAGAATACAATCCTCACCAGGCCTTTAAAAAATGAATTTATCTTTTCCTGCCAAGTCATCGAATTTTGAACCTCAGAACCTCAAGTGAGTACAGATCACAGGGACCAAAGGGAACAGGAAGGGCTCCCTCAAAGCTCTCTTTCCCTCACAATTTGCACAGACCCAGACAAGCAAAGCTGAATCGTGGTGATAGTGTTATATCCTTCTCCAGAGGGAAAAGAAAAAAGGGTCTTTTGCTAAACTGGTTTCAGAAGGCCTAACTCATATTGTTCATTTAAGCAAAGAGATTGGTATGCTCCTGAGACACCCCGTCCCCTCCCCCTCTGCCCCCCCCCCCCCAGCCAAAAAAGAAAACTCCAAAAGCTATGTGAACTCTGCGGGGATAAGGTCGGTGGGCCTATCTCAGGCCTTCTATCCACATTCCCCACACAGTTAACACCGTAAAAATGAAAGGGCTGCAATCAGATCAGTACTCATCAGTGGGAATGAGTAGCAGCTTCCAGGCTCAAAACAAGGGCCTAATTCAGCATTCAAAAGGTTTTTGTTTGCCTAATGTCAGAAACAAACATAAAACTTTCTATCATGTGACATCCATGACACTAGGAGAGAGCAGTCACCCTTCCCTTAGGCTTCTGTCTGCCACAGACAAAAGCTATCAATAGATTCTTTGTATTCTACCTCAGCTTTCTGTCTTCATTGATGAGCCAGCCAATCATTTCCAATTGTCATCAACTCTTTCCAGGTGAAATTCCCAAGTTCCCAATCACAGACTCCCAAGTCCCAGGATGCACTAGGTCACGTAATAATACCCTGGCTGATAGCCGTCTTAGCAGATCAGAAATGTTATCAGGAAACAGAAATATTTTTAATACTCATTTGAAAATTTCCTAGTGCTTTCCATGTTGTTTACATAACACTTTGTGAAATACTTGCTATTTTAAATTATTTTGGGCAACCAGAAATATGTAAGTGTATGAAACTGATTTTGTCATTTTAGCACAAATTAACTCCTTAAAATTTATGTTGGATTTATACAAAGTGTAGCTGCCTGGGGATTCGAGAGCATTTTTAGTGATTTAAAGTTGAAAGCCACTATTCAGAACCAGTGGTGCATTGAGGAAAATTATGTAAGTTATGTCTTTAGAAATTACTTTTACTCTAGAATTTATTTAAAATTGAGTTGTGCCGATCATTTAAAATATTGCGCTAAATTTAATAGAAAAATCTCTCGGTGGATGTTTAGTGTAAATTGAAAAGCTTAAATGGCTTAAAAATAGCTTTGAAACATTATGTAGACACACGAGGCAGTCATCAGTTTAAATGATGGGAGTTTAATGGTCTTCTCATACATTAACCCTACACTCTGATGGTGAGGAATGCCTTATCTTACTCCAGAAATGGATAAAAATAAACATTTAGATTTAGTAAATCTGATGATTTATTTAGCATCTCCTTACCTATTTGTAATATTTTTGAAATTTAACGAGGTGAATTTTTATGGCCCAGAGTTCATTAGCTACAGTGCAACCTTCCAACATATAATACACTTGGGACAATTGACTAAGGTACAGTCCTGTCTCCTTTCATGTGAGGCCCCATTTTGTATGACTATGAAATTAAAAAAAACAAAAACAAAACAGCAATAACAGCGGCAACAAGAAAAACAACACTATTTTATATGACGGAATACTTTTAAAAATTAACACTATCAAATAGTATTTGTTAGTCAACTTCGGAGGAATAAGTATATCTTACTCGTGATAATATACTTGATGTCAAAAGCAATAGAAATGGCTAAAATGTTCCATTATTTGATTAGAATGTGAAATAAGTCACATTTTTTCAATGACTCCTTTATGGAGAGTTATATTACAGACACGTTTGCTTCTAGCAAGAATCCTATGACATAGTTCATATTTAATACCAATGTGGGCAACTAACTGAATGGGCTTAAAGAGAATTAAAAAAAAAATGGTAAGTTTCTCTAGATGAAAATAGGAACTTTTGCCAGAATTCCTTTGAGAGCAAGCGGGGAAAAAATGAAAGCAACATTCTTTGAAGTACTCTTCAATGTTATCTGGTCTAATCCAAACTGCGAAGTTATAAAATCTGTATATTTCATTCACCAGCTCTGTACGAGTCACTCATGTTGATAAAAAGGATTGGATAAATACATTAAAATAGCAGTTGTATCCTGACTTGTTCCCTCTGACATATGAAGTAGTAGATTCTTTTATTATTATTAATAACATCTTGAACAAAATTTCTATGCAGGTATCTATGATATAAAAGGTAACACACTATAATTTTATTTTATTCTATGGCCTCCTTAGTAGTGAAGAATGAGATTAAATAAGTTGTCTTAAATCCTACTTATTCTACCTTAGATAGGCCTCTATCTCCAGCTTTGGTGGGATACTTAGTCATAAATAGTTTCTAGGGATTTTAACATTATTTGATAAAGAAGATATTACTAAGGGCACCTGGGTAGCTCAGATAGTTAAGTGTCTGCCTTTGGCTCAGGTCATGATCTTTGGGTCCTGGGATCGAGCCCTGTGTGAGGCTCCCTTCTTGGTAGGGAATTTGCTTCTCCCTCTCCCTCTGCCTCTCTCCCCTGCTCATGTTTTCTCTCTCTCTGAAACGAATCGAATTTTTTTAAAGCCTTAAAAAAAAGAGAATATATTATTATTCTCGTTTCTATATAAAGAAACTGAGGATTTAGCATACAGTTATTTTTTTTATTAAAAAAAGTCAAACCTCTTCCTTCTTACAGTAGTTTGCTTTATTCTCATAGTGGGAATCAAAATCTCTTTCATTTTATGAATACGGGGGATTCAGTAATGGCTGGGTAAGATCTAGTAGGCTTTCTTCTGCTCTTTGGGAATGACATTCTTTTGGAAGAAAACTGAGACAGGCATCACTCTTTCTCTTAACCACCTGTTTACATTTCTTTTCCTTTGACTCTGTATTCTATGCTATGAAAGCATATTTTGGGACTACAAACCCCTCCATGCCAACCATTGTTATAACATCTAGAGGTAAGCCATCCCACGTGGTGATTCATTGGCCCTAGAATGGTACAATGGAAAAACACTAAGCAAGGGATGAGAGGATATGGAGATTGGTTTCCACCAGCAAATTTCTAAGTAATTATGTGCCTAAGAGGCCACTTACTCATAATCACATTAGCAACTGAATGCTTGTATATATGACGTACACATTGTTGTACAGTTTTTGATTTCTCATCTTATTTAATTATTACTATAAGCCTATAGGATATATTATCATCCCCATCTTACAGAGGATAAAATGAAGTCCACAGAAGTTAAGAGAATGAAAGTGAAGATTTGAATTAGGCTCCAGGGACTTCCCATTGACCATTATGCTCATTCCCACATCCCCACATCTGCATAATGAAGAGATTAGACAGGTATATTCTTGAAGTTCTGTCCCCTCCTCCTCCTCTTCCTCCCTCTCCTTCCCCTCCATCCTCTTCTTCTTTTTTCCTCTTCTTTTTTTTAACATTCTGTGATTACTTCAGAATCTTTTTTCACTCTGAATTAAACTTTCACCTGTTCATCTGATCATTTTCTTATCTCTGACTTGAGCAGTTCACATTTGATCAAGACATAAGATAGTTTTCTTATTTTATCTTTTTTCCCCTCTGTCTCTCTATATACATATATAACATAGCTACTGCAAATAGTTAAAATCAACTGTATACATTCACACACGTGTGTGTGCACCCACATGCTCACAGTTGATCCTTATTATTCTCAGTAGTCATGTTTATAAAATCACTGCAAAATTGAATTAGCGAATACTGAAGCATTGCTCCTAAGGGAAATATGGGGTGAGGTTCCTGTGAATCTCTGGTTACATTTCTGTCAAGAGATCAATACACAACCTTGTTTTATCAGTTTTACTCCTTAAAGACACCTTATTTAATGTAGATTGTTGATTTATTAACACTGAACTTGTAGCCAACTGTATTATAAGTCATGCCTGGATGAAGTTTATCTAATACCTATATTTTATATGCAAGGCATATCACAGCCTTCTTGCTCTTAGGGCACTTCAGTCCTAAGCTTTGGAACCATTATAAATAGTCACCAATGAAAAGCAGAAAAATTCAAAAGCACAACATTAAATATATCACAAACAGGACACTTGTTTACAGAATGAGACCTGAAACAAGAAGGCAGAGCTTCACCTTATTGAACCTCATCTGGGAATGTGAGTGCCTAGCAACTCAAATATTTCACTGCTCTGGACACGTGCATGCCCATGAATTATCATGAAAGTGCCTAAAGTATAAATAAGTGTTACCGGGTATGCAAATTCACAAATGCAGAATCCATAAGTAATGAGAATGGGGTATGTGTGTGTGTATGTATCTTCATCTCTGTTCCTGCTTTTCTGCCTTTCTCCTTTCCCACTTTCCCATTACCCTCTCTTCTATCTTCTCTAGATAAAAACAAATAAGTAAAAAATTAAAAAAGAATTATTTTCCACTTTGTTTCTCCAATCCTTATTTTCTTTGGCTTTTTAGAAACTTCAGGGCTGTTCTACACACAGACACACACACACACACACACACACACACACACCCTGTTTACTCCAAATCAATTCAGCACATATCCATATTAACCATGTTGTAGCTGATTATGAAGTTATAATTATTTTATATCACACAATGTTTGTTTGACATATGGTCTTTAAAATATACCTAATATCTCAACAAAGAATCTAACACAGGTCCAGGAATTCTTACACATTCTTTTTTGTCTCTGACCTTTATATCACCTCATACTATACAGGAGTAAGAATGTCTCTATTCTGATTTTTTTAATGCTTCAAATTACTTGCATTTAATTTAGCAATCTGTTCTTCATTGGAGAGTAGTTGAATTTACAAAAGCAATTACACCAGTTTCCTGTGACTTTGAAGGATATATATAGTTGTGTTAATTAAGTAGAAGAGAATGTGGATTGCTGGTGATTTTCCAGTGGAAAAAAACAATTGTCGTCATCTGTGTAGCATTAATTGCTACATAGGGTAGGAGATTAATATTTTTAACATTTTAAGTGGTTTTGCATAAATGTTAGCAATAAGCAAGCCATTTCATGTCTTATTGGTTTGCATTTTTAATAATACTGGAATGTTAGCCTTCCCATAAAGGGAACATTGCAACAAAACTGAAATAGTGTTTCAACCTTGCTAGTTATGTGCAAACTGACCCCATGTACCCCCTTTGGGGAACACTCAAAGACAATGGTACCGTTGAAAACATAAAAAGAGGAGGAGGTAATTTATTTTTAATTTTTCTTACATTTGTGAATTTAGTGTCATCAGAGGCTAACAGCACTGGCCAAGGACTCTGAGGAATAGATGTCATAAAGACTGTCTATATCTTTTCTTTATTATGTTAAACTTAGCCTTCTTTTAAAAGCTGATCATTAAGTTGGGAAAATTACACCAAAATATAAATTGGTATATTCACTTGTACAAAGAGAAAACTCTACCAGAATCTTGCTTACTATTTAAAATGGAGAAGGAGAAAGAATCTGAAAAATGTAGTGATTGCGATTCATTTATCCCACAATGATTTTTGAGCTCCTGGGGTATATGAGGCCCTGTCTTAGAAATGGGAATACAGAGCAAACATGACAAATGGGGCTCCTTCTCTGCTGAAGGTTACATTCCACAGATATAGGGGTGGTTGTGGTACAATCAACCATAAAATAAATAAGTATAATATTTTCAGATAATGCTAGAAAGAAAAAAAGAAAACAAGGTGGTACTTTAGAGAATGTTTAAACAGCAAGGACTGGGAAGTCCTCTCTGAGAAGGTGGCATTTATGCTGCTAGCTGAATGAGAGGAAATCATCTATTAAAAGATATGGGGGAAGGGTTTCCATGCAGTGGGAACAGCAGATGTCAGTGTCTGCTGTGGGTTTGGGCTTCAAATGTGAAGAGCAGAAAGTCTAGCCTTTCTGAAATGGAGCTGGGTGCGAGGTGAGATGAGGTTGAAAGGGCCAAAGCCAGATCATGGAGGGACTTGATCCCCATGGAGAAGACACTGGGCCTTATTCTAAGTGCAGTGGGAAGTCATTAGCCAGTGGGAAGGTATAAGGAGGAGAAAGGCATAATCTGATATGTATTCATAAAATGCAACCTAACTATGAAAAAATGGACAGGAGGAAGGCTTGTGGGAGAAGAGTGGGTGAAAGAATTGGTAAAATCTTACTCATTATTTTAAATCCAGGTCACACAGAAGCAGAGACATTTGTTCCTCCTAGGTTCCCAGATTTTTTTTTTAATGCACATTATGACTGTTGAACATAGGTTTATCTCTCTTGCACTGAGCTGAAGAAAGCCTGAACAACAGCTCAATGCCCTTGTTTCTAGCACAGATCCCACAGCACAGCCGATTCTTCATCAGCACTTGCTGAATTGAAGTGAACCAAATGAAAACAATGATACACTTCAGTCCTAATTTATTAAATACAGTATTTCTCCCTTATCCGTGGTCTTAACTTTCCATGATTCAGTTACCTATAGTCTACCGTGGAAGCAAATGATCTTTCTTCTAACATACCATCAAAAGGTCAATAGTAGCCAAAAGTTTGGTCACAATGCATCCACTGGGGATCTTGGAACACAACTCCTATGGATAAGGGGGAATTATTTTTAAAAAGGTTCTTAATACTAAAATAATGGGTAACTGATGGTTGAAACCAAAGAGCAATATCTTCAGATGTAGATGAAATTTCCTACTAGTATTGAAAGCCATCTAATTGTTACATTAAATGCCAGATGAAATCTTGAACATGTTGTAGTAGAATCACAGATTTTTCTAATTTGTATTCTTATTATTAGTTTGAAATAAACTATTTCTTGACTTAGATTTTGGTAGTATGAGCACCTGTTTCTTGAGCTACATATCAATAGATGTTAAAGCTCATTCATCCCTTTAAATTTTAAAAAAATAAAAAAAAAATTTTTCCCATCATAAGAGGTAATTTTGTTCATTGAATCTGAAGAAGTCACTTTGTGCAAAGCTTGGTTTGATCATTGTGGTACTCAGGTATCTTCATCAACAAACAGACATTGCCTTCTACTCTCTGTACCTAAATTTATCAATTCCTATTATAAGCTATGAAATGAAAAATTCAGAAGTCCAAGTGTTAGAAATTATTCAGGCTTTCAATGCAGAACTTTTTATTTTTATCTTTTCTGAAAATAATTTTAAATAAAAATCGGATATTGCTCTTCTGATTTCTTTTTGATAGAGTTTCTTTTGTTTTTAACAACTAGGCAGCTGAAATCTTCCTTCTTGGTAAGAACATGCAAAATCAAAGGTTCAGGCATGGCCAAGTTACATGGCATGACCTGATGTCTGCTTCCAAGAGGCAAGGTGGACTGACCCCCTCTTTGAAAACCTAATTAAATTGATAGTGATGACATCTAATTATAACTTTTTCTCTTATTTAGGGCACTAAGAAGTGTGCTTCATTCATTCTGTAATAGAAGTACCACCAAGTATATTGCATACATAATTTCTTTATACCAAAACTTAAAATATGTACATTTTGTTCAATACTCCTTATATATGTAACTTCCGTGAATTTTTAATGAATCATCAGGTTCTCAAAGAACCATACTATAGAAGTTCCACAGTCAGTTTATCCACCTCATCACTGCCTAGTGAAGGAAAAATTATCATATGATAAATGACCCCCGCCTCAAATCAGTCTTCTATTTAGTATATCTCCAACCAAGGTCTTGGCACATAGAAAGATATATAATATATAAGACCAATATGTGATCTCATGAAGGGCAATTTGGTTTGTGAATATCTCCTTTTAATGTGCTTTTCATAAGTTACCTTATAAAAACTCAACATTATACCGTTAACTTCAAATGATAGATGGCTTACAGAAACTTTAGCATATCTTCCCTGCTGAAATATCTTGAGCATTTGATAGCATAATTTCTGTCCTGAAGCTGGAGCTGGGCTATGTTAATTTAATATCCAGTTTTTATCAAGGTTAAAAGGAGGGAGGTGGAGCTTTTTAATGTTAATTAGTGCTACATGTGTGAAAATGAACAATAGACTTAACAAATAGGTCACTTTTTTTCTGCCTCTGAGTAAAGATGAGCTGATACAGAGTTTCTGGGGAATTCTAATGCAGATGTTGTGAAGTTCCCCTATTTGTCGGTGCGAAATCTAAGAGGAATCAAAAAAAGAAACTTTCCATTTTGCATTTAGGGAATACATAGCACTAGAAGCAGAATCAGATTAAGTAGGATATTTAAAGAATAATTAATTCTTTATTTAAGGAATATAAAGTATTCTCAAGTTCATGATACTGTTATACGCTAATTAACACAGTTCTTGTGACCAGTGCAACTCCAGAATTTTTGTGCAGAAGGGCTTTTGAAGCTGCATTTAAATTACAAGGAGTGTGTCTTTTAGTAGGCTAATTTAGAGTTTGGCTGGTAAGTGGAGGTGGGTGGGTATATTAATCAAGGTTCTCTAGAGAAACAGATTCAAATACATCTGTGTGTGTGTGTGTGTGTGTGTAGAGAGAGATTTATTATAAAGAATTGGCTTGTGTCATTACAGAAGCTGAGAAGTCCCAAGATCTACAGCCTGGAAGACTGAGGAGACCCAAACCAAAGGTGTATTTTGAGTCCAGGTCGAAAGACCTGAGAAACAAGGAGAGTAATGGTTAAGTTCCAGTCTGAGTCTGAGTCTGAGCCCAAAGGCAGAAGACCAATGTCCCAACTTGTTGACACTCAGGCAGAGAGTGAATTCTCATTTCCCCAGCCTTTTTGTTCAATTCAGGCCTTCAGTGGATTGGGTGAGGGCTACCCATCTGGGGAGGACAATCTGCTTTACGTGGACAACAAATTGAAATGTTAATCACAGCCAGAAACACCCTCACAGATGCCCGGAATAATATTTAATCAAATACCTGGGCGCCCAGTTAAGCTGACACACCAAATTAACCATAAAAGTGGAATCTCATGAAAATAATGCTCCCTTGCTATTCTCATGACTCTAGTAAGTGAAATCATTTAATCTCCTTAAACCATAGTCCTCTCATCTGTAAAATGGGGATAATACAGCAAACCCTGTCATAATTCTACAAATGGGATCCAAAAAAATCAGTCATGTAAATTTCAGGGCTATATTCTTACAGAGCTTTAAAATGGCTGCTAAGCCAAAGCAGCTAACTGACTGGGAATACCTGGGTCTGAGAAGCAACTGCCAATGCTATCACATAAGAATTTGTGGTATCGTAATTTTACTGAAAAAGTAATTGTTTCACACAGTTGTTTAGAAGACTGGATAACATGATGCATACAAAGCACTTAACAGAATTGTCTGCACAGATCAAACTTATTAACACAAATTGTAATTTGTCCTTCTTTATCTCCATCCCTTTTCCACTTCCTTCTCCTCCCCCGGCTACTTATCTCCTCTCCTTATTCTTCTACAAGAACATGAATAAACATCCAGTACACTTGATCATTCAGTCATTCTATAACCAAACTAAGGTGAGGTTGCTCCTTGGGGAGTCACAGGTCTCTATCTGTGGAGTGAGTTGTGGGACAAAGGAAACTTTATTTGCAGCAAATAAGGACATCACAAGGAATATGTCCTAAAGCCATGACTTTCTGAGCAAGGGTGGATGGGTTCTTTTTATCTAGAATTAGGATGAATATGCAGATAAGAGAGCCTTGTGTTCATAATAAGAGGTGCACATAAGGTGGTACATGCCCCTTAAAAAAAGATGGCTATATACATTATACAATATACATTGTATATTATGTAAATGAGGCTCGTGCTTCTCCTCGGTTACTCCATGGGTCACCCCATGGTCCCTCTGCACAGACATGAGTCAGGGGTTAAACCTGAACTTGTCTGGGTGGTCTGGGCCTCCAGTACTTTGTTCAAGCAGTCACTATTGCTTGAGGGGTAGTTTGGTTTCCACCACAGGATATTATGCCCCTCAGATCTTTTCCATAAGTTAAGAGATAAGCTGGAAAGAAGAGTTTAAGGAAGAACATGAGACAAAAGTTGGTTGCTACAGGCAGATGAGCAGAAAAATTTAGGTCTTGGAGCCTAGCTGGTGGTAATTAGAAACATCTTATCACTTGGCTTTCCATAACACCATATTCTGATCAATGTTCTTTTATAGGTCTGACATTTCTTTCTCTGTCTCTTTAGAAGACTTCTTTCCTTGACACTGTCCTTCAGTTGATACTATTCCTCAGGATTCCACTCTTAGCCCGTAGCTAAAGCTACTCTATACACTCTCTAGGTGGGCTCTCAAAGCTCCTGTTTTCAAGTACCACTTATGTGCTGGCCAGTGTTCCCAACCAACATTCATTCCTTCAGCATTTCTAAAAGTGAAGTAAAATTTATCATCAGCTCAAATCTTAATTCTTTTATATACCCCTGTTCCTCTTTGCCAATTACTTACCAAGTCTTGTTTATTTTTTTTCAATCTGTACCTTCCTTTCTACCATTGCTGTAGCTGCCCAAATTCAAGCCCTTATCTTCTCTTTACCAGGCATGATAGCAACCCAGCTAAAGGGAAAACTTAGACATGCACTTTTCTGCTTGACATATTTCAACGACAGTCAAAGCTCTTTGACCTGATGTATAGGTCTCTCTTTATGTGGCTTCTGTCCACCTCTCCAGCCTCTTTTCCAAGCACTCTATCAAGGTTTCATGATTCATCAGCTTTTAATTTCTTACTATTTTATTATTCCACCAAGCACTTGGTCCTTTCATTCCCTCTGCCCAAAAATTTCCCTTTTCTAACATGACCTTGGCTTGATTAACTCCCATTAAATTTAAAGAGAGCTAAGAAGTCATCTTTCAGATTTTCCAGATACCTCCAGCCTGGTGAAGGTGCTCTTTCTGGGGGGCTAAGAAACATTTACTTGTTATTACATCCAGTTCCCCCACTGTCTTAATCAGCTCAGGCTGCTATAACAAAATCAAACTCAGTAGCTGTCAGTGAAGAATTTATTTCTTACAGTTCTGGAAGCTGACAAGTCTAAGATTGAGGGGCTGGCTAATTCGGTGTCTGGTGAGAGTCCTCTTTCTCTTTGTAGCTTGTCAACTTTTTGTTGTATTCTCACATGGAGGAGAGCAGAGAAAGCCAGAGCAAGCCCTTATGTCTCTTCTTATACAAGTACAAATCCTATTCATGGCCGCTCGACTCTCATGATCTACTTATCTCTGTGTGCCCCACATCCTAATGCAACATTGTGCATTAGGATTTTTTTTTTAAAGATTTTATTTATTTATTAGAGAGAGAGAGATTGAGAATGAGAGGGGAGAAGGTCAGAGGGAGAAGCAGACTTCCCGCAGAGCCGGGAGTCCGATATGGGACTCGATCCCAGGACTCCGGGATCATGACCTAAGCCAAAGGCAGTCGCTTAACCAACTGAGCCACCCAGGCGCCCCTGTGCATTAGTATTTTAGCATCAGAACTTGGAGTGGGGAAGACACAAACATTCAATCCATGACACCCACTAAACTAGCAGCTGCTTTACTGGGGGAAAGAACTCATTCTCATTCATAGTATATTGCACTAGTCTGTGGTGCTGTACATGGTATATAAGGGATGCTTAATAAATGTTTTGGTGGTGTTAATGAAATTAATGCGAAATGAATCCTAAATTGTCCAGTGATCCCCTTTGACCTACAAAAGATAACTAGATTAAGGAAAAGATTGTTCCAAGTTTTCAGAAGTTGACCTGTTAAATTGTCCACCAATATTCTCAGAAGCTTAAGACAGAGAAGTGAAACAATTAATAATAATAATAATTAAAATTGTGTATGCTTAATAAGCACATGTTTACATAAACAAATTAGACAAATTATATACTGCAATGATTTATAAACAATGTCCTATAATTATTATGAGATTAGTATTTTGTCCATGCTCAAAAATTAGGAAATTAATTTCTGCTTAATCTCCTAAAGACACCTCTAACAAGTCAGTGCATCACTCAGATTTAAAGTTTAAAGGTTTTAAAATGTGGTGCTCAATTCATTTTGATTCAATTCATTTCAAGAAATATTTATGAAATGTCTGCTCTGTGCAAGAGGTGAGTTAGATCTTTTTATGGACATCATGATAATTAAAATATAGTCTCTGCCCTTGAGAGGGATACATTATGATAAAGATGTTTAGACAAGTGTACATACATCCATAGTGTAAGGTACAAAAATAACATGTCATAGAGAATCAGAGGGAGCAGACAAAATTAGTAGTATTAAGAAGGATTTTAAATGGAGGAGCTGTAATAAATTCCTAAGAGCAAAGCAGATCAAAGAAGACTCAGTTTATTATTTTGATTTTTATTTTGGGTTAATAAATATGGAAGCCATAGACAAAATACATCTTAATCTTGTGTAGTGGTAAAAGACTCAGATTTTAACTCTGTTTTTACACTGTACGGGTTGTGTGATTTGAGAAAGTAACTGTTTCTGTGTTTCAATTTCCTAATTTTTAGAATGATGAAAATATTATCTGCTTTAAAATTTCATTGTGATGAATCTGAATGAATGCACTTAGCATTTGGGAGGCATGAGGATTGGATGATAGGTGTTTTAGTTTTTGGTTGAATTACATCTCAGATCATTTATTAATGGATTGGTTTCACTCTAAAAGAGAGTATCTAAAGTTTGCCGTACATGGGTTTATTTTGCTCTACATTTTTACAAAAGATTTTATTTATTTATTTGTTTGACAGAGAGAGAGAGAGAAAGAGAGAGAGAGGGAGCAGGGAGAGCAGCGGAGGGAGAAGGAGAAGCAGGCTCCCTGCCAAGCAGGGAGCCAGACATGGTGTTCGATCCCAGGACCCTGGGATCATGACCTGAGCCGAAAGCAGATGCTTAACTGACTGAGCCACTCAGCACCCTTTGTTCTACATGTTTATTGTCATTTGGATTGAAGACACAGAGATTTGGGTTAGGAAGTGTGTAGATAATAAAGGTGATTACTAGGAAATTGGTTCCCAAAATTTTAGAATTGGAAAGGATCTTATATACCATTTGTTCAGCATATTGGTTTTAGAGCTAAGGAAACTGAGTTAATTTTTTTTTAATTCTTCATTTCACTTCCTGTAAGCCAACAATAAATCTTTACAGTGAATTTAATAAAATATTTTGTATTAATTATTAATGTAATTATCTTTATTCATCAATATCTACACCATTACAGGAGAACTGGGTTCCACATTTTCAGAAGGAACTGATAAGCTCAGGTCACCTAGCAGAAACCATTGTGATGGAAAAGGGCCTGCAAAATGGTCACTGACCCTGTCGAAGAAACTGAAGTTGTTTAGCATGAAGAAAACAAATTCATGTAGATAAAACACCTTTCCTTATATATTTTAATAATAAGTATGTGGTAAATCTTCCACATTTCTTCAGAAGAAAGTTCCTGGACTTAGGAGAAGACATCGTAAAAGGGATATTTTTAGTTTGAAATAAGGAAGGATAAAGCTTCTAAACATTAAAGAAGTTTGAATTATCTGTCTTGTAAAATCATTGAACTAGACTGTCTACTAGAATACCTTTCCATTTCTTAACAGCCTAAATTTCTCTGAATTTTTAAAACTGATTAAGTATGGCATTAATTATTCCCAATGCAGAGGACTTAATTTATTTATTGTTCTCTGTTCTTATATTTCCAATATGATTTAACCAACATAAATACGACTTACACATTATCTTTAAAGAATTTGTTATCTGACAAATTTCCATATAGGCTCTAGCTGTATTTGAATTAGGTTGATTTCTCAATGACCAGCTAGTAGCTCTCCCTGTGTCCTTTTTATGTCTAAAGTAGAGGTTATTTTATTTTCTGGACTGTAATGTCATACTGTGGAAGGGGAAAACATAAGTATCAACAATCCAATTTTTTAAATGAATATAATGAGAATTTTAAAAATTGCATGTTGTTTGTATTTTCAATGGAGAAATTATTCTATTTTGGTTACCAGTGAGATGAAATGGACAGGTAATGTCAGGAAATAGATTAGGTAGGAATTATCTTAGTTATGATAAGATAAGAATTATTTTAGTTATAAAATATAGTATTAGAAATGGAAATAAGTAAAGAAGACCAAAGTTGGAGAATGTGGAAAGAAATAAAAAAGTTTTTGATAAAAATGAATGAACACTGACATTATTTATAGAAGAAAACTGAAAAGTATTGACATTATTTTCCAATACCTGACCATCCCAGAGAGTCAGAAATCTTGAGTTTTGACATTAATACTATAAATTATGGGGTGACCATGAATGAGTGGATAAATATCTCTGAACATTTTCCTTACGTAAGGTGAGGGAAATGAAGTAACCCAGGGCTATCAAGGGGCTCCACAAATAATTATAGTCAAGTCTTTTATCAAGAAAATATATATGTCCTACCTTCTAATAATAATTTTGTGTAAAGAATTGGTTTTATTTTTTAAAAAGAAAGAAAAATCTACGCTTTTCTACAAGTGCTTCATTTTACACTGTCAAGTTGGTTTGGCTATTTGTCAGAGAATCTTTTGAGACATTATATCTCATATCAGAGCTGTCTTGGAGAATAATTGTTTGCTTTGGGGTCTTATGGCTGTAATTCTAAAATCTCTGGAGGCAAGGTTATTTACAGAATAAGGTGAGAAAATTTGGGACATTGCTAAAAACAAAGACAGTATCTTCAAGTACATTTTTGGCAACATATCAAGTATTTGTTATAAAATGTATAGTCAATGAACATCAAGAGCTGCCATCAAATTTTATGCATATTGATAGTTAATTGCAGTGAGAAGAAACAGAAAGAATATCTACAACAATAATGCTCTGAAAATACTGCATGTTTAACTTGACATATACCTTGAAATCAAAATAAAAGTAAAAATGGTATCTTTAATATAGCACTGAGCACAAAACCAAGTACTCCTCTGGTACTCACTAAATGTTTGTTGAATGGAGGCCTTGATTGATCAATCATACCAAGAGTCAATAAATGGATCAATGTTAGAACAATAACTGTCAAATGTTATAATTACTTGGGAATGACAAACAAGGGTTTGCAATTTTTCATCTGATGATCAGTAATGTATATTATCATCAGTCAAAACTGTAAGACAGAAGAAGGTTGTTATCATTCAGAGAAACCACTATTACTATTAGATGTTTACTATACAATGATGATCTCAATTTGAGACCATGAGAAAATCTTTTACTTTTTTTTATTTTTTTTTCCCTTGGAAAACAGTGTGGAGATTCCTCAAGAAATTAAAAATAGAGCTACCCTATGACCCTGCAATTATACTACTGGGTATTTACCCTAAAGAAGCAGACGTAGTACAAAGAAGGGCCACATGTACCCCAATGTTCATGGCAGCAATGGCCACAATCACCAAACTGTGGAAAGAACCAAAATGCCCTTCAACCAAAAACTTTTTAAAGCAAAAGGAAATTCATTAGAAAACATTTTAAAGCAAAAAAAAAAAAAAATTGAAGATATGTTCGTGTTGGCTTACTGCTAATTAAATTAAATGAATGCCAATCATCAAAGATGACTTGTGATCAGGTCTCAAAACAAAACAGAACAAAAAAGGCTGTCCAGTTTTGTCATATTTCAGTTCCCTCTAAGCCCCGTGTAAGAATAAACTGTGTCTCTAGTAGGAGCAGATCTTCTACATAGTGAAAATCAATAGAAAGGAAAGCACCATGTGTATCACAAAGAAACTGATTCTTTAATGGCTGAAATTGGTTTTATAAAGAGAATATATATTTTACCAACTAATTTAAAAAATAATTAGATAGATATGAATCAGGACTCCCCCTTTGAATTTAGGATTTGACTCCACCCTGCTCCCACCCAATAAAAGTCCAGGGAACAAACAGAACATAGTTCTCAAAGACAAAAAATATACAAAAGCACAATCTCTTAATATAAGCTTCTGCACTTACTAATGCAGGTGCAACCACCTATTTTACAAGATACTTATTAATGAATGTAGAAGAGCAGGATAAAGTGATGAGAGTTTAATTTATTTTGGAAGTAATGGTTTGTACAGTAATTATCGAGAAGCAGCCACTTGTCAAATGGAATCAGTAACAAGTGCAGTTGGGAGAGGTTTTCTGGTACACAGGCATTGTGAAATGTCTTACTTTGCAATGAGAATAGACTCTCTGACAATAGTTTATTTTACTTACAAAAAAATCTGAAGCAGATTAGAATTGAGAAATTGTACATACTAGCATGTTTGTAAAGACTAATTTTATTCTAATCCTGTTTTTCTTTGCTTATGACAAGATATACAGAAGTTCTCAATGATAGATAGATAGCATTTAATATTTTAACTTTATTCAGTGTTTCATTCACCTTATCCTTACAGGACTTGACCTTGGTCTGGAAATGCTGACTTAGTTCTGTGGGCAAGAAAGAGAGTCCAGTCTATGGGGTATTTTCAGGGAGGCAGCATCTTGGGGAATAGGCCTAATAAAAACTCAAGCAGATTATCAAGGAATAGATAAAGTCTCAGTGACAGAGAATGAGATGTATTCCAGAGAGATCCTGGGGATAAGTAATGAGGAACGTCATAATCCAGAAAGGAATATCCTCGGAATAGTTACTAGCTCATTAAGATGCTGGGCATTTTATATGGGTAATTATGATCTCTGGTTTGATAAAGACAAAGCAGATAAAGACATCAATGAAAGATATATCCTGAAGTAAATTTTAAAGCTTGTAAGAAAAAGATGAAACAAAAAAATGATGAATCACAGACCTGTACTGCTGAAATAAATAATACATTATATCTTAATTAATTGAATTTAAATAAAAAATTAAGAAAAAGACTAAACAAACAAAAAAACTTCATGTTTTCCTCAGGAAATGAAAGAAAAAAATGATTCATACTTAAAAATGTTTGGGCCTCCATTAAAATACTACTTTATGATAATTCTTCAGGCTTCACCAAGCTCTACATTTTTTGTCACATAAACTAGACTAGTGGCTCAATGAAACCAGTCAATTCTTCCATCTTAAAAATTAATATAAATTACTTCCTTGTCATTTGTCTATGCCAAGTGAACATTCAAGTTATCATCTAAGAAATTCATAGGAATAGATCATAAAGAGAAGATCTGATTTAACCACACCTACCTCTGATAGTTAACATATCTAAATTGATTAGATTTGAAATTCTAGTTATCATTTGATGTAATTCTTAGGGGATGTTTAGAACTTTTCTTGGAAAAAAAGCATTTTTAAATCACTTTTCAATAGCAGTTATAATTTCCATTCTGACAAGCATAGAGTAACAGAGTCCCTGTTATCTGAAAAAAAAAAAAAAAAAAAAAAAACTGGTCAAATATATAAAACAATAGTTTTCACCAAGGACAGTGATCACTGAGAGACATGAAACAAAGTTGAACCATAAAATTACATTAGTTTGATGCCTTGAAAAAATTTCCAGGCCATAGCATGGGAAAAAAGAACTTAGGTGAGGTCTAGCAGACCTAAGTTGAGGGAGACTAAGGTAGTTAGAGTTTGTAGGACAGAATAATGGAGAGAAGAGAGCTATACAGAATGATTTCCAGAGATCTGCACACTGCCGCCTTTGAGTTTCCAGCAGAATGCCAATTGGTACGTGAATATGAAAAAACTACAAAGGGATGGAGGAAAATACCTGAAAAATCTAGGTAGGTCTAGAATTATAGGTTTTAGGACCCATTTATATGTCTAGAATTAGTCCCTGCGCCCTCCAGCAGACTGGAATACCTCCTAATTCAGGGAGAATTGGTTTAAGAATTTAGAAAGGTCTCACCTCACTAGTGGAGAATAATTAACCCTTGACTAAATACTGCTCTGGTTCCACTGAACAAATATTAAAAAGCAAAAAGATCAGTTTTCAAGTAAATAAACTGCATCTCAGAACAAAGTTCAAGAATATTTATATACAAAAATATCCAGCACCCAAATAGATGAAATCATCAATGTCTAGCATCCAGTAGAAAATTACTAGGCATTAAAAGAAGGAAAACAAGACCATGGTGAAAAGAAAAGTCAATAAATCGAAAGCAGACCCAAGACTCATGCAGATGTTTGAATTCACAGGCAAGGATATTAAAATAGTTATAAAGACACTGCTTCATATGTTTAAAAAGTTAAGAAGACACAGGAACAATTTAGGAAGATAAGAGTAAAACTTTCAGACATTGAAATTACAATGTCTAAGGTAAAAAACAAACACTGGATAGGACTTTTTTTTCTCCCCAAATTTGTTTATTTTAATTTTTCAGTGTTACAAGATTGATTGTTCATGCACCACACCCAGTGCTCCATGTAGTACGTGCCCCTCTCGATACCCACCACCAGGCTC
>CM052810.1:113704673-113788685 GCA_028533885.1 Nasua narica | reverse complement strand
AGATATCAGACCTTTGTCTGTAGTGTCATTTGCGAATATCTTCTCCCATTCTGTGGGTTGCCTGTTTGTTTTGTTGACTGTTTCCTTCGCTGTGCAGAAGCTTTTTATCTTGATGAAGTCCCAAAAGTTCATTTTCACTTGCAAACACTGGATAGGATTAATGGCAGACTAGATATGGTGTAATCAAGTGAACTTAAAAATATAATAAAAAAAATATATAATAATAGTGTAATTGTTATGATGAGCACTGGGTAATGTATGGAAGTGTAGAATCACTATACTGTACACCTGAAACTAATATTACACTGTATGTTAACTAACTGGAATTTGAATTTTAAAAAACTATTTAAAATAAAACACAGAATGTTTTTAAAGAAGTTCTAAAAAATGGAAAGAATGTCAGTGAGCTTAGGTATAATTTCAAGTAGCCTAACACGGAGTCCCCTAAACAAGAGGAGAGACAAAGAGACAAACAGAAAAATATATATTTTTTAAGTAATGGAGGAAAGATTTGCAAACTTGCTGAAAACCATATAATCTCAGATGGAAGAATCTAAACAAATTCCAAGCAGAAGACATACAAAGAAAACACAAAGGCACATAATAAACTCACTCAAAACTAGTAATAAAGAAAAATCTTAATAGCAACCAGAGGAAAGAAGACATGTTATATACAGAGAAATAAAGGTAAGGATGAGATGAGATATTCCATCAGAAACAGGACAAGCAAGAGCATCATCTTTAAATCACTGAAAGAAAAGAAATTGTCAAACTAGTATCCTACAACCAGCAAAAATACTATTCAAAAATAAAGATGAAATAAGGACATTTTTAGACATATAGAAAGTGAAGAAATTCATCTCCAGAAAAAGATCTGCACTATAAAAAATGTTTAAAAAAATTCTTCAGGCAGAGAGAAAATTACTCTAGATAGAAATATGGACCTACGTAAAGGAACAAAAAGCACTGGGTGAATATGTAAGATGATTTTCACATTATTTTTCAATAAAAATATTCATAATTGTAGTCAAAGGCTTACTATTTCTTTACATAATAATTGGCTTTCAAACCAAAATAATAGCAATGTAGTGCGGAATTTGTAACACATGTAAAAGTAAAATGTGTGACAAGAAAATTATAAACATTAATCTTAGCAGAAAGAAATTTAAGTATACTGTGATGAGGTTTTTATCCTATATGTGAAGTGATATAATATCATTTGAAAATAAAATTGTGTGGTAAGTTGAAAAATATAACAATATCTAAGACAATCACTAAAATAACTAAACAAAGAGTTGCAACCTAAAAACTACAAAGGAGATAGGATGAAAAAAATACTAACCTAAGAAAGGCAGAAAAGAGGGGGGAAAAAAGAACAAATGGTACAAATAAAAAGCAAATAACAAAGTGAAAATTAAACTTTGTCATATTAATAATCACATAAGGGGAACCTGGGTGACTTAGTCAGTTGACCCTCCAGCTCCCAATTTCAGCACAGGTCATGATCTTGGGATCCTGGGATCCACCCCTGTGTCAGGTTTTGCATTCAGTGGGGAGTCTGCTTGAGATTCTCTCTCCCTTTCCCTCTTCCTCTCCCCCTGCTCACATGCATATTCTTCCTTTCTCAAATAAATATATCTTTAAAAAATAGTAATAATCACATTAAACATAAACAGTCTATACACCCCAACTAAAGGACAGAGATTGTCAGATTGTATTACAAGACAAAAACCAAGTATATGATACTTAAACTTGTATTAAATAAAAAGTTCAACACATTAAGTGTAAGATGTTAGAAGAATATATACCTTTCAAACACTAGTTTAAAAAGCTGAACTGCCTTTATTAATGTCAGACAAAGTAAATTTTAAAACAAGTAAATTTTCCTATCATTAGGGATGAAGAATTTAATTTTATAATAATAATCAAGTGTGCACAACAATACTAGATATTTATATACTTAATAACAAAACTTCAAAATATGAAAAGCAAAAATAACAAATAGAATTTTTTTTAAGATTATTTATTTATTTATTTGACAGGAAGACACAGTGAGAGAGAGAACACAAGCAGGGAGAGTGGGATAGGGAGAAGCAGACTTCCCACTGAACAGGGAGCCCAATGCAGGGCTCGATCCCAGGACCCTGGGATCATGACCTGAGCTAAAAACAGATGCTTAACAACTGAGTCACCCAGGCGCCCCAACAAATAGAATTTCAAGGAGAAATAGACAAATTCATAGTTGTAGTTGGAGGTTTAATATCTCTTTCTCAGTAATAACTGTAACTAACAGACCAACAGGAAACAAGTAAGGATATAGAACCTTTAGGAACACACTGAAACAACTTGATCCAATTGACACATAAAATACTCTATCCAACAACAGCAGAATACACATTATTTTCAAGTGCTCACAGAACATTTAACAAGACAAAACTTATTCTGGGTCACAAAACAAGTCTCATTAAGTTAAAAAGTTTTCAAGTTTAAAAAAACATGTTTTATGACTAGAATAAGATTATACTAGATATGATTAATGGAAAAATTTCTGAAAATATCCCAAATAATTGAAAATGATGTATTTCTAAATAACTCATGACTCATAGTGTAAATTGAAAGGAAAATTAAAAATTATTTTCAGCTGAATAAAAATGAAAACACATATATAAAAACCTATAATATGCTACTAAAGCAAACTATATGTTAGATCAGGAAACATCTGTATTTAAAAAGAAATAAAAGTTTTCAATCAATAACCTCAACTTAAAGTGAAAGCTTAAGAAAATAGAAAATGAAGTGTAAATTACATGCAATAAATCAGAAAAATAAAACATTAAATATCAGAGTGAAAATCAGTGAAAAAGAAAAGAGAAACCAAAAAACAATAAAGAAAGCCAATGAAAACAAAACTATTTCTTTGAGAATATTATCAAAATTGCTAAACCTCTAGCTAGACTAATCAGAAGTAAAAAGGTAAGGCATAAATTATTATCAGAATTGAAAGAAATAATATCATTAATATTTTGTATATATTAAAAGGACAATAAGGGAATACTGTTAAAAATCTCATGCCCCCCAAAAAAACCTTAAGCCAATAAATCTTACAACTTATAGAAAATAGAAAAAATGTTCAAATGGAATAAATTACAAAACTCATTCCAGATGACATAAACAACATGAATTGTCCTCCATCTATTAAAGGAATTGACATATAGTTAAAAAATTTCCTGTAATGTAATCTGCAGGCCCTGAGTGCTAGTAAATGGGAGGGTAGGGTTTGCATCATTTTTTTAAGATTAGTTTCAGGGGCACTTGGGTGGCTCAGTGGGTTAAAGCCTCTACCTTCAGCTCAGGTCATGATCTCTGGGTCCTGGGTCCCACATTGGGCTCTCTGCTCAGCAGGGAGCCTGCTTCCCCCTCTCTCTCTGCCTGCCTCTCGGCCTACTTGTGATCTCTCCCTCTCTGTCAAATAAATAAAATAAAATAAATCTTAAAAAAATTAAAATTCAACATCCATTTCTGATAAAATCTCTTAACAATCTAGGTATAGAAGGGAAAAACTACTTGATAAAGAGTACCTATGAAAAACCAACAGGTATTATTATACTTAAGAAAAACTAAATACTTTTTCTTTAAGATAAGGAGCAGGCAAAACGTCCTTCAACATTTAACATGACTTTCTAGCCAGTGATATCAGGCAAGAAAAATAAATTATAGGCATCGAGACTGGGGAGAAATAAAATTTTCATTAGGCAAAATAATCATCTAGATAGATAATTCATTGAAACTAAAAACGAAAACGAAGTATCAGACATATTGAGTCTAGTAAGATTACAGGATGTAAGACCAAAACCAAAATTTCATTTCTATATACTAGCAAAGAACCAATGGAAATTAAAATTTAACAAAACCAATGTCATTACCCAAAGCATCAAAAATATGAAATAATAATAGAATAATAGATCTGATTGTGATTGAAGACTAGTACAGTGAAAACAAAATTAAAGAATACCTAAGAAGAAATTAAGGAAGATCTAAGTGAGTGGAGAGATATATTGTGTTCCTGAGTTAGTAGACTCAGTAGTCTTAATATGTAAATACTTCTCGAAATGATCTATAGTAATGCATTCACATTCAAAATCACAGATGGCTCTTTTTTTAGTAGAAATTGATAAGCTGATTCTATAATTCATATGTAAATACAAAAAACAAAAACAAAAATAAGAACAAAACTCTAGTATATACAAAACAAGTTTCAGAAAGAAGAATAAAGTTGTTGGACTATACCACCTAATGTCAAGACTTAACGTAGAGCTATTAAGCAAGATAATAATAAGTATTGATAAACAGATATTGGTCAATGGAGCAGGATGAAGTGTCCAGAAACCTATCAATACATGCATGGAGAACTGAATTTTGACAATGGTTCAAAAATAAGTCTGTAGAAAAGGCAGTCTTTTTCAAAAACAGTGCTAGAAAAATTGCATATCCATAGGGTTTAAAAAAAGAACTTCAGGGGTACCTGGGTGGCTCAGTGGGTTAAAGCCTCTGCCTTCAGCTCAGGTCATGATCTCAGGGTCCTGGGATCGAGCCCTGCATCGGGCTCTCTGGTTCTCTCTCCCCCTCTGCCTGCCTCTCTGCCTACTTGTGATCTCTCTCTCTCTGTCAAATAAATAAATAAATAAATAAAATCTTTAAAAAAAAAAAAGAACTTCAATCCATATCTCAGAAAATATACAAAAATTAACTCTAAATGAATCATATACCTAACTACAAAATCTAAAATGACAAAAACCTGACCATATCAAGGGTTGTCCAAGATGTGGAGCACCTGCAACTAACACTTCTGGTACAACCACTTTGAAAACTGATTGGCAATTTCTTTTTTCTTTTTCATGACCTGAGCCAAAGTAAAGAGTTGGATGCTTAATTAACTGATCTACCCAGGTATCCCAGCAATTTCTCAAAGAAAACAAATACATATCTATGACCCCAAAAGATTTGGACATCCCATTCATAGTTACTGACTGTAGAGACAGGAAAGCATACTTTCATACAAGGACATGCATCCAAATATTCATAGCAACTTTTCTTGCAATGGCTTAGACTAGAAAAAAAACAAAATGTCCATCCACAGGTGAATAGATAAACTAGAACACCACTCCACAATAAACAAGAAAGAAGTATTGATACATGCAACATATTTGACCAACAAAATAATTATGCTGAGTGAAAGAAGCCAGACTACTAAGAGTTCATACTATATGATTATTTATATAAAACTCCAGAAAATACAAACCAATCTGTAACAACAGAAATCAGCTCAGTGGTTGGTTAAAGACAGTTTTGGGGGCAATAAAGGTGGGAAAGAGAAGGACAGTATTGCAAAGGGTCAGGAGGAAAACTTCAGAGGTCATCGGCATATTCCTTCATTGTGGAGGTGGCTTCATGTGTGTAAAAATATGTCAAAGCTCATCAAATTTTACTCTTCAAATGCATGTAGTTTATTATATACCAGTTACACTTCAATAAAACTTTTCTTAAGTAATTAGCTGTTGGCAAATCGCTGCTATACCTTCTATAATTTGGAATATCTTCCGTTTGGTTGGTTATGTACTGCTAGTCATAGTCTTGTAACAACTGTCTGATTTCATCCTTCATACTGGTCAAAATTTTCCTTGCAATTGCACGCGGCCTCTGTCTTCATCATGCCTGCTCTTCGTTTAGCTTTGCCCAGAAAATTGTCTGTGCCAGGAAAATTGTCACAGTCTGGTCTTCCAGCCATAACTCCCCCTCAGGGAATTTAACTGTTAATATCTTTCCCTTATTTTCTTCTTATGGATAAAGGCAGGTTATATCACCTTATATCACTCAGCTTACCAGTTTCTCAAGTTATATATATGTTTCAATCTATGTTAAATAAAGCATACGTATACGCAGGCCTAATGGAGAAAACACACAGGAAATGAAAGTTTAATAATGCTCACTAAACATTAGGGTCCTAGAAAGGTCTGCCATTAACTTGGTTATAAGATATTGAATATTACTTGTTTCACAATATAGTTAAAACCAATCTTTTCAAACTGCATTTATCTACCTTCTTCTAGCAGCCCTGGTTCAGAAGAATTCCCAGTGGAGAGATAGTGATTTGTCTCCTGGTCTACATTTATAAAGACTTCTGAGATTTTATTCATCCTACCAAAAGTCAAAAGAGAAATAGCAACTCCCTTAATACACATCAGAAGCATTGGTATTTTAAGAATTATTTCTTCCAAACTTAAAAATATATATTTCTCTCTTCCCTTAGGAAACTTAGATCTTAAATAGGTCAATGACCTGATGAGTTGCTTTATTTCAAATTCCTTACTTTGTGTTACTTTTCTTTTAATAGATTTTAAAATGCTAAATTAGTCCACTTAAACATGTACCATTAAATTTAGCTAATAATGTTTGGTTAGAGAACATATGGATTTTACATAACATTTTTCTAATATCTTTATATCATGTTTTTATAAAATGGTAAGATTGGGAAGAATTAGTTATAATCCCACAAATGCATAGGATCTTAAAGTTGGAGTATTAAAGATTACCTCATTCAATTGAATATTTGCTCCTCATTTAGTCCGAGTTTCAGTTTATCCCCATCAATGATGATAACCCCCACTTGCTAAAACTTAACGTGTGGCCAATGATCAGCTAATGATTTTCCAGTATTCTTATATTTAATCCTATAAGAATATAGTGAGGTGGGTCTTACTATCTACATTTTGCAGACTAAGAACCTGACACCTAGGGAATTCGAGACACTTCTCAGGTTTGCAGCTAGCAAGGGACAGACTTGAGGATCAAGCCCCAGTCCACAGGATGACACAAGCTATCAACCACATTGTATGTGGTTGCCACTATCAACCACATTGTATGCCTCAAAAATGAGAGTATGAAAATTGAATGAGATAAAAGGTGTAACTGGATAGTTCAGTGTTTAGGAAATGGACACTCAGGAAATGATAGTTTTCTAATGCTGTGTGAGCATGTCACAACAGGTGGTCAATTTATCCTCCACTGGAATTCTTACGGTGACAGAAGGTTAACTATTTCACATTCTGCTCCACTTCTGGATAATTCTAACTTCTAGAAGATGCTTTCTTATATGGAGCTGAAAACTGTTCCCCTATAGCTATCACCTCTTTGACCTATTTCTGCCCTCCAGCTGGAATATTGATTGCAATTTCATTAAATTTAGAGCTTAATTTAGGGAGAATTGGCATCCTTACAAATCGAGTCTTCCTATCCAAGAATAATTTGAAGCTCTGATTAATTCAACTTTTCTTCCAAGATGTCCTGCCCAGGTGATTTTGAATAGCATATGCCTTTTGGTGGTACTGTGGCATAATGAAGAAGGGGTGACTTTCATTTCAAAACAATTCAAGTTTAAATTTTGGGTTCATCTCTTATTGAATGAGGCTTTGACTTGTCTGAGTCTGTTTCTTAATTGATGACATAGAAATAAAATAATCTCCCTCACATGCTTGTCATATGTAAGAAAGCCTTGCACAGTGTCTGGAACATAATTGATATTCATTAACGTTAGCAACTGTAATTAATATTGATCATCCTGCCTATTTTCTAGCATTTTAAGAAAAGACTCAACACACTCTTTTGGAAATCTCTGCTAACATGCTCTAGCCTTCACTATCAAAACATTCTTCTCAAAATAATGATAATAGCAGAAGTATGTTTGCATTGTCTTTGTTTTCTTCCAGAAGATGAAAATATACGTAGACTAAAGCTGTTGCAAGCTCAGGATCTTGAAACAGACACAACTGAGTGTTAACACGGATTTGTACATTTATTAACTGTGTAACCTTGGGCAAGTATTATTACTTGTTTAAGCTTAGTTTCCATGTCAGTTAAGATGGGGAAGAAAGATAGTACCTATTCATAGAGCTGCTTCAAGTATTAAATGAGATGGACACCTGTTAATTCTTGCTGCTCTGAGTATTAAATGAGATCATGTATATTGAAAGCACACAGGACAAATATGTTACCACAACCATTGTAGTCTTTATTCCTCAGACCAAGCCAGATTTGTAATAAGATACAAATAAGATTTGTGGAGCCTGCATAATGGTGGCTTGCCCCCTTGATACAGTCTGCTCATTGGCAAAGGCTGCTAATCCCCATGATTAAGTTCCTTAAGAGAACTGTCACTTATTCATGCATTCCAAAAGAAAGGTGCTTTTTTTCCTACAAGTCAGGACTGGAAGAAGGCAGAGGCAGCTAGAAACACTTCAAGAATTTCATTTTTCCAGCAACATGAGGTGTTACTTTCTAGGATGAGTCTAAGCAAAAATGATAAAATAGATGACCTCTCAATCCCATCTTCTTTGTCCCTTCATGCTTCTTTTATTATCTCTCATTTGTCCCATTTTATATCTCTTTATGACCCTTTACTCATACCTCATGTGTCTGAATACGGTACTATCGCCACCATTCCTTTTTTAAACCGACAATTTGATCCACCAATACTCATCAACATGTCTAAATAAAGCTTTTTGCTTCTGGGAAGATGAGGAGAAACAAGAGTATCACTTAGTCAAAGGACTGACTCCACAATGTGAACGTTTTAAATGTCTTTTATAAGAAAGATAATTTCAGATGGGTAGCCTTTTAATTTTATTCCTTAGATTAGTTCCAGACTTAGTCCTAACTCAACCACTTCTATCTTCTGGCAATTTCCCATAGACTATTTGTGAAGAATGTCAAAAATACAGGTGTTTTCTACAGCATAAGTAAAATAATTCATTTTTTAGCAAATGTGGGCCCAGATGACATTCCTTTTTCTTTCTGCCCAGTGACCACCTTCCCTGCTGTAAAGGGAAATTTCAACTGAGAGTATTATTTATCAAGTATAAACCTTTCTAAGGTAGGGACAAATTGGTTATTATTTTATTTTTTATGTATGAGAAAAACCTTTTAAAAATTGTAGCTAAATTAAGTGGTTAATTATAGTTATGCAGAACTATTTATCAGAGCTACAATCTCCTATTTCAGTTGTGGGCTGTCTGTTCCTTATTATAGTTGATCTGAAGATTAGAATGAGCTTGTAGACTTATTCCTCATTGTGATAAAGGAAATGTTCTGGAATTTAGAACACAATGAAATATACATAGCCAAATAACCAGAATATAATTAGTGCCTTTTGTGACTTTATTTTAGTAATGATTGAAGGTCTAAAAAATTACTTTTTCTTTTTTTCTTTCTTTTTTCTTTTGAGAAGGAGAAAGGTGGGGGAGGCCATTGGTCAAGAAAGAAAGAATTTTTAAGTGGGACCCATGCCCAACAGGGAACCTGACATGGGGCTCATCTCAGGACCCTGAGATCATGAACGGAGCCAAAATCAAGAGTTGGACACTTAACCAATTGAGCCACTCAGGCAACTCTAAAATATTACTTTTTTAAAATGGTTGCAAAACTCCCCTTGGATTCCATATTTATGAAACAACTTGTTGGCTGGGGGAAACTCAATTGTTTCTTGACTGAGGAAGAGTGAACAAAAAAGGTGGTTTTTTTTTGTTTTTTTTTAGTTCTAAACACTTATTCTCAAGGAGGTAAACAGATGGAGTAAGATGGGTTATTAAAAGGAAATCAGTAGTTCTGGTGATAACCTATTCTATGGTTGTTCCAGTGTTATCCTATAAATTATGAATTTAACTCAGGTGAAGCAAAGTTAAATTTCCTCCTTTTTTCACAGTACAAAATAAAGACCCTCATTCATCATCTGGTACTGTGACTCTTCCCCAGTTGGATCTCAACCCTAAATCTTGACTTATTCTTAATTTGAATTTAAAAAAAAAAAGATCTGGGTCTAATCCTGTCCTTTTATACTAATAGTGAATTATCTACAAATTAGTAAGACAAATAAAAACTTTTAATCCAAACATATTACCAAACACCTCATTTTTATATTTCACATATCTTGTTATCACCAAATTTTGGACATTATAGAGATTTAAAGTTACCGTTTTATATTCTAATGTACTGAATAAATGTCTGCTTTGTAACGACAAAACAAACAACTGTATTTTAGAAAATAGTACACAAAAACATTTTATTTTTTAAAACAGGAATCAAATTGTTAAAACTTCACAGTTTAATTGTCACACACTTGAGAGTACATCTACCATACATTTTTATCATTTCTTAATAGGTGAAATTTATCACTGAACAATTTTATGTGACCTTTGTGAATTTAGCAGACATTTTTCTCAATAAAAGTCACAGTTTATATATTGACAAGATTTTTAGAGTTCCATGAAAAGGTTGCACTTACAAATAGCTAAATTTGAAGCAAGCTTTGAAATAAACACCGAGAGAAAACTCAGACGAGGGCTTGTTCATACAAGTCCTGATGCTATTGTGAGTCCAAAGGAAGGGGGAAGGGGAAAGTTACTAACTGCTTAGCAGGTTCTAGATACTCTGATAGGTAATTTATGAATAGATTGCATTTATACTCCAAATAATTTCTCAGTAATTTAATATTGACCCCATCCAATAGATAACAATAAGGTTCAGAAGTGTGAAGTAATGTGCCGAATTCATGGAAGCAATGGGTAAGTTTCAAGATGGGAACCTAGCATGTGCTTTGGTTTGATTCTGATATTCCTGGTCATCCCCAAAATTGTTTATTCAGCAAGCATATAATGAGTTCTTACTATGGATGTAGCCCTATACTACTAGGCTATGGAGGTTTTTTTCCCTTTTTAATGATAATAGAATTCTAATTATATATGAAGGAATAAACACAAGTATTATCTCATAGCTGTATGAGAGCCTACTACAATAAGAGCAGAAAAAATGGTCAGAAGTGTGAGATTAAAAACAACATTTCGTGACTTGGAAAATGAAGAGACTATTAATAACTGACTTATGCCTCAGCAATTTCCATTCAACTACATCACTAATGGCTAAGGATATTCTGGAAAGTTGAGCTCTTCATTTCTAGGAAATTCTTAGAATTTATTTGATAATGTCTTTTCTTCCATGTTTTCCTGTTCTTTCTTTCTGGAATTCTATATTTGTTAGAGGATGGAATTCATAAAATTATTCCCTAATTATCTTGTTTTTAATTTTCCTTTAACTGTCTAAGATAGTTTCTTAAGCTTCAGGGCTTCTAATTGACTTTTTTATTGTTTTTTTTTCTGTTTTATTTTTAGTATGTTAACATTGCTTTTTCATCCTTTTAAACATTTTTTCTATTAATAATTTTCAAAAGCTTTTGCTGATTTCCTGAATATTCTTTTTGTAAAAAATAATATTGTTTTTTAATGATTCCAGAATTTTATCTTTCCGGAGACGTTACTATAGATTGCTATTATTTGATTTATATGCTTGTTTAATGCATCTATTGATTAATTAACGAGGTTGCTTCCTTTCCCACTACCCAATTCCATAGTTGGAAAGAGTATATTAACATGTCTGGCTACTTCATTTTTCATTATTACTTTCATGAAATATTATCATGTTTCTCATTCCTTAAATTTTTAAACTCATTACTGTCTTTCACTATTTCTCCCTCCAACTCCCAAAAAGGCAAAGAAAAAAAATCTTATTTTCTCTTCCCCATTCATAAAGAAGGCCCTTGCTTGATAGCAGACAAGTGGGAAGAAAACTTACAAGAGATGAGGACACAAGTTTTCTGGGGGGACCCAATTAATTCCTTCAGTCATAACAACCATGCACTGAATACTCGCTATGTGCCAGGTGGTATACTGAATACTTTGGGGTTATGACCTAATTTAATCCTGATTATAAACGAACAGTGCAGGATTATCATCAAAGAGGAGGAAACTGAGTCTTGGCTAGGGTTAATAAAATATGCAGTATCTTCTGAGCAATAAATGTCAGAGCAGCGATTCAATCTTATCTCTAAATCAGTTAAGAGGAAACATTCTTATTAATCTGAAATGTAACAACTGCCTATTTCTCTCAACAGAGAGTAAAAAGAAGCAACTTTGAAGCTGTGGTAGGCTCATCTCACTTCTGTTCCTTGAAAACACTCATCCTGAAAGGTAGGATTGGGAAAGAGAATAAAAAAGATGAAATGTTTTCTTTTTCAAATGGAACAAGGGTAATAATCAGAGGGACAATATAAGAGCTCATTAGCTCTTAATGAGAAACTCTGATTTATTGGTAATGAAGGTTGGCCTCAGTGTGTCCAATGTCTTCTAATGTGCAAATGATACTGAAATGGCAATGAAACCTGGTCAAAAATTAAGTTTAAACAGACACAAACAGAGGCCCGCATATAAAGGAAAATTGGATATTATAAATGATGATTCAAAACTATAAATGAAGGAAGACAACTTTGGAATGATATAATGCACTATTTTCATGAGAGGTACCCCCCAAAAGAACCAGTACATAGAAATTAGCTTTTATTTTACTTATTATATATTTTTTTGTTTGTGCCAGGTAATTGAAATTTTTTTAATGATATTCTTATGGAACTGGAAATATCTCTAAAATTGAGACCAAATAAATACGGTACAGTCAGAAAAACAAGAAAGTAAAAAAACAGAAATCTATTTTACTATTAAGCATTCAGTTTATAAAAACAAGGTGAAAGTTAACAATCATAAAACTTAATATTACCTTTAGAAAAGTTCATTATAAATCCATAAACTATAATTCTTAAAGTTAGTTTATTATCACCCTAAAATCTTTCCAGTAGCTTGAGGGTTTTGTCCTTGCCCATATTTAATAGCAGAGGAAGAATTAATATTACCAATCCTATTGATAAAACATAGTAAGCATTTAAAGAAATCAGAAAATGGAATTATTTTAAAACTCAGAAAGATTAAGATTTCCTTTATTTTACATTTGCTCCAACAGAATAATGAAAGTTTTTTCTCTCGAATTTGTGTTTCATGATTCCGCCACTTTCTAGTTATTTGGTTTAGTAAGTTAAATTTGAGTGTCTCTGAGCCTCAACTTACCATCTATAAAATAAGGTTAATAATTCATTAGTCATAGTTTTAGGGGGAATTAAAGGAGATAATAAATGAAAAATATTTAATATTTGGCACTTAACTGTAAATAAATGTTATCTATTACTAATATTATAGAAATTCATATTTTGATATTTCCAGTTTAATGATCTATTTATACAATCTATAGAAGTCCTAATTCTAAATTTTGCCAAAAACATCTTCTAAGTTTCTTTACATATATGGAGATGGAGAAAGAGAGAGATACTCATGTTATTTTACAGGGCTCATAGAGAATTATTCATTTATGTATAATAATAAGGATGGGAATATTGGGAACAGCTCTCTCTAGAGTTGTAAAGGAAAACACTTAGGAGACAGGGTTTTGAAATTAAACAGAGTACTGAACTGTCAGCTAGGCCGTCTGGTACTTGGAGGAAGCTACTGAATATCTCTAAGTCTCAACTTTCTTATTTGCAAGATTAAAAAGTAGAATATCAGTTCTTCAGGGTATTTCGTGGATTAATGAGACAGAGTGTGGCAGATGGTCGGAATGGTTCTGCTCACGGAGGAGGCACATAGAAAGCAGAAGTGTGTCCTATAGCCCCTGCCAGTGGGCTTGGCCTTCTTATAGCCACACCTTGCCACTTACAGATAAGACAGCACAAATGGTGAAGCCAAAGTGCTGAGGTTCAAATAGTCCTCTGACACTAGCTGTGTGGCTTTGAGCTGCTTATTTACCCTCCCAGTGACTTAATGTTCTCATATGTAAAAAGAAGATGATCATAGTACCTACTTCGTAAAACTATGCAGAGTATTCAATGAGTTAACATTAGCAAAACTTGGGGGGTTAGGGATATGGACATTGGGGAGGGTATGTGCTACGGCAAATGCTGTGAAATGTGTAAGCCTGATGATTCACAGACATGTACCCTGGGGCAAATAATACATTATATGTTAATAAAAAATAAATAGATAAAGAAATAAATAAATAAACATTAGCGAAACTCTTAGGATAGGGCCTGGTATATTGTAAACACTGTGAAGTATGGGTTAAATACACTTAAAAACCCAGTACATGTTACCACAAGCAACGTATTTTTGTGAAAAACAAATATATTTTGAAAACACTAATGAGAAGAGTGACAATATTTACATTTTTGTAGATATCTTTAATATCTGGCTTAATGGAAAGCAGTATCTCAAATCTGTATCTTCATCTAAGATATTGGAAATATGTCATTTTGGTTGAGGTACATGAATAAAATCCGGCCACACACAGATATATCACTGGAAAATTGAATGATTGGAAAATCATTCACAGGTAATTGTGAATGTTCCTTTTTTGATATGTTACCCAAACTGACAAAGGATAGTTTCTTAAAGGTTAGTTGTAATGTGGAATCTGAAACCATATCTTATGCTCTGTTACATTAAAATGCATTTATCTTTCTTGTGTTTTGAATGGATCTTTATGAATGTAAAATTTTATACTATCCCGAATTAGTCCTTCAATGAATATTGGTTCCCTGACTAATATGGAATTTCCAATGATGCATCTCATTAGGCAGGATCAAAAAATCGCATTCATTACCACCACCAATCCCATCAGGAAAGTATTTTTAAGTATTAGTATGCCGTTATGCTTAGGCTTACAGTGGAGGAGACCTCCCCCAAATTCTTATTCTTCGCTTGAACTCTCCAGTTTCATCACTGCCAACAAATACAGTCAGCGGTTTTCCTTGGAATGACAGGCTCCCTTCATTAGTTTTTGAGAAAATGTCTGCCAAATCCCCACATCTGAAAAACCATACTTTTATCGGTCAATCTTTTTTTAAAGCAATAATTGTGTTCCATGAAAAAAGCGGCTAATTCAGCTTACAGCTCAATCACCAGCGCGCCTTTCCTAGGGACAACTGTCACAGTGCACTCTCCGGGAGAAGCGCTTTATGAATACTTCCCATTTTGTCCAACAGTGTATTAAAGATAGGTGCACTCAGGATTGATATTTAATAAAAGTAACAACTTTCCCAGGCTTCACCAGAGACATTTCTAAGTGAAACCGACTTGCCTTTTTTCTTACCCCGAAGGGGTTGCCGCAGAAAATAGGACTGCAAGCTCAGAGCACCACAGCCTTGGTTCCGGGGTCAGTCCGAGTCAGGTTTTTCAGGTCAGTCCGAAAAACCTGGTGTGGTTTTTCTTAAATAACAGCAACTTTATTGAGATATAACTCACATACCATAAAACCGACATTTATGAAGTATATATAGTTCAGTGGTTTTTAATATATTCACCTAGTTATGCTGCCATCACCAAATTCTGACAATGTTTCATCTCCTAAGAAGCCCTCTACTCATTCCCCAATCTCTCCAGCCCCTGAAAACCACCATTCCTTCTCTCCGTTTAGATTCCTCTATTGCAGATATTTCATATAAATGGAATCAGATAATACACGATATTTTGTGTCTGGCTTTTTTCATCCAATTTTTAGGATCCATCCTTGTTAGAGCATGTATTATTGCCAAATAATATTATTGGAAATAATTTTTTTGCCAAATAATATTCCATTGTATAGGTATGTGGCATTTTATTTATCCTTTCATCATTTCATGGACATTTGTGTTGTTCCCACTTTTTGGCCACTATAAATAATTCTGCTACAAATTGTTGTGTAGTTTTTTGTGTGGAATATGTTTTCAGTTCTCTTGGGTATATACCTAAGAATAAAATGGCTGAGTCACAATATAAATATAGCAACTCTATATTTAATCACTTGAGGAATTGCCAGATTATTTTCCAAAATGGCTGCGCCATTTTACATTTCCACCAGTAATGCGTGAAATGTCTAATTTCTCCAGATTCTAACTAGCACTTTTTATTACCTTTTTTTATTATTGCCATCCTAATGGGCATCAAGTGGTATTTCATTGTGGTTTTGATTTGCATTTCCATGATGAACAATGATATTGAGCATCTTTTCATGCAACTACCTTTTGGATCTCTTCCTTGGAAAAACGCCTACTAGGATTGCTTCCCCAAGCTTTAATTGGATTATTTGTCTTTTTATTTTTGAGTTGTAAGAGTATCCTAGATAATAAATCCTTATGAGATCTATGATTTATAGATATTTTCTCCTATTATTTGGGATGTCCTTTCACTTCCATGATGATACCATTGAAGCATAAATGTTTTTAGTCTTGATGAAGTCCATTTGACTTATTTTTATTTTTGTTGCTACTGCTTATATTGTCCTGAGAAGTCATTGTTTAATCCAAGATTAAAAAGATTTATTAATACATGTGTCATGCATTTTTAGCCCTTACATTTACATCTCTAATCTATTCTGAGTTAATTGTTTTTATTTATGGTGTGAAGGGGAAGTCCAATTCTTTTGCATGTGGATATCCAGTTGTCCCAATACCATTTGTCGAAAAGACTATTGTTTTTCTCTTTAATTGTATTGGCATCCTTGTCAAAATCCATTGACTAAAAATGTAAGAGTTTCTTTGTGATCTCTTGATTCTATTTCATTCCATCTATATGGCTATTCTTATGCCAGTACCCCCTATCTTGGTTACTATAGTTTTGTAGGAAGTATTGAAATTAGGAAGTGTGAGTCCCTTAATTCTGATTTTTCTTTTTTTTTAAAATATTTTATTTATTTATTTGAGAGAGAGAGAGAATGAGAGAGAGGGAGAGGTCAGATGGAGAAGCAGACTCCCCAGTGAGGAGGGAGCCTGATGCGGGACTCGATCCTGGGACTCCAGGACCACAACCCGAACCAAAGGCAGTTGCTTAACAACTGAGCCACCCAGGCACCCTAATTTTTCTTTTTAAGATTATTTTGGCTCTTCAGGATCCTTTGCATTTCCATGTGGGTTTTAGAATCAATTGTCTCAACTTATACAAAAGAAAAGGCAGGTGGGGTTTTGAAAGGGATTGCTTTGAATCTGTAGGAAAAATGGGAGACTGTTACAATCTTAACAATATTAACTCTTCTGATCCATGAACATGGGATATCTCTGCATTTATTTAGTTCTTTTAATTTCTCTCAACAGAGTTTTATTGTTCTCAGTGTATAGGTGTTACACTTCTTTTGTTAAATTGATGCCTTAGTATTTTATTCTTCTTGATGTTATTGTAAATAAAATTTCTTCCTTAATTTCATTTCTGGATTGTTCATATCGGTAGTCTACCCAGCAACCTTGCTTAACTTGTTTACTAGATGTAATAGTTTGTTTTTTTTTTTGGAGTTCCTTATATATAAGATTATGTCACTTGTAAAGATTATGTCACTTGCAGGTTTTATTTATTCTCCCATTAATTATTTTTTTCTATTTCTTGCCTAATTGTTATAGCTAGAATCTTCAGTATAATGTTGAATACAAGGGTTAAGAGTGGACGACTTGTCTTGTTCCTGATTTTAGGGGGAAAGCATTCAGTCTCTCAAAACTAAGTATGATAGCTCTACTCACAATTGTTTTTGCATAATCAGTGCAAATGTCAACAAAATGAAAAAGGCAATTTTTTTTATTATTATGAGCATAGTTTTTACCCGTAGATTGTCTAACAAGTGTGTTGGGGATCCACATGGATCCACAGACCTCATTTTGAGAACCCCTGAATTAAAATGTTGAAATGTAATGTAAAATCTTTCTCTTTATCCTACATCCAGCCATGATCCTAGATTTCAAAATACATGTAGGTGATCCATCTTATACTATATTCCTTCTAGTACTGCAGTTCTACTTCACCTACACTAAATCTATGCCCCTCACTCTAAGAGATACCATCTGGATACTGTCATTGTCTTAGCTACAATATCCCTAAAATCTTAATCTATTGCCTATTTTCAGAATACAACTTTTATTCCTCCAGGCTCCTTACTTTTTCATTCACACAACCTCTGATTTTCAACCTCACACTCATAGCAACATCCAGAGTTTTGGATATTCTATTTCTTACAAACCACCATCATCACCCTTTTCAACATGGTATCCCACTATTGATAGCTTCAACAATTCTTTAAAACAGCCTTCTCCTGCAGTACCCCTACTGATATTATAATGAGAAAAAAAAAATACAAATCAGAAGAATAGCAAGCAGAAATGCGGCAAGATGTGTTCAAGTGAAGAAAGATCTTGGAAGAAGTTTGAGAAGGGCTTATATACTGAATAAAGAATGAAACCACATAGTGAGTATATGTTATCTGGAAATTCTCAGGTACTTCAAGCCTGTGACATATCCACTACCTGGGATGTTTCCATGTATATAAAGAGTTAAGTATATTTTGTCACTACATCGTTTCACCTATTCTATTTGCTGTAATTTCTGAATGGAAACAAACCTAAGAGAACGCAAGCTATTTGAGTCAATATATTTGAGTTATCATATCCCAAGAAGCTTGAGGAAATCAGATAAATATAACCAAGAGGTTGGGTATGAAAAGATTGACTGAAAAAAATCAGCTTCTAGGCATCCAAATTGGCAAAGAAGAAGTCAAACTCTCACTCTTTGCAGATGATGTGATACTTTATGTGGAAAACCCAAAAGACTCCACTCCAAGACTGCTACAACTCATACAGGAATTCAATCAAGTGTCAGGATATAAAATTAATGCACAGAAATCAGTTGCATTTCTATACACCAACAGCAAAACAGAAGAAAGAGAAATTAAGTAGTCGATTCCATTTACAATTGCACCCAAAACCATAAGATACCTAGGAATAAACCTAACCAAAGAGGCAACGAATCTGTACTCAGAAAACAACAAAGTGCTTATGAAAGAAATTGAGAAAAACACAAAGAAATGGAAAAACATTCCATGATCATGGATTAGAAGAATAAATATTGTGAAAATGTCTATGTTACCTAAAGCAACCTACATATTTAATGCAATCCCTATCAAAATACCATCAATTTATTTCAAAGAAATGGAACAAATAATCCTAAAATTTATATGTAACCAGGAAAGACCATGAATAGCTAGAGGAATGTTGAAAAAGAAAACCAAAGTCAGCGGCATCACAATTCCAGACTTCAAGCTCTATTACAAAGCTGCAATCATCAAGACAGTGTGGTACTGGCACAAAAACAGACACATAGATCAATGGAACAGAATAGAGAGCCCAGAAATGGAACCTCAACTCCATGGTCAACTAATCTTTGACAAAGCAGGAAAGAGTATCCAATGGAAAAAAGACAGTCTCTTCAACAAATGGTGTTGGGAAAACTGGACAGCCACATGCAAAAGAATGAAACTGGACCATTTCCTTATACCGCACACAAAAAGAGACTCAAAATGGATCAAAGATCTCAATGTGAGACAAGACTCCATCAAAATCCTGGAGGAGAACACAGGCAGCAACCTCTTCAACCTCAGCCGCAGCAACTTCTTCCTAGAAACATCTCCAAAGGTGAGGGAAACAAGGGCAAAAATGAATCACTGGGACTTCATGAAGATCAAAAGCTTTTGCACAGCAAAGGAAACTGTCAACAAAACCAAAAGACAACTGACAGAATGGGAGAAGATATTCACAAATGACATATCAGATAAAGGGTTAGTATCCAAAATCTATAAAGAACTTCTCAAACTCAACACCCAAAGAACAAATAATCCAATCAAGGAATGGGCAGAAGATATGAACAGACATTTCAGGGAAGAGGACATCCAAATGGCCAAGAGACACATGAAAAAATGCTCAACATCACTCGGCATCAGAGAAATACAAATAAAAACCACAGTGAGATACCACCTCACACCAATCAGAATGGCTAAAATTAGCAAGTCAGGAAACTACGGATGTTGGTGAGGATGCAGAGAAAGGGGAGCCCTCCTACGCCGTTGGTGGGAGTGCAAGCTGGTACAGCCACTCTGGAAAACAGCATGGAGGGTCCTCAAAAAGTTGAAAATAGAGCTACCCTATGACCCAGCAATCGCACTACTGGGTATTTACCCTCAAGATACAAATGTAGTGATCCGAAGGGTCACATGCACCCGAATGTTTATAGCAGCAATGTCCACAATAGCCAAACTGTGGAGAGAACCTAGATGTCCATCAACAGATGAATGGATAAAGAAGATGTGGTATATATATACAATGGAATACTATGCAGCCATCAAGAGAAACGAAATCTTGCCATTTGCAATGACATGGATGGAACTAGAGGGTATTATGCTAAGAGAAATAAGTCAGTCAGAGAAAGACAATTATCACATGATCACTCTGATATGAAGAATTTGAGAGTCAGGGCAGGGGGTCATGGGGGGTGGGGAAGAAAAATGAAACAAGATGGGATGGGGAAGGAGTCAAACCATAAGAGACTCCTAAACTCACGAAACAAACTAAGGGTGGCTGGGAGGTGGGGGGGGGGTAGGGTTATGGACATTGGGGAGGGTATATGCTGTGGCAAATGCTGTGAAATGTGTAAGCCTGATGATTCACAGACATGTACCCTGGGGTAAATAATACATTATCTGTTAATAAAAAAAATCAGCTTCTGACATCTAGAAAAAGAAATGTCAAAAGTGATAAATATTTGAAAACAGAAAATAGACTGGTTTATCAATTACTGGAGTCTAAGAACAAGAATTTATACTTTTAACAATAAATTCAGGAGAAATAGAAGTAAAGTAATACTTTGGCACATCAGGTGCTACATAAATGGAATCCATTAAGGCAAACAACAGTACACACTATAAATTGTTGCAAATGTTTTTAGTTAAATTCATAGCTGAAAAATTGATAATGGGTTGTGGCAGAAAAATCCTACGTTCTGGATATATTAAAAACTACATTCTAGTGTTTGAGGTTAACACTGATGAAGGCAGTTGTTCAGTGGAATATTTTGGGGGGCATTGTTAGAGCCTGAATATTGTACTAGACCAAAGAGAGGACCAAATACACCAATATGTTTACTTCTAATTGGAAAAAGGGAAACAAATAAACTGCCACTACAACAACAAAACACTGATCATTCCCACTTAAAATGTTAGCCATTTTGAGAACTGGTTAATGACCACTTGTAATGATGGTGGTGTTGGGAGTATTACCATTGTTTCCAAATAAGTTCTACTTGTGGATAAGTCTGTAGAAATACTTTGGTGTTAATGGCATAAATTTATTGATTTCCTATGGTACAACTTATGCAAAAATGGAATAACCCAGTAGCGTATAGGCATTAGATACCAAAATCTCTCTTTAACCTTCTCTTTTTGGGCTATAAGATCTTCTTTAACCTTTCCTGATTGGGACTATTTTTCATCTGTTAGATATTGTATGTCATTACTATTGCATATGCCCTAATATTCAATAAGCACATATTTCACAGTGGCAGTACTACATTACTGACTCTTATTCACCTTACTAAGAGCCCCAGGTCTAGTTTTGGCCACTCATTCTGGCCATTCCCATCTTTTATCAGATTAGTGATAGTCTGAGCCTAATACTTGCTTTGTACTTGCCCTTTTCTGAACTTGTGTTGACAGGCCATTTCTTATTTGTCAAAGTCCCTTTGAATTAATTTCCTCTTTTTTCCTGCCTAACAGGGTTATTGGAAAATCTAATAAGGATGCTTTCTCTTCCATCATTCAGAGCATTGATAAACATTACTGGAATCAACCTGATCCCAAAGGAACATCTTGCCTTATCTTCCTTTCTTCTGTTTCTCATGTGAGTGCAGCATTTTTTCCTATGAGAAATAATCATTGATGGGCAGTTCAGCTTGACAATGGTTTATAGTATAAGTGCAATTATTTTAATTCCCCCTCCCTATTACTAATGTTCCCCAGCCCTTGATTAGTGTGGAAGCCATTAGGCTTATGAATGCTGTTTAAATAATGTTGTCCATTCCCCATGTAAACATAGAGGCTAAGAACTTCTTGAGGAGCCAAGGTCATTATTAAGACATGTAATATGATATAGAGTTGACCAGATGGTTGTTCCTATTTGATAACTATGCAGCCTGAAGATATTAGGTTGCATCATGTTCATTTTACAGATGGGAGCTTGGAAGGTAGTCAAGCCGTACTCCATTGGACATGCAACCAATCATGGTGAAGCTGGGGTCTAAAGTATCCCATCTAAAGTTTATTGTTTTGCATTTAGATTGCACTAAATTTCCTAATAAATTAAAGGAGCACTTGTTTAAACTCTATTTTTTGAGACTCACCATGGCCGTATATAACAATTCGCAGG
This sequence comes from Nasua narica, assembly GCA_028533885.1. NCBI lineage: Eukaryota > Metazoa > Chordata > Mammalia > Carnivora > Procyonidae > Nasua > Nasua narica. The sequence goes on along the minus strand of CM052810.1, from coordinate 113,766,499 downwards.
AAGAGTTATGTTAAAGATCTGTTTAAGGCTGGGTGTGATATGATACAGCAGAAATTTAAATGTTAATAAATGTAATAAAATTAAGGTATATGTATCCACAATTCCTATTCAATTCAGAAAGCTTTCAATCTCTGTTTGCCTTGTAGTTGACATTCAGAATGGAGAGGTACTGAATAACTGCTGAATAATAAAGTTTCTTTTTTTTTTTAAAAAAAGCAAATGTTCTTGATACAACTAATAGCTGATATTTAAACAGGAATTTGTAAACATTTTTGAGTTTCCAAGCAAGGAGAACATCTTCAGAATTTATTCTTCTTTGATACTATTGTATTAGAAACTTTGAAAGCTATAACATACATATTTAATAGCAGCAGTATCAGTTTAGCTATCAAATATTCTACATATCACTTTTTTAATGTTCTCTGATCATTATGCTTCCAGACAAACAGTTGGAGAACTAATCAGCATCTCATATGAAGTCAGCATGGTGTACTAGTTTGCTGTCCAATTACATAGAGCAGTGGAATATCTCCTCTAAAGGAATCATATTTATCTATTTCTAAGCATGGTAGTAAAGGAGCTTCTAAATGGCAAGTCTCAAATTGGGGGTCTAATTTAAAAATGGTGACAAGATGACTGACCACTAATTTTCTAAATTCTCAAATCATTTAAGTTGAACATTATTTTCCAACTATTTGTTATATCCAAAATTATTTTGAAGGCTAAGTGTTACAGATTTGGGATGCTATAAATTAGTAGGAAAAAATATGAAGAGATAATGAATATAATTTAGACTATTGAAAATCTTCAGGTCTATTTATTTAACAAACACATAGGTAAGGGCTTACAATGTGCCAGGCATTGTTCTAAGTGTCTTACAAAACAACCCTATGATTGATGTGTTGTTATTACCGTTCTCATTTTATAGATGAAGAAGTTGAGGGACTAAGAGATTAAATAACTTGTCCAAGGTCATATTATTAACAAATACCAGAATTGAGATTGGCACCTCTATAGCCTGTTTCCAAGTTCTGTGTTTTTAAGCACTATTCAATTCTATCAAATAAAAATGGGAGGTTTATAGCAATTGGTTAATCTCTCATTTATAACATTACAATTGCTAAAAGCTTGTATTATGCAAAACATGATTTTGATGCCATAAACAGCAGTATACCCACAACTTTATACTTGTATTTTATTTTTACGAAAGATACAATTTTCATAAAATTTTATAGTGATAAATGGCTTTAAATCTGGAAGAAAGAAAATTCAAATTAAAATAGCAGGATTTTTCCCGACAAGAAAATCATTTAGAATGTCAGAAGACAAATGGGAAACCAAAGAAATCACCTTTCAAAATGCAGTGTTCTCACAACAGACAGTAACAAATCTTAAGTCTCTTTAACTCTGGAACACCAAGTACTGTGCTTTGTGTATGGCAGAGGGTCAGTAAATATTTGTGATAAACAGAGATTTCTGCCAGCAGACCTTCCCTCCTTAGGAGACTCTAACATTTTTATCCCTAGAGGTAAATGCTCAGCTAAATTATTTTCCTCAATCAGAAAAGCTCACATATTTGGGAACCCAGAGTCCATCATAGAATTTTTTCTTGTAAAATGACTAATCTAAACTGTCTGAAGGCAAAATTTCTTGTCCTTGGTTTCCCCTTCCCACTTCTCTTCCAAATCTTCTACCAAAACTCATCTTGGGAAATAGGTGGATAAATCCGTTCATCCTGAGATGTAAATAACACACCATTCTGGGCATTATACTTCTCTAGTTATATTTGGATCATAACAGTAAGTGTAAGCATTAGCCAGTGGACTGGAAAGGTATCCAAGAGTAAATGTTTCCAGTTACCCCAAATCATTGGGGTCTTTTAATAAGACAAACTTTGCTCCTTTTCATTTTCCTTATGGCTCCTGTAGAGAGGGGGTAGAGTAGAGAGCTCAGCTAATGGAGAATGCAGCAAACTCACTCCTAGTGGGAGGTAGACAAAAAGGCCACATCATTCTCAGCACTCCATTCCTTATGAAACTAGATGATGGTTGACAATGAAATTCAAGCTTCTGATTCTTATTAAGGCTGACTATTGAAACTTGATTAGGCCTATAATTACACACTGTTTGCATCAAGAATGTCAAATAATGGGGCAGGACCTCTATAGCTGAGGAATCAACTTACAACCTAGGTTGGTCCATGAACAACCTACTCAGATAGCACTCAGTCATAAATTGTCCCAAGTTTAACCTTGTAAGAATTGTTGGGAGGATATCTTCTGTCAAGTATCCAAAACTAAATTCTTTATTTCTAAAGTCTTAGCTGATCCTGAGTACTCAGGAAAGACAGAAAGAGAAAGAGAGACAGGTAGAATAAAGATGGCTAAAATGGCCTACTCTTTTGCGGCTAACAAGAAAAAACCGAGCAAAATGATTAGATTTTATCAAAATTTATTATGTCAAATACACAAAACTAACCAGTTTAATGAAAACTGTTAAAATTCATTTTTTTTGTTCTTGTTATATAGAAACCTAAGCATGATATACTTTTTATCCCTTGTTTTGAAAGGAAATAGAATTTCAATGTACTATCTGTGTGGTATTGGAATTTTTTAAATATTATTTAAATACTTGGATTAAAAATATCTTATTCTCTATTTTGTAGAGGTTGATTAAAACCTAACAGGAAAATGTGAAACAGCACATGCTTATAACATGATATGCAATGTATGTAAGAAAATCTGTACTTGTGCTATGAGAAGTTTTCCTAATTCTTAGTTTTATGAATTTCACAGTGAAATTATCAGTTACATACACCTTATTTAGCTACAGGAGAGTAGTTACTGTCATAAACTAATAGCAAGTTTGGATAAAGAGATTATAGTCTATGTCAGACAGTAGCTTGAAACTGGCCAATGTACATGTTCAAGAGATGGAAGCCATCTGCATTAAAAAGCAGCAGTCTAGGCAAAAGCACCATAATCTTGATTTTTTTCATCCTCCCTACGTGTTCTATAACCCATGCTTGCCTCACTCCTCAGTGCCACATCAGTCCAGTTGGATTTGACTTAACTCTACTTCTCCCTGACCAACTCCATTTAGTTAGGGTTTTGGTAGTAGCTCTACTCAACCCAGTCTCTGTCCTCACTTGACTCCTCATTCAACTTAATCTTGTACTGCAGACCAACCCACCTCTGCAGTTTCTAGCAGCTTACTTCTCTTTCTGAGATAATCAACTTTCTTTCTCTCTTTTTTCTTTTTTAAGAAAATGTAGGAACTTGATAGTTTAGACACTAACTACAGCCAAGATTTTTTTTAATGCATGAGCTTCTCTGCATTTCTATAACATTCTTCTATCATACAATTTACTACCCTTCCAATTTCAAGGTTCTGCTAGATCAGATGTTAACATCATGCTATCTACAATTTTTCAGCTTTTAATGCTCAAAACATCTACAAGTAAAATGATTGTTTTTGACATTATTTGACTTTCTTGATTCAAGTAGAGTGTAATTATACCCCTGATCAAGTTACTGTAGACAGCTTGAATCCAAAGAGCGATACCACATATGGAAACGTTATGTTTAATCACAAACAGACACAACTGGATTTTTCTTACTACATATCATACTCTTAAGGTGAGATGTACTTTTTCTAATAAATATAATAAAAAACAAATAAACATGTGCTAATATGGATACTATTTAAATTTAATTTTAAATTAGAAAGTGAGTGTAAATTTTAAAACATTACTCTCAAATTTGTAGTGTAGTTTTATGAAGACTTTTAAATTGAAAAGTTGTATTGTAATAATAGTGTATATATTTGGTTACTACTAAAATTCAAGTTGGTTACTAGTAAAACTCAAGATGATCATTTTGACCCAAACCACATGGATAAGATATCTGATCAACTTAGTCTAACCTCAGAAAACAATGGGAAAATAAAACAAAACAAAGCCTGTTGACTCACGTAGACTCAACTTGTATGATAATCTTTTTCATTCTTTTTACATTGTAAGTACTATTAATACTACAAAGTACTTATAGAGTCAAATTTCAGAGAAAGAGAAGCTATACATTTTTATATATTTTATTTATTTATATACCTATTTATCATAAACTACCTTCTGAGATTATTTTCATTCTGCAATCCCTAAAATGGAGGTCAAATTCCAAAAATAAAATAAAATTAGTATTAAATTATGACTGAAAGAGACCAAATTGAATAACCATTAAGCTAAAGATTTGTGGGTATAAGTAAGCAAAGATTATATTCCTCCAACCTTGCCTGAAATACAAAACAATTATAAGTAATTTAAGGGTTTCATCAATAGGAGAGCAAAGTTTTACTATTTTGAAATTCTTAATATACCTCTAAAATGTAATTACTGAGTAGCTATTAAATATAAATGCTGTAAAAACATAGGACATTTAAATGGATGGTATAGAAAAATTAGTATCTTGTACAAAAGCGACCTCTTAAAGGTATGGTACAGAAACAAAGTGGCTTTCAAAATAAAAAGCTTGGAGCATCCAAATCTATTTTCTAAAAACTTAGCCTAGTAAGTGAAAAATAACAAATAAAATAATGGGAAATTTATATTGGTATAGTGGAAAAGTCCATTATATTTTTGGCTAAGATTTTATGACTGTTGAATAATAAAACAAGGTTTTTTTCCTTAAAGATACTTCTAAAATGATAAGTTTGCATACTCATTTTTTTAAGGTTCCACCATTGACCACCTGCATCCCTGTTATGGATTGAACTGTGCCACCACCTCTGCCCTTGCCAAAGGCCTAACCCTGAATACCTGTGAGTGTGATCCTATTTGCAAATAGAGTCTTTCTAAATGTTAAAGTGAGGTCATCAGAGTGAACTATAATATATAATACAATATGATATAATACCATACAATATAATACAACAGGTGTCTTTATGAGAAGAGGAAAATTCTGTATGTGGAGACAGAGACAAAAGGGGAGAAACACTTGTGACAACAGAAGCAGAAGCTGTATGCAGCTGCAAGACAAGGGATGCCAAGTCATGAAAGACCACCAGAAGCTGTAAAGAGTCAAAGAAGGGTTCTATCCAGAGTCTCAGAGGGATCATGGCTTACCTGGTGCCTTGTTTTCAGACTTCCAGTCTCTAGATTGAGAAAGAATAAATATCTATTGTTTAAAACCACCCAGTTTGTGGGGCTTTATTATGGCTGCCTTTGGAAACTAATACAGTTCCTAAGCAGCATTCTTCATATTACCTTTCTTCTAAAGGAAAATGTGCATGGTATTAAAGAAAGCTTGATATGACAGTATCTTATCAGCCATTCAGCGCTCATGGGCGACAGCTTTCAATTCCAGTATATGACGGAAGACAGCCTAAGGTTTCAATGTTGTAAGACATGGCATTTTAAAGATATAAAACCAGCATCAGCTTAGAATATGACATCCTACTTTTAATTTATGGAAACGTATTTTCTTCCTAAAAGACTTATTAAGAATTCACACAGAGAAAGTTCGTTTCAAAAATTTAGAAATGGTTGATCTTCGGTGGAAACAACACGTGATTGTAGTTGGTTAGGGCATCTGCTTTCCTCTTTTCGGATTTTTGACCAGTTATCATTTAACATGAGAAAGAAAAACAACCTCCTTGATCTCGCAGGCTTGTTTTTATTTTAATGAAGTTTTAAAAAGAATTGTCTTTCAACTTGAGTTAAATGTTTTCCTTATTACATGTTTATTTATCTTGAAAAGTGAAGAAAGCACAATCAACTGTAGAAGTGGAGTTTTTGTGATTTTAGCTGTGCTTTGACTTGGTTTAAGAGGTGATCAAAATCAATTAGGCAAAACACAGAGTCTTCTAGGTGTGTGAACAGTGTCTTAAAGAGATAGCAATACTACCAGCCAGGAGGGTGATGTAACCAAGATGGCAGTATAGGTCCTTCCTGACTTCACTCCCCCTCATAAGAAGAACATCTTTTCAAGAACAAAACACCACAGGAAGAATCCTAGAATATGGGGGTGAGGCCCAAGTACTCTCACTGCCACAGAGACCACGAAACACTGCATTAGAAGGGTAAGAGAATGGGTTATACGTTGACTGCATTGCTCCACCCCCAGGACAACATTGCACCACACGGAGAGCTCATCCCTGAGCCTCCAGTTCCTCCAGTGGGAAAAGAGAGCCCAGAGGGGTAACCAGCCTCTCCCATGATTGCAGATTGCTTTGTGAAAGCCCCTCCTCTGATCTTGTACCATGGGGATTTCAGGAGAATCTAGGGCCCAGTCACTGGAAATCTGACTGTGACAGAGAACTGGTGATGGGGGTGGGGGTGACGGTGGGGGAGGGGGACTTGCAACAACCAATACACAGATCTTGGCAGACTGAGTTCTTACCTGCAATGCCCAAGTAGTAATCCCAATCAGTGTTTTTGCTGATCTGCAGAACCAGGCCAGGGTTCCATTCTGACCAGGGTACTCAGTGGGTACAGATCTACCTGATATGGATCCTCAAATGATGAGTTTTGTTGGCTCTAGAGCCCAGTTTGCCTAAGCCCAGGCAAAGTGCTGAGTCACAGTGCCACCAGGCACTTTAACCAAGAGGTGGATAGGCAGAGCTGATCAAACCAAAAGCAAAACCAGTAGCAGGTGTGGAGGTTTTCCTTTCTACACACAGGCAGGGGGATTAATTCATAACTAAGATAAAGGGTAGCTCCCGGCCACTCCCAACCAGAGAACCAATTTGAGAAACTGAGAGCAGCCTGAAGCCGCCCCTTCCTGTCTCACCCAGCCAAGGGGGCTGAGATGCAACCCTCTTGTGGAGAGTATCTTTTGGCCCCACTTGACCAAAAGGGCTGATGAGAACACTTGAAAGCTGTAGAGCCCAGTGGTGCTCAAGCCAAGAGAAGGACAGAGCTGACAGTTTGCAGAACAAAGTCAGTGGCCCTGTTTGGATGGAGAACTTGGGGTGCAGGTTTGTCTGAGTTAAGACAACAAAGAGCTGTAGGGGTACCTGGCTGACTCAGTTGGTTAAGCAGCTGCCTGGATTTCAGCTCAGGTCATGATCTCAGGATCCTGGGATAGAGCCCCACGTCAGGCTCTGTGCTCAGTGGGAAGTCCGCTTGAGAGAGTCTCTATCTCCCCTTCTGCATCTCCTCCTGCTCGCCCCATCTCTTTCTCTCTCTCAAATAAATAAATAAATAAATTCAACAACAACCACAAAAAAGACAGCAATGAGCTTTATTCGTTAGAAAACTGCTTCTCCCACTCAATTTGCAAGAGGAATCTAATTGGTAGCCCTGCTTATGAATCAATGTAGCCTTCAGCTTTTCCAACCAGGAATCTAACCAGAGTACACAAGAAGTTGCATAGCTGATTCAATAGCCCTACATACAGTAATACTTGAACACAGCACAACCTGTGGCTTTCCCCATCTGCAGACCAAACTAGTGGACTCACTTGACCAGAGAATTCGGTACACATATAGACCTGAATCAGGCCCCCAAACAATGAGCTGTATGGGCCTTGGGCTCCAGCCTGCTGTTCTGCCAGTGGAGGGAAGTTTATTCATAGCCCCATCTATTACTGAATATAATACCCAGTCCTGACTACCTAGTAAGCCTTAACAGAGAATCCAGGCAACCATGGAGCCCATCCTATGTCCTCACTTGGGTAGGAAACCAAGCTAACGGTCCTATCCAACTGTTCTCAGTACCATCTCCATCCTTAAAGCTTGGAGGTTCAAAGCAACTTGAACAGTTGCTTTGCCTCAAAATTGACAATAATAGCAGGACATACCTGCTCAAAGACATTACCAACAAACATACCCAGAAACCCATACTAAGCTGACTGGTAAAGAACTGTCTGACAAAGCAAACTTGTAAAGCCTAGAATAGCCCCATTACTCAAATGCACAGGTACTAACATAAGAAATTAAGAATCACACACACAAAAATTAGGTAAATATGACACAACTAAAAGAAACTAATAAAGCCCCAATAACTGACCCTAAAGAAATGGACATCTACGAACTCTCAGACAAGCAATTCAGTTTAGTGAACTATAAGAAAGCACAGAAAACTAAATAAAATTAGGAAAATAAAATGACAAATTGGAAAAGAAAACAGCAGCCATCAAAAAAAGAAAAAAAATCCTAAAGTTATTGAAAAATTATTTAAAAATATAACTGAATGGAACAATTCAATAGAGAGTTTTAAAAGTAGACTCAACCATACAAAAAAAGAATCCATGAGCTTGAGAATAAGACATTGGAAATCACTCAGTAAGAGGAGGAAACATTTAAAAAGAATTAAAAAGAGTGAAAAAAAATCCTACAGGAATTATGGGACACAATGAAAAGAAACAATATTTGCATTATAGTAATTCCTGGAGAAGAGAAAGAGAAAAAGACAGAAAGTAGGTTTAAAAAATAATGGCTGAGGGGCACCTGGGTGGCTCAGTGGGTTAAAGTTTCTGCCTTCGGCTCAGGTCATGATCTCAGGGTCCTGGGATCGAGCCCCGCATCAGGCTCTCTGCTCAGCAGGGAGCCTGCTTCCTTCTCTCTCTGCCTGCCTCTCTGCCTACTTGTGATCTCTCTCTCTCTGTCAAATAAATAAATAAAATCTTTAAAAAAAAATGGCTGAGAACTTCTCAAACCTGGGAAGAGAAATCTTCATCCAGATCTATGAAGCCCAAAAGACCTTAAATAGGTTGAGCCCAAATGAGGCTACACTGAGATACATTATAATTAAATTATCAAAAATTAAAAATAATTAAATAATTAAATTAAATTTTAAGAATGTCAAGAGTCAAAGACAAAGAAAGAATTTTTAGAATAGGAAGCAAAAAGAGAGAAGTTACATGCAAGAGAACTTCCATAAAACTATGGACAAAATTCCCAGCAGAAACTTTCCAAGCCAAGAGCGAATGGGATTACATATTCAACATATTGAAAGAAAATAACTGTCAATTCAAATTTCTTTAACTAACAAAGCTATCTTTCAGGAATAAAAGAGGGATAAAACTTTCCCAAACAGGGGCGCCTGGGTGGCTCAGTGGGTTAAAGCCTCTGCCTTCGGCTCGGGTCATGATCTCAGGGTCCTGGAATCGAGTCCCGCATCCGGCTCTCTGCTCGGCGGGGAGCCTGCTTCCCCCTCTCTCTCTGCCTGCCTCTCTGCCTACTTGTGATCTCTCTCCTCTCTGTCAAATAAATAAATAAATAAAATCTTTAAAAAAAAAAAAAACTTTCCCAAACAAACAAAAGCTGAAAAGTTCATTACTACCACATGTGCCACAGAAGAAAGGCTAAAAAGAGTTCTTTGAGTGGAAGTAAAAATCACACTAATTAATAGCAGAAAAATACAAAAATGGTGGCACAAATGTCACTGATAATAGTAAATACATAGTCATAGTTAGATTCTACAATATGATAATGGTGCGTAACTCACAACTCCAGTTGAAAAGTTAAAAAAATTAAAAATAAGATAAATAAAATTTTTTAAAAATCATGTAGGAAAAATAAATATGATACCCACTTCTACTTTTTTTATTTTTTATTTTTATTTTTTTATTAACATAATTTATTGTATGTTTCAGGGGTATAGGTCTGGAAAGCAGTATGGAGGTTCCTCAAAAAGTTGAAAATAGGGCTACCTTATGACCCAGCAATTGCACTACTGGGTATTTACACCAAAGACACAAATGTAGTGATCCAAAGGGGTACAGGCACCCCATTGTTTCTAGCAATAATACCCATTTTTAGTTACACAATATAAAAAACATGTAAACTATAATAGAAATAACCTAGAACGTGAGAGGGAGTAAAAACAAAAATATGGCCAACAGGCACATGAAAAGATGCTCCACATCACTATACATTAGGGAAATGTAAATTAAAACTATGATGAGATATCCCCTTTTTTCTGTTAGAATAGCCATCATCAAAAAGACAAAAGTTAACATATGATGGCATGGATGTGGAGAAAAGGAAAATGCACTTTGGTGGAGATATAAACTGGTGCAGCTACTATGGAATACAGTAGGGAAAATCCTCAAAAACTTAAAAGCAGAACTACTATATATGATCCAGAAATTCCACTTAAGGGAATATACCCAATGGAAATGAACACATTAACTTGAAGAGACACCTACACCCTCATATTGAAAGCAGTGTTATTTACAACAGACAAGATGAGAAAAAACCTAAGTGCTCATTGATGAATAAATGGATAAAGAAGATGTGGTATATATATGATAGAATGTTATTGAAACATGAAAAAATAAGGAAATGCTACCATTTGTGATAACATGGTTGAAACTTGAGGACATGATGCTCAGTGAAATAAGTCAGAAAGCATAAAATAAATACTATATCATCTCACATGTATATGGAATATTAAAAAAACAAAACAACACAAAACAAAACCTCACAAAAAACGATCAGACTTGTGATTACCAGAGGCAGAGAGTGGTGGTGGCAGAGGCGGGGCATTGGAGGAAGGTCATCACAAGTTACAAACTTCCAGTTGTAAGAAAATACTAGGGATGGAACATAAAACATGATGTCTACAGCTAACCTGCTCCATGATATACAGAAAAATTAGGAGAGTAAATTTTAGAAATTGTCATCATAAGGAAAATACCATTTTTTTCCTTTCTTCTTTTTTTAAATTGTCTCTATATGAGAGGATGGATATGAGCTGAAATTATTGTGGTAATTATTTCACAATATATGTAAATCAAACCATACATGCTTTAAACTTAGATATATGTCAATTATTTTTCAATTGAACTGGAAAAGTGCAAAAAAGAAAAGAAAAACGTTTAAATGTTTTTTAAAAACTTACCACTTATTAACTTTTTTTTTAAATTAAGCCAACTCTGCCCCCAAAGTGGGGCTCAAACTCATGACCCTGAGATCAAGAGTTGCATGCTCTACCAACTGAGCCAGGCAGGGGTCCCCCACCTTATTAACTTTGAAAAATAAACTTAAGTCTTTGTTACTCACCTACATGATGAAAAAGTTGTAACAACAAATGTTTATAAGCAGAATATGTCTCCATCCTTGTTTGGAATGCTACAGATAATATAAAAAATAGAAAATTTATTTCCTGTCTCTAAGAGGAAGTTTATAATCTATTTGAGAAGAAAGGATATATAGTAGATTTATTAGGCAATTAGAAAATAATACAGCAAAACTTAGATTGAATCCCAAACTGTGTAGAATGATTGCCACATCCTCCAGTCACAATCTCAATGTCAATTTAATACTAAAGTCATCCTAAAATGTATCCCGATATGATAGAGCTTGAAATTTTACAGAACTAAAACCAACTTCAGCTTGGGGCATATATTTTTCCACTCTAGATTTTTTTTTTAAAGAGGTCATTATAGCATAGAGTCACCCAGGGGTCTGCATTGTAGAGTGGGAACAGCCTTGGTGCATGGATATACCTTCTTACTTAGCACTGAAGAAAGAGGTAGGTGTGGGATTAAAAGAAAGACAAATGGGCTCCATGCTATGGTGTTGGTGGGGGTTGGGACTAAAAAAAAACCACGCAAAATCTCAAAATTAGAGTTTGACAGGTGGGCTAATATTATAAAGTGGTTAATGTTATAAAGATATCAACATTATTTGAAGCCAGATGATGTTAGGAATAGTGAAGAAGTATAAACCTAGGCATGAGCGAAATAAAACAATGTTTCCCTCACCACCACAGCCTCCCCCTACAAAAAATGAAAGAAAAAGAAGGAACTTTGTCTTATTGGCACATTTTTTGTCTGCCTTTCTTGTCAACGATTTTTCTTTAACTCCAACTTTTATATGTACCAGGTATCACAGTGGGGTTACAAAATCCACAGATGGATGCTACAAATGTAGACTACCATAATTGTAAACTAGGATTAAATGCATCATTACAAATAGCTTCACTTACTTCATCTCCAATAAAGAAAAATAATAATTCCCCTAGGAATAGGCTGCTCTGATTCCTTTGTAGAAATGCAGTGCTTTCCTCCATGGGCTAGTTTATACATTAATTTAATTGTAACCCTCTCAAAGATAATTGTATGATTGGGAAGCAGAGTGGACACAAGAATGTTTAAGAACTAAATCTGCTCAGATTTATTGTATATTTGATTGACTGGGGAAATGACTTTCAGTTGACATCTGAGCCAACAAGTTAGCTGAAATAAAATTTTGCTTAATACCTTTGCATCAATAATCTAGGCACAGCCTCATTGATTGAGAAAGTCTGATCAATAGAGTATTACTGGCTGCCTAACTATAACTTTTTTGCTAATTCTGCTGATGACCTTCTTACCACTGCTTCTTGGGTTCACCTTTTTTTCCACTTTGAAATTCAATTTGCTCCATTTGCTGTTATTTAAAGAATTTACACACCCAATTGATTTTAGGCACCTGCTATAGTTAGTATATAGGATGCAAAAGATTGCACCTGATTGTGGTGGAGCCTTAGAGCTACCAAAGTACCCAAATATTTAGCAAGCATTTTCATTTTGAATATACTTGGGGGAAAAAAAACCAAAACAATCAATCATGCAGCCAAAAAAATTTTTAAATGGAGTATTCTCATTTTTAAACAATTATTCATATAGCAAAGGATTTACAAGTATTGAAGAGGATATTGTTGAACTGAAAAAAATGAAAACACATGGAAATAAGAAAATGTGGCTCTGGTTTTCAAGATAGCAGGATAATAAAGGAAAGGAGGCAAAAACACCCTAATTGAGAAAGAAGGTTCTTGAATGTGTTACAGCCTAATGAAATTTAGAAACAGTTGTCAAGAATCATGAAGGTCTGAGATTTTAATCTATGTACTAGGTAAGAAATTAACCTGCCACAGGCTCATGGATGCTGGCAGAAGACACAAAACCCTGGGTCAGAGATAAAGAACTTTATGGCTCATAGCAATAACGGTAGCCAAATTATCAACATTTGTGCTGTTCCCCAAACCCTAATTTCTCAGTGCATAATGAATAGGACCAGGTAACACCAGCACATGGGAGGTATTGTGTTGCAGAGGAGGACACCTGAACTTGGGAACCCTAACCTTTATAGTAAACAGTAAGCATGCCTTCCCTTTACTCCAGAAGGAGACACTATCTCTATCGTGCAAGACTTTGCTCTACACACATCCTTGAAATGTCAATCCAGAGCAAAAGTCATTTGGTATCTTTGCTTGCAACATGTTCAGAAAAAAGAGACATATGGAGAGCTGTTTCCCAACAGTTATCTGGTGTAAACCTCTCATGTTACAGTTCCTGAAACTAGAATAGGCTGAAATCTGAAGAACCACATCCCTTAACCAAATTCCTAATTCTTCAGCTTTTGAGCTCTCCATGTCCAATGGCTTTCTCTTCCACTCTAATTAAGTCACACATTCTCATGGCTCTCTGCATCACCAGACCTATCTCTGGCAAGCTGAAATTCAACCTCATCCAATTACTACCCACAGTGTCCTCCCCTCCCAACCCCGTCCCTCCATGATTGCACTACTCTTCAGGACCTTCATTTTCTAGACCATTAGTCTTCAAATACTGCTTTTTCCAACTTAGACTCCATTGCCTGTCCCTTAGACTCCATTACCCATCCCTTCAACTGTTCTCATGTCAACACCTTCATCTTCCTCATCCCATTTCGCTTCCTCGGTATTTTCCAAAAAAACCTCACTTTTCAATAACATTAACTTCCATCTTTTCTCTCAGGTATACCTGGTACCTGCTAATGAAGATCACACCACAGTTTGGTTTCAATATAAATTCATGATCTCCAATCTAAACCTGAAGCTTAAGACAGCATTTTTTAGCTCCATCACTCTACTTAAATCTGACTCAATGTGACCTTCATTTGCAACAAATGACATCATTTCTTCTACACAGAAAAAAATAGAAGTCACAAGATAAAAATTTGCTTAACTTCTGAACGTCAAACCTGCAAAAATAGCTATAAAGCCATTTATTTTGTTTGTCTGCCCAAATGGAGGTAATGTGTCTCCTGTCACCTGAAGCCAAGGTTAATTCTGATACTATGCTTTTAAGTTGTGTCAGAGTCTGCTAAGTGTTCCCCAATATCCAATTCCCCTTCTTCTGAACTAATTTAATTGCAAAATTGTAGTGAGGCATGTGACCGTCCAGAATCAAGACTACAATTTCCATCCATACCTTCAGTTTAATGTAGCCATGGAATGAAAGCAAAAATTTATGTAACTTCTGGGAAACATCCTTAAAAGAACTGGATATAACCTTCTCTCTCTCCTTTCATTTAAAGTCTAAAGCAGCAACGTCCAGTAGAAATACAATGCAAACCACAAACAAAAGCCATAAAAGTAATTTAAAATTTTCTACTAGGCACATTAAAAAGTAAAGAGAAACAGGTGAAATTACTTTTGTTGATACATCTAATTTAATCCAATATGTCTAAATTATCGTAACTTGAATATATAACTTGAATATATAATTTACATAAAAAATATAAATGAGATATTTTACATTTTGCTGTACTAAATCTTCAAATGCCAGCGTGTATTTTATAATTACAGCACACCTCAATTTGGACTAGCCACATTTCAAGTGTCAGTAGTACAAGTGGCTGGTGGTTACCATTTTGACTAGCACCAGGATGGAGTTTCACATTGGAGATATTAGCCATGCATGGTGAAGCAACAACATGGAAAGAATTCAGTTTTCTTATGAAATGGGATCCCACCAGTGCCATTCTATTTGCCTGGATGTTTGGATGACTAAAAAATAAACTTTCATCTTAGCCCAAAATTATCCTGTGTTTTCTGTCACTTGCACCTGAAAGTCATCCCCTTCTACTTCATTAAGAATGTGTTTCCTAAAAAAAAAAAAAAGAATGTGTTTCCTTTCTCTGCTACACACTTTACTGCTACTATTCATTTGATTCCCTGGCATGAATTACAAGCAACCTCACCCAGGGATGTCAGTAGTACATAGTAGTTAAGAATATAGACTCCAGGACCAGGCTGTCATCAGTTTCATTCCACCTTCCCGACTTTCTAGCTGGTGACCTTGAGTAAAATACTTGATCTCTGTGCCTCACTTTTCTCCTCTATAAAATGTAATATAATAATAGCACTTACCTCATAAGGTTATGAGGATTAGAAAAAGTATATATATGTAATATATTGAGAACAGTGCCTGATACCATAAGTACTAAATTAAAGTTAGTTTTATTTTTTACTTATTTATTCTTTTTAAGTAGGCTCCACACCCAGCATGAAGCCCAACATGGGGCTTGAACTCATAACACCTCTGAGATCGAGACCTGAGCTGACATCAAGACCTGAGCTGAGATCAAGAGTCATACACCTAAACTGCTGAGCCACCCAGCCACCCCAAAAGTTAGTTTTATAAACCCTCATATACGAATCCTCCTTGTGACACTTAAATATTCAAGATCTTTTTAACTTAAAGAGCAACAGTAATAACAAATCTCTCAACTGCTTGTCAGTCCCTTCTTCATGACCAAATTAAGAATGGTCTATGTCCACAGTTCCATTTCCACAGATGTTTCAATCCACTGCAATCTGGCTTCCATTTCCATCACTCTCATCCCTATTGCATTAGAAAATTAACCAGTCCCCATTTTGAAATACTCTTTTTTGTCAGATCACTGGTTTTTGTTTTTGTTTTTTCCTTTTCCCTCATGGTCCCAACTTTTCTCAGTCACCTCTGTGGGGTCTTCTTCTGTCCTGACCTCATATACCTCAATTTCCATCTTAGGCCTTTTTGTTCTCTTTCTCTATGTGCTCCTGGAATAACTCATCATTCCCATGAGGCTCACAGTATCTCAAGTCCATATAACGTTCTGTGCTCTACACCTGTATTGATATTTTCACTTAGATGTTCAACAGGGACTGCCTGATTTTAATTTCCAAAACCATTCTTCCTTCTGATATTCCTATCTCAGTAAATGGTATAAACACCTTTCCAGTTGCCCAAGTCAAGAATATGGACATTATCCTTGACTCCTCTCCCTCTCTCAACTCTATAAAACAATTAATTACCAAATCCTTCTAATTCTACTCCTTAAATAAACTTCACTCTCACTTTTCCATATCCCTATAACCCATTCATCAGTATTTTATACTTCAATTAATCGTCTCCTATATTTATTATCCCCAATCTCCAGTTCCAATTTTCTTTGATCCATTCTTCATACTAAATTTCACAAGCCTGATTATTCGTCTGCTTAAATATTATTTCCTAACTATCCCAGGAAGAAGTCCAAAATCCTTAAAATACTTTAGAAATCCCTGCATCATCTGGTACTTGCTTACTTCTCTAATTCCAAACTTGTCCTTCCCCATCCTCAGCTTTTTCAGACACTGTGCTTTAAACTTTTTAAATTTAATTTCACTTCCTTGAACATACCATGCTCTCTCTCATCCTTTAGCCTCTAGTGGGCACCATTGTTTTCCTCCAAGGATCTATTTTTCTTCTTATCTATTGGATAGCAGTTTGATTTCTGGGTACTGTTGATCCCAGCTCCAGAAAAATGTTCTGAATAACCAAACCATTCAATGGGACCCATATCCCATGTCCAGTTATTGGTTTATGGATAAGCACATGACCCAAGTTGGTCAATCATAATGAATTCCAAGTTTTTGGTTTGGTGATTAGGGGAAAAAAAAAAGGCTTTCTTTTCAATTTTGGTGTGAAGCCTAAACTCACATAGTCATTTTGCTACCATGAGGAGATCCAAAATCAGGACAAAATGAACACAAAGGAAACAGAGTCAAAGAATTAAAAGTATATTGAATTAGAACCCAAATAAAGCTACATCTGAAAACTTCCCTGGACATTTTAGCTATATGAGCTAATAAACTTCCATTGCTGTTAGCCTGTCTGAGTTAGGTTACCTACAAAACAAATCCTGACTGAAATGGGCACTCTTGCTTGCTGGTTCCTCTACTTGGAATACATTTCCCTCATTTCTTCACCTAGTTAACTCCTATTCATTCTAATTTGGTCTTGATGTAGACACTGCTACGTGCATCAATCTTTCCTGTACTGTTATAATGCCCCTTCTATGTATCTTCACAACACCCTGATTCACCTCAGTTTCTATGATTTATAACTGCTTGTTTCTTCTTGTCCCTTGTAAGATTAAAAGCTCTGTAAGTCTAGACATCATGTATTGAATGTCCATAATTCTTTTCCTCTGGATTTTAATACTGTTCCCAGTACATAGTAGGGGCTTCACAACTATCTGTTGAAATAATTCTAGCTAACATTTATAGAGGCACTGTGCTAAGATTTTTACATATATTACCCTATTTAATGATTACATGTGCATGTACAGTTGTCATTAACTATTACTATTTTATAGATGAAGAAATTGAGGATTAGAGGGGTGAACTTCATGCTCACCCTCTAGCCAATGTTAGATCTAGGATATAAAGCCAGGTATCTGTCTCTACAGTGTATGCTCTTAGCTGTTACCATATACTGTCTCCATAAGAATGAAAAAATAAATAAAAATCATATCTAGAACTTCGATCATCTAAGTCTCTTCAGTGTTTTTCCAACATTCCACTGTTGAAAAACACTTCTTAATCCTCTTCCCAAAGCTCTTTGCCAGATCCGAACCATGAAGAAAAGTGATCAAGGTTTCAGCATAAGGAGGAGTGAAAAAAAAATGTGACTAGATTCTTTACTTTCAATGAAACATTCCACCTAGGACATCCTGAGCTTAATTGTATTCTTAGTGTTTGCAATGCTATATTTTAATGTAGTTCTTTCATATTTCTTTAAGAAAATTTAGAACCAACTCCAATTAAGTTGTTTTGAGAAGGAAATTTTTCACAACTGTGAAATTTCAGAGCATTGAACTGGTTTTGGACAGCATTATGACTGCATAACATTCCTGAAATAGCTCAGTGTTTATTTGTAGAAACTAATGCCCCAGAATATTCTCATGGTACTTGAAATCTCTCTTTTGTTTTACTCCTTTGGTTGGCAAGTCTTGATATCCATTATCCAACTACAATGATGTAAAGTAGGATGTATTCTTCTTGTAAAAAAAAAAAAGAATGACTTACAACTTTACTCAGTTTCTCTAGTTAGTATATTAATATTTGTTTTAGGGTATGTATTTGAGTACTTATAGCATACTAATCTTTGAAGAAACAATGCTTGAAACAAGATCCCTGCCTACTTAATATGTGTAGTCTCTAACTCACTCTGGAATTTTTAGACCACCATCTGAGTGATTATACTAGGTTTAAGCATATATTTTTAGCTGAGTTAGTCTTTAAAATGTTTAAAATTAGCTTTTCTTATTATTACATAAGCAATACATGTTCACTGTAGAAAAAATAGAAAAGCATGCAAACAAAAAGAAGAAAATAGAAATAACCCATGATCCCAACACTCAGAGATAATCACTTTAATTATATTGTGGGTGTTCTTCCAGACTTGTCTTG
Organism: Nasua narica; assembly: GCA_028533885.1. NCBI lineage: Eukaryota > Metazoa > Chordata > Mammalia > Carnivora > Procyonidae > Nasua > Nasua narica. Next base: position 113,748,031 of record CM052810.1, on the reverse strand, counting down.
TGCATAAACACACCAAAACACTTTAAAAATATATATATGGGATTTTCATCTACATGCTGTTTGGTAAATTGCCTGCTTTACTCAGCAATATTTGGCATGGCCCTAATTTGGGATAAAATGATAAATCACTAGATGCACTATGGCAAACAAACTAAACTAACTGACTTTCTCTCATTCTAGTAGAAGACCTACAGCAGCATGATACATATATTTCCTTCCTTTTGATATAGAGCAAATCTTGGCTCTAATAAACCTGACAAACTTACTCAAGCTCTATAGACAAAGCTCAGAGAATATTCTGGATAACAATCAAGAAAGTTTATAGTTTTTGAAAGCTAAATGTATAATTGAAGAAAGATATAATTGAAGAAAGAGCTAAAGCCTGAGGCCCTGTATCATCTCGATTACTTAATTACACCAATCAAATACACCAGATTCATTCAATAAGCCACCTAACTCTACATAGATTCTAACTACAAACCATCTAACATCATAGAAAAATTGGGGTTGGGGTCATCAATTTCAGCATAGGCAGATAACTGGCCCCACTCTTCACCTTTCATTCACACAATTCACATGGTAAAAACAAGGACCTACTATGTCCTGTAAAAAAAAAAAAGTAAGTAAACCTTCCATATTATAGGCAATGATTCACATCATGTTTCAAAGGATTTTAAAAATAGTTGGTGTGTGAAGGGCGTTTGGAGATTTAAGCTTTCCCCGCTGCATGGTTCACTGCTAATATATCTGGGATATATCTATATTGGCACAAACATAACCAGTGAAATAATGTTTCAGAGATGACATTTTTAATGTGGGAGAGAAAAGTGTGACCTAATGTTAATTACAGATGTCAATTATATTTGTGTTGTTTAGGGAACATTATGTCATTGGCAGTGTATTAAAAGATGGGCAGCCATAATTTGAAATCATTTTGGCAAGTTACTGTCTGTAATGGAAAGGAACAGTGACTGCCATCAACTAATCTCCCAGGGATATCAGAAAGCTTAGTAGCTCTAAAAATAAATTGTATCATTAGAAAAAATAAGAATCTATGAAAAAATATATGAATAAGTTGTGATGATTTCAGCTAAAAAAAGAAAAAGAACATTGGATGATTCTATTGTTTTTTGCAAGCTTAAGGGGGATGGTCATAAAGAAGATGGTGACCAGCTGTTCCACAGGGTTATTGCAGGAAATGGCTTAACTTGCAAGATAAATTTAAGTTGACATAATGTAAGAACTTCTTGACAGCATTGAATTTTAATCACTTAAAATAGGCTCCTAAGGACAGCTGAGGGAAATGTCTGCTTTGAAAATCTTTAACATTATGATTATGATAAGCATGACAATTGGTTGCTGGGGTTTAAGTAAGGTCCCATCTAGTAGAGAGCTAGTTTTAGGCAGGATTGCTAAATGTGTCCAAAACTTATCCTGCCCTTCCTTTTGTCATTGTCTCACACAGCCCTTCCAAAGGGATTCTAACCAAATAACTCTCTTATTTCTTAATTCACTTAACAGTATTGGGTGCTTCTTCCTTGCTCCAGTATGTGGAAAGAGTGCATTCATTGATTTGTCCAAAGTTATAGGTGTAACATTTATGCCATGGATCTTATGGTTGTGGTGGTCTTTTTTCATTACCTGTGATTTTTTTTTGTCCTTTCAAAAGGTATCACAACAATATAAGACAACAGTGGTAGTAGATAAGAATACAGAATATATTTCTTCTACAATCCATGTAGGATTTCCAGCAATATCCAGGAAAACAAGAGATAATCATTTTGATGAATTTGCATCTCTTATAATTTAAAAGTTTGTATCTGTTGTTCTTAGTTTTTTTAAGAAAACCACCTCGTAATAGAGTCAGATTTAAAGAAAACCCCACATAACATAAAAGCTATTCTTATCATGATGTCTAATTACTAAGATGATGAAATCACCAGAACAGCTTCAAGGTATATGTGAGATGTTTGTGAGCACCTAGGCATTGGACCCCTAAATATAATAAAAAAGAATAATTGAGAAACTGGTAGTTATTGACAGTCTCACAAGATGAAGTAATTGGAGGAATAAGTTCCAACATTAAAAAATAAGAGAGATTCCCATCACTCAGTGGTGATGGGAAAAAAAAAAAAAGAAAAGAAAAAAGAAAGAGGTTGGAGTCTGTAGGAAGGGAAAAGGAAATTACACAAAATCAGTTAATTCCGTTTGAAAGGGAATCTATGCTACTCAGTATTTCAAGATTCCTTCTGGAAGCGGTGAGGCTCTCTGATTCCCCGTTTCTTTATATCATGAAGTCGATTCTTTCAGGCCTATTCAGCCTCATCAAACTGGGTCTCCCACTGAGAAACATCATTAAGATGGCAGCTCCCCCAATCTTCCACCTGAGAAATGGCTGCTGAATTCACAGATTTTCATCCCCCACTGCACTCCCTCATATCCCACCGATTTCAAAGGGAGCCGTGTATGTTGAGGACAAATGCAGGGAGGCAGAGAGGGATGTTTGGACCCTTATATTCCTAAAAGCGAACTGAGTTGTACCAGGAAGATCAATATTTTTCTACATAGTTTAATCAGATGAATAGTACATAGCGCAGGTATTATTTTATCCAGAAAGATTGCTTTAGTGATTATTGTATCTTTTTTCATTTATTTATAATGTTGTACACATAGAGATATATATAGATATATTTCTTAAATTATATTGTCTATATTAGTACAATATAGGGATTTTTTTTGTCGGCATGTTGATGTTTGATTTCCACAGCCAATATCCATACATTACACTTAAATGTGTAAAACAATTAAATTCAAAAAAATAATATGCACAAAACACATCCATTCTAATATAATACTGCTTAACTTTATGCAACAGGTGTAATCCTGAAAATTTGGGTAATTGAATTTTTTAAATGAAAAATCTATTCTAAATGACCTCAATTACATAAGTGAGCCTACATTTCAAGGAAATCTAGGTTGAATCTTTTTTAAAAATAAATAATTTTTGCAACAATAAGGAAACACCCTGTACAATAGGTAATAATCTATGTGTTTGTTTATTATGTCTTCTCACAGTGATATAAGCTTAAGCAGTTTTTATACACATATTTATATGGCTATAGTCAGACATCGATTTAATAGATATCTACTGACCTTACTATTTTATCATCTTTTGTAACATCATTATCCCTCATTTGGGTCATATTACTTAAGATACACATCTGCCAATATGTTCTAAGAGATATTTTTACTTTGATTTGCTTTTGTATTTCTCTTAATGGGCAATACATACAGTACATTTGCTATTTTTTTTTAAATCCAGGGAGTGCATATAACACTGAATACTAAGCTTTCTATAGCTAAGGGTTAAAATCAGTACGATTAAACTCTCCCATCAGTATTACTAACTGAAAAAGAAAAACATAATTTGTTTCTTTTTAAACATTTCTAATAATTCCATTGTCTTTAAATAATTCCATTTAAATAATTCCATTTAAAGACAATACCATTGTCTTTAAAATTGTCTTTTAACCAGTTTTTGTTTCCTTCCATATCAGTGTCTAAGCATTATAATCTATAGCTTTTCAATAAGATGCATAGATTTTTCTGCATTTTGCTATGCAAGTAATAATGAATACACTCTTACAAACTATTCAAACAATACAGAAGGCCTTTGAGTCTTTGCACCTGCTGTGTTCCCAATATAAAACACTCTTTCATTTCATTTGAGTCTTGGTTAGAATTTCACCTTCTCTGAGACACCTTCACTGACTACAGTCTAACATTATATTACATATTTATTATTTTTTTAATGGCCTGTTCCCAATAACAATGTAAACCCTGACAAACTGGGGCAGGGGAAGGGTGAATAAGGGGCAGCGTATTGTTATTATTCACTGCTACATCCCCAATTCCAAGAATGAATGTATCAGACACATATTAGTTTTAGTTCAATGGATGAATTAATGGATTTGTAAATAAAATGAGTGCATTTTGAAGAATTTTTAGAAAGTATTACTGCAAGAAAACACATGGACTTTGTGTGCTTAACTTTTTCAATGTTGTGTCCTAGATCTTAAGTTCCTAAAAGCATAGGTTATATAAAGTAGATATTCAGGTAGACCTTATACCACCTGTGTGCTGTCATGTGGTTCTAAGTTCAGCACAATAGCCAAAAAGTCACTTGAGATCATATCTCCAAACCAACGACGCCAGGTTTAAAACCTCAAACAAAAACGTACATTTCTAGGCAAGTGTAAATCATGTATTTCACAGGTACAAATCTTTGTCTTCAAGTTTATAGTTGTCAGTGAGTCCTTTCCACAATTAAAATGGTTGCACATATCTTCCCCAAGGATCTCTGTGAATATTCATGAATTTAATATTTGAAGCAGGATGAACAGCATTCAGATGAGTGACAGAAATGATTTTTAGGTGAAAATATGCTACGGCTGTCTAACTCTTTGAAATAGCTCATTGACACAAATAATCCTTATAATAAAATCTTTCTGATCATTAGAACTGTCCAAATATGAAATAGCTTACCCAGAATGATAGTCAGTTTCCCATTTCCAAATTATATAATCATAATTTGAACCACTGTATTTTGGACACCGTATGAACAATTGTTGAATCTAATCATTGAATTAGATCAAAGGATGATTATTTTATCAGAAAATGATGTCCTGTGGCAGACATTCTTTAGGATATTATTATAAAAACATGAAGTTTCTGTTATTAAGCACTTTGGAGAAACTTTTTTTTGAAAATTCAATCAAATAGTTATTTATTTACTATATGATATCTCAGAGCCACTAATAAGTTAATATGCAGTAAGTATTTCCCAGATAAGAATATAATAGGCTTAAAGTTTTCCAGATGTAGTGGTCATGAAATCCAGTTTGTAGGGAGAATCTGAAGACAGAAGCATTCCAAAAATATCCTTTGGCTAATATTGAAGTTGATGAATTCCAAGTCACTTTCCTGAATTCTGTTATTAGGGCCTTTTTAAAGTCTGTGCCTTAGAGGCCAGAGAGCAAAGTGGATTTAAGCAGCTGTGTCTATGACCCATCCCTGTCCCTTCAAACCAAGGTATTTTAAATGTTATCTTTAGAAAGTATTGGGGATTTGACTAAGATTTTATTTGAAGACAAAAATGGCTTGACAGCTTAAAATAAACACTCACTATCTGTAAATATTGTCTTTCAAAATCATTCAACAAAATTGTGTTTACTTGTCATGATAGTGTCAGTTTATGTGTATGCAATTTTACCTGCGAAAAAACACACATATTTGGGTTATTGAGCCATTGTGCTGAATAATGTATGTTAAAATATCTGCTTTATAATCTAAATCCAGAACATACCCCTTTATGTATCTTTTCTTAAACTAATCATAGTTATTTGACCCATTTGTAATCTTAACTTTGCTGATAAGAATATCTTAATTTTAATTAAAATGAGCATATTGGTCAGTATATATATATACTTTTACTGTACATATATATATACATACACAGAGACTGTATATTTTAATAATATATATTATTGAAGCTTCCTTATATGTTACAAATTTAAGAACTGAAGACAAATCTCACTGCCAAGTTTCTAAACATAGTTACAAATTAAATAGGTAGTTATTAAAACCTGTAAAATGAATATTACTTCAAATAAAAGTTATTTTTAATGTGAAGCTGTAACTAAAATAGAAAAACCAAATAATAATGCTCAAACTAATGAATGGGAATATGCAAAATAAAGCAACAGTATTAGACCATGCACACTCTTGTGTTTCTGTGTCCCAAGACCTTAACACAACCCAATCCTGAGAAAAGACTAAGGTAAATAGTCTTTTTTTAAGATAAGCCAAATTCATTTAATAAAAGACAGAGTCCCCAAAATATGTGGCCAATGACAAAAGTACATTTTGAAGTAACTGGGAGAAAATACAAAAAGTGCAATCATGTCATCACTACTTTGCAAAAATATGCATATTGGGAATAATAAATACAATGATGATCATTAATGACAATGAGTAAATTAAATGCTATACAAGCAGAAGGAAAAAACTTTTAAGAATCAGAAATCTACATAAAAACAATATAAAATGAATAGGTAAAACTATTATAAATAAACTTTCTTTTTCCTGATATTTGCCCTGGGTTTGTGGAGTGATATTTATACTTGGTAGCAAGGCTCTATCACAATCCTAGCAGTGTAACACTTAGTAATTACACAAATCTCAATATATTCAACACTCAAGTAATAGGGGCCACTCCAAATCACCAACTCCACTGAACACTTTCAAATAAGAAGTAAGGGGGGTCAACAGAATGCTATTCGTGTAATTTATAGTCTGAATCAGTGTGAAAGATTGGAAATAAAGTTAAAGGTATTTTCAAAATATAGTTTCTTCTTTACCACAACCAAACCAGGAAGCGAGAGCCTTAATTGAAATGGTTATTTATCTACAATATTAATGTATTTATGGTTAAGATTTTGTCAACATTTTCATCCAAATAATCTTACTTTAAGTAAACTCTACACCCAATATGAGTCTTGAACTCACAACCCTAAGATCAAGAATTGCATGCTCTATCAACTGAGCCAGGTAGGTGCCCCTCAAATAGCCTTTTTTGTAAAGATTTTATCTGTTGGGGCATCTGGGTGGCTCAGTGGGTTAAAACCTCTGCCTTCAGCTCAGGTTATGATCTCAGGGGTCCTGGGATCAAGCCCCACATCGGGCTCTCTGCTCAGCGGGGAACCTGCTTCCCCCTCTCTCTCTCTGCCTGCCTCTCTGCCTACTTGTGATCTCTTTCTCTGTGTCAAATAAATAAATAAAATCTTTTTTAAAAAAATATTTTTAATTTATTTATTTGACACAGAGAGAGACACAGCAAGAGAGGGAACACAAGTAGAGGAAGTGGGAGAGGGAGAAGCAGGCTCCCCGAAGAAGAGGGAGCCTGATGTGGGACACGATCCCAGGACTCTGGGATCATGACCTGAGCCAATGGCAGATGTTTAATGATTGAGCCACCCAGGCACCCCAATAGCCTTGTTTTAAAGAATAAAATATTATGCCTCCAATAAACAACAAATTTAAATTTGGTGTACTCAAAGTTTTTCTTTTAATTTATAGGTTTTCTTTAATTCACAAACATTAAGGCAAAGAAAGTTCAATTTAAGATGCACTTAAAATCAGAACCATACACATGTTTGCTAATCTTACTGATATTGAGGAAATCATCTAAAGTAAATTAGGTATACATTGAGAAATATGTGATTTGTTCATGCTTGCTCTTTTACCATAATATGTCAGTGCTATCCACAGATTTGTAGAGAAACAGATGGGGGGAGAGAAAAATGTAATACAGCCTTACCCCTAAACTATTTGGAGCATCCACTATCTCAATCTGCCTGGCTCTCGTTTAGTATTTCTCTGCCTTAACCTTAGATTGAGTCTGATCCAGGTATGATCTATGGTTGATGGAAGGGGTTAGGAAGAAGCCAAAAAGGTAAAGAGAATATAAAGGAGAAAATTGGCTGATTGTCTTCCTCTGACAATAACTTCAGCGAAGATAATAAGACTTTAAGTTAGCTCAAGACACTTGTAAGACACTAGTGAGAGGAAAGAGCTTCCTAATTTCTCTTCTAAAAAGTTCAAACTATTCAGAAGTCAACGAGGCTCTATATCCAGCCAAATGATAAAAAAAAAAAAAAAGACCTATCCTCAACTTAGTGGTTTTTTTCCCCCCAGTTTCCTTTAGATTCCCCCAGGGTCAAAAATCTTGGGCTCCAATACCCATCCAATACTTAAGAAAGAATGATACCCACTCTCAGAAATTGAAATGTATGGAGATACACATAAATTATCACTGCTCCAATTCAGTCTTATTGTTTTGGATACTGTCACTGATTTGAGTGAGGATGACATTGATTTCCAATCTTCCCAACAACAGTAAAAGGTACCATTAATGAAAGCCTGCTTATCATTGGCCTGTTTATTTCCATATCAAAACAATTGCTTTAAGTTAAAGGTGAGAGCAAAAGAACTCCATCCTAAATCAGATTGATCATATAAATGTAACTACTAGTTTAAAGTAAATCAAAAGATAAAAAAGCATGTTAAATTGTATCACAGGAATGTAGCTGACCAAATGCAAAATGTAACTTCTACAGACACAAAAATTATAATAAAAAATATAGAAAGAAAATAGTTCTAAATTAAAACAAACCTAAGAGATATATAAATCAGATGCCATTTGATATTGATTTAACAAAAATTATTATAAATAAACATACCTATGGGGCAATAAGGGACATTGAATACCAAATGTATATTATATGATAATAATAATTTAAAATTTTTAAGCTATAATGACACTACTGTAATTATTTTTTAACCCTAATTTCTTAGAGCTCTCTGCTGAAGTTTGTGGATTTAAACTATGATTTGCAACTTGCTTAAAATAACTCATGTAAGGGAAGTGAAATTGACCAATTATTGATACCATGTTACAAATAGTATCTTTCTCTATAGTTTCCTATTTTGGGTGTGTTTAAAATTTCCCATAACAAAACTTTTAGTAACTAAATAATAGTGATGATGACATGTATGTGTGCTTGTGTCTTCGAGTGTTCATACCATTTTTCAGTGAGTAATCAAAGGCTAAGCTGAGACTTTCTCTCCTATAAGTGAACTAATTTCTTTTTTTTTTAATTTTATGTATTTATTTGACAGAAAAAGAGAGAGCACAAGCAGGTGGAGTAGCAGCAGAGGGAGAGAGAGAAGCCGCTTCCCTACTGAGTAAGGAGCCTGACACGGGGCTCAATCCCAGGACCCTGGGATCATGACCTGAGCTGACAGCAGTTGCCTAACCGAGGCACCCAGGTGCTTCAAGTGAACTAACTTCTACAATAGGTTTTCTTGTAATATTTTGCTTGGCCAAATTGAATCTACATTGAAGAAAATAATAATGTTCAAAGGCTCTTATACTGAGTATTGGCTCATAGAGATAAAGCAAAGAGGAAGGAGAATGACCAAAATATGTGATGTAAATACAGGTTTTACAAAGTGAGGTTGGTTAATAAACCTGTTACAAACATCATATTGAAATATAAAAGACCAAAAAGTCTTCACTTAAGATTAAAGCAAAATAGGGTTCCTGCTACCACTATTTCAATTCTTCATTGTACTAGAAATCCTAACTAGTACAGTAAGGCAAGAAAAATTAATTTAAAAATATAAAAATTGGAAAGGAAAAATTATTTTTATTAATCACAGGTAACATACTTGTTTATGGAGAACACGTTTTAAAAATAATATTAATAAGTAAATATATCAAATTCACTGTATACAAAATCAATATACGAAATCAATTGAATTTATATATACTAGCTTTTAATTAGAGAATGAACTTTAGAAAATGATGACATTTATAATAGCATCAAAAACATAAAAATCCTAGGGCTAAATTTAAGGAAAGGCATATCCTAATGCTACAGGAAATATTTAATATATAAAAACAGGAAATATCATGTCCATGGATTAAACTACTGATTCAATATGGTAAAAATATCAATTTTCTCCAAACTGATCTATCTACTCAAAATAAATCCCAGCGAAAATATCAGAAGGGTTTTATTTTAATAACAAGGTCAATTCCAAAATGCATATGAAGACATAAAGGAACAAGGATATCCAAGATGATCTTGAAGAAGTACAATGTTGGAGGACATTCACAACCAGATATAAAGACATATTATAAGCTACATTGATTAAATTGTCAATACTGGTTAAAAGACAAAAGGACCAATGCGAAAAAAAAAAAAAAGAAAGTCCACAAACAGACTTAATTTTTTTTAATTTTTTATTAACATATAGTGTATTATTTGCCCCAGGGTACATGTCTGTGAATCATCAGGCTTACACATTTCACAGCATTTGCCATAGCACATACCCTCCCCAATGTCCATATCCCTACCCGCCCCCCACTCCCAGCCACCCTTAGTTTGTTTCGTGAGTTTAGAAGTCTCTTATGGTTTGTCTCCTTCCCCATTCCATCTTGTTTCATTTCTCTTCCCCACCCCCCATGACCCCCTGCCCTGACTCTCAAATTCTTCATATCAGAGCGATCATGTGATTATTGTCTTTCTCTGACTGACTTATTTCACTTAGCATAATACCCTCTAGTTCCATCCATGTTGTTGCAAATGGCAAGATTTCATTTCTCTTGACGGCTGCATAGTATTCCATTGTGTGTATATACCACATCTTCTTTATCCATCTGTTGATCGACATCCAGATTCTCTCCACAGTTTGGCTATTGTGGACATTGCTGCTATAAACATTCGGGTGCATGTGACCCTTCGGATCACTACATTTGTATCTTGAGGGTAAATACCCAGTAGTGCGATTGCTGGGTCGTAGGATAGCTCTATTTTCAACATTTTGAGGAACCTCCATACAGTTTTCCAGAGTTTTGTACCAGCTTGCATTCCCACCAACAGTGTAGGAGGGTTCCCCTTTCTCCGCATCCTTGCCAACATCTGTTGTTCCCTGACTTGCTAATTTTAGCCATTCTGACTGGTATCTGACTGTGGTTTTGATTTGTATTTCTCTGATGCTGAGTGATGTTGAGCAATTTTTTCATGTGTCTGTTGGCCATTTGGATGTCCTCTTTACTGAAATGTCTGTTCATATCTTTTGCCCATTTCTTGATTGGATTATTTGCACAAACAGACCTATTTTATATTGAATTGATTTATGATAAAAATGACACGACAATGCAGTAAGTTAAAGGTTATATATTTGTTAGTAAATGATGCCGGATCAATTAGATGTCCATATAAAAGACAGTGACTCGAACCTGTACCTCATATTATACTCAAAAACCAATTTTAAAAAATTCCAAATATATTGTAGATCTAACATAAATGTAAAAATTAAATTCCCTAGAAGAAAAAACAGAAGACTCCCTTCATGACCTCATAAACCGTACAGAAAAGCATGAACCATGAAAGAAGAAAGAAATTGATGAAGGAAAAGAATTGATATTAGGGACTATATTACTTCTAATAATTTGTCTCATCAGTAGAAACAATTGGAAGAACAAGAAAGTAATCTTAAAAAGTGGGAAGCTATATGAGAGTATTGGGGAATGTTACCAAGAAAAAAGAAAAATCATGTTGACTAGGCACTGCTCAAAGAGAATAACCAAAAGGCTACTAAACATTTAAACAAGTGCTCAACCACGTGGATCAACAACAAAGAAATGCCATTGTGAAGTAATGTGTAGCAAAATGAATTGCTACAACATACCCACTAGAATAATCATAACATCAGAGGTTGATGACGATGTGAAGCAAGTAGAATCTTAATATACTGTGCTTAGGAATATAAATTGATACAACATTTCTGGAAAGTAGTTTGAATGTGTCTACTAATGCTGAACATATGCATCATCTATGACTTAGCACTTAACTCTTTGTGGATGTGTACACCAAAAAGTACATCTAGAATGTTAATAGCAGCACTCTTCATGATAGGACCAAAAGCACAGCAACCCAAAGGTACAAAGTAGAATAGATAAATAATGATGGTATGTTCAAACCATGGAATACCAGATAATGATGAAAAAAAATGAATCTCACAAGCTTAATGGTGAGCAGAAAAAGCCATCGCACAAAAAAAGACACAGTATAATTTCATCTATATAAATTTCAAAGTTAGGCATAACAGATACATGGCGTTAGAAGTCAGGACAGGGACCTGTGGCTGGCTCAGTCAGTTGAGTGTCTGCCTTTGGCTCAGGTCATGATTTCAGGGTTCTGAGATCAAGCCCCACATCGGGATCCCTGCTCAACAGGGAGTCTGCCTCTCCCTCTCCCCCTACCCCTGCTCCTGCTCTCTCTCTCTCTCTCTCTCTTTCTTTCTCACTCATGTGCACATGCTCTTTCTCTGATAAATAAATAAAATCTTAAAAAAAAAAGTCAAGACAGCATTTTACATGGGGGATTGGTAGTGACTGGTGCCTTTGGGTGCAAGTAATGATTTTTTTCTTGATCTGAATCTTAATTGCACATTTTCCTTATTAAGAAAAAAACCTATCCAGTAGTACAATTGTTATTTTTGTGTGCATTTCTGCTATGTATATTATACTTGAAAAAAGTTTCATTTTTAAAAATAGGGATATTTTTGAAAAGGGTCTCTACATATCACCAGGTAGGTCGCAGTCATTACTAAACTTCAAACTATTAAACTTTTGAAGCAAGATAAGAGAACTATGTAGTTGTGGGTATCCTGAATCAGTTGAAGTTCTGAAGTCCTGCAGCTAATTCCGTAAAATACATAGTAAATAATCCTCCACATTTTCACTAAAACCATATTTACAGTTACTGTCAAAAGTGACTGATATGATACCAGTAGTTACCTATGATTTTTTTTCTAACTTAGATATGCATATAATCTATTTGTTTTTCAGGTTAGAAACACTAACAAAGACAAAAATATTTTGTTTTTACCTCATTTTCCTTTCTTTACCAAATTTATACTTGTTCTACATAAACATAACATATATCTGTTATACATCATTCTTTCTTATGATTCTGTCTTCTGAGACATTGACAACGCTCATTGATCCAAATAGACAGAAACTTTTGGGAAAGCATCTGTATAAGGCAAAAAGATTTTGAAATTTTTGAAGCTAGATCAATCCTTGTGCAGACAACACAGCACTCATCTGTGGTTGATCTTGTGGTGCTTAAGGTTAAGCCCTGCATTTATATGGCTGTGAATTCCCTTTACAAACAGCAGCTCTGCTGGGAGGAGGGGTGAGAGGGTGTCTGTCCTGTCATTAATCAGTCACATTTCTGATCAGAGAGCAAGCATGGGGATTTAGATCAGGCATAGTACTGTTTCCTAACTTCCTAAACACTATTGATCGTTCCACTTTTTAGCCTGAGTATTCTGGATATTCTATGATCAATTATTTCACCATTTCCTGCCTTCATATTTTTGTAGGGTTTACATTTCAAGATATCCTACTTCTGTATAAATTTGTTATATTTAGCAATAAGTATGGACTCCTGCAGATATTGGCATAAGACAAGTGCTCCACGAATGAAAAGTACTCCACAAATATAATTATAGCATTATTATTTAGAAAATATCTGTTGAACATTCTCTTTTCCACTGAGCATTGAAGACAAACCATATACTTCCATTTTGCTTTTGTTCATGGCTTTTAGTTAATATGAGTTCTATTAATTACATGAGAAGCTGTATGTTTTTCCTAAGAGTGGTAAATAAAATACAATATCCCAAGTTATACATGAAAATGAAAATCAGCCTTTTAACTTTGTCATTATGCTTTATGTTTCCTTTTTTTTTTTTTTGGCTGTTGGCATTCAAAAAGTAGGATATGAAAAATGAAACATCAACATTAAATATATACCCTAACTTACCTCATTTAGGTATTGTTGGTGGTTACTATTTTTAAGAAAAAATCTTAACCTTCTCTTTAAATTTTCCTAAAATATGGGAAACCCTAAATTGTATAGAAACAAATAAGTACTGTTTGTTTCTTCCACTAAGTAGGTGGTTTGATTTCCCAGAGGGCACATGGTGAGAGCAGAAAGGAAGTGAGGCAGGACTTTGTGGGAATTATCCGAGCCTTAAAGAAATTTAGAAGGTTTGGAAGTTAAATAAGGTTCAAGTTGGTTCTTATTGGGAATGTCTAAACTGTTTTCCCCTTTCTTGGTGAAGTGCCATAAAGTCAGGTGTGAACAGACTGTGAAATGGGCTTTTCTTGTGCAGCAAATTTTAGCCAAATGGTGATCTCCTTTAAACACATATGGCAGCAGCCTCTTTTGTGGGAAAGTTTGTTGCATAAGCTTGAGGAGCTGATGAGATGGAAATAATTCCCAATTTTTTAAATCATTTGACAATTCTTAATTTTTCCAGCCAGATTAGGGCATTTTTCACAGTCTAATTAATTAAGATCTGAAATTTGAGAGCTATATAGACACAGATACATATATTTACGTATACACATATACGTAAGAGAATATATTTCAACTTGATATAGATTAAAAACTTTAAATACTGGTCAATATACAGAATAAGAAGAATGTAAAATCTAACCAGAAGAGCACCAAAATAAAGAGGAGGAATTGGGCATGCATTTATCAAGACCTATCACTCATTACAAAAATGACTATACATTTTTGATTGAGAAAACAAGAAAAGCAAAAAAAAAATGTTCATATGAATTTTTTAAGTGTATGATTTTTTCTGAGCTTGTTTTATAAAATGTGTTCATGTTTACCATAGAAAATACAGATAAAAGCTACAAAATAAGTAATGTATTTTTTAGAGATATTTTAGAGAGAGTGTGAGAGAGAGCAAGGGGAGTGACAAAGGGAGCAAGAGAAAGAGAGAGAGAGAGAGAGAGAGAATCTCCAGCAGACTCCTCACTGAACATGAAGCCCCTCCATGGTGGGGCTCAAGCTCCCCACCCAGTGATCACGACCCTGAGATCATGACCTGAGCCAAAACCAAAAGTTGGGCACTTAACCAACTGTGCCAACTAGGCACCCCAAAAAGTAATGTATTTTAAATGACTTGTATACCCTGAGTGCTTTATGTCATTGCATTAATTCTCACAACCACCTTATGAGGTAGCTATTATCATTATTTCAGATATTAAAGTTGAGGAAACTTATTCATACAAAGATTGACTACTATCCAAGTCACACAGCTAGGAGGGGTGTAGCGGAGATTTAATTTCAGGTCTCTTTGACTTAATAACCCAAACTCTACTAAAGAGTAGGACGAAAAGAAAACAGTGATCACCTACAATAGTACCATTCTGATACAGATACGTATAAAGCCAGACACGTATAAAATCTCTATAAATTCTGTTGGGGTAAATGGTATTTATTATTCTTTTACTTAAAAGTAAATTTTCTTATGACTCCTTCCTATTTCCTTTTATCAAGTATCTACTGGGAAATGTTATTTACAAAACCTTTATCAAACCAAGATATTCTAATTCTTCATTGAAAGCCTATACTCGGGCACCTGGGTGGTTCAGTTGGTTGAGCAACTGTCTTCGGCTCAGGTCATGATCCTTGAGTTCCAGGATCCAGTCCCACATCGGGGTCCCAGCTCCGCGGGGAGTCTGCTTCTTCCTCTAAACTTCTCTCCTCTCATGCTCTCTCTCACTTTCTCTCTCAAATAAATAAATAATTTTTTTTTAAAAAAAAGAAAAGTCTATACTCTTTAGGAACACAAAAATATCTGTTGGAGGAAATGAGATTGCTTTTTTTTTTCCCCCTTACTTTTTCTTGGATCCAGTAATATGAGCACAAGACCTGTGGTCTTAAAACAGGGTGGTTTTTTTTGTTTGTTTTTTGGGTTTTTTTGGGTGGAGTGGCATTTTACAGGTCTGCATCCAGGAATGATATTCTTGCCAGTTTGAATATAGTCTAGGAATATTACTTAACTATGAACCAATAGGTTTGATTTCTTCTACCATTGGCATGGTCTGCTGGATTGGGTTTTTAATGTGCATTAAATATTGCTCTTTATGATGTTAGAGGAATAAACAACCAATAGAGCCACAAGACTGAACTCCTTATGCTTAAAATATTTGATAATTTCTCAAGCCAGGTCCCAGCTTCATGGTTCCAGTTCCATGTGGTGGTTAAGATGGTGCACTGATTCGGGGCACCAGGGTGTCTCAGTCGGTTGAGCACCTGCCTTTGGCTCAAGTCCTGATCCTGGGGTCCTGAGATGGAGCCCCACATTGGGCTCCTTGCTCAGTGGGGAGTCTGTTTCTCCCTCTCCCTCTATCCCTCTCTTGCTCATTCTTTCTCTCTCTCTCTCTCTCAAATAAAATAAATAAAATATTTTAAAAAATATAATACACTGATTATCATCCATGGTCCACAAAAGTCCAGTTGAAACATGGCTGGAGCCATTGTCAAAACCACCCAGAATCTAACTGCTACTAAAGTACAGAGAGCGGCCATAAGGATATTGAGTCAGTGGGTGTTTTGAAGAAAAAACATATTTTGCTTTAAAAACAAGTTTCGGCAGAACACTAATGTGAAATTATTTTATGGGAGAGCAGCCATACCCACCCCTTATACTAAATAAAAATATGTAGATTTATTTAGGCTTAACATTTGAATTTTCTACTTAAAAAGGTACCCAAAAATGTATAGCATAAACAAAAGCCAAGAAAAACTGAAGTGAAAAGCATTATCATATGAAATGAAATCTTATATTAGATTTCTTTTCATTGCTGGTAGAGTTTTCTCTATCTTATCCAATGAAACCAAATCAATTCTGACAAAAACATTTTTGTCATTTGGTAACAAAAAACATTTGGTAACAAAAAGTTACCAAATGAGTACAACTATGTAATATTTTTCTGGAGTATATACTTTCCCCAAATTAGCAGATAGCAGTAGGAAAAGTCAGACCTCAGTCTAAATTCTATTTCCACTAAATTCTGAGGATAAGCCAACAGTAATCTACTTTATACCCCCACATTATGAAGTAGGTACAATTTGCTAATTTCAGCCAACAGTAATCTACTTTATACCCCCACATTATAAAGTAGGTACAATTTGCTAATTTCTACCAATAGTATAATATAATGGATATAAGAAACAAACATCATTTTGTATTTAAGGAGAAAGATGGTTAGCATTCTTCCTATTTGACCCAAATATTTGAGAGAATAAAGTAGGCAAAAAAAACTAATTTAATAATTCTTTCAAATGTGATCATGGAGTTGAGCAAAATCACCGTATTGTGAATCACCACCAACCCGTGGAAGTGACTACATGGAGTGGGTCTCCTCTCATCTGGCCTAAACCAGGTAAACACTCTTGCTTTTTTGACATGGGGAATGAAGTGTATCAAATATGAAGATAAATTAAAACATTTGGTTCTCTTTCTCAGTTTTTCAGATTTTATCAGAACGTTCTCTTTCACGTTAGCTGCCAACTCAGAGCCCATGTAAATAAGGCTAACTAGGCCTGTGGAAGCTAGTGCTCTGGAAAACTAACTATTTCACTAATTGACCTTATAACCCCCCCCCCTTCACTTGCTCTCCCAGATATGACTTCAGTGTGAGTGGAACACGGACATCCGGTGCCCCTGGTTCTCAGAGAAATGGCCTGTCCCATGGGATGGGGAGGGAAAAGGTATAGAAGTCACCTTCTGCAGGTTTGTAGAATTGTGTTTTCTAACCAATAGGAAAGCACAGAATGACTTTTTCCCTTTTCCGAAAATCATCCCACATTTTCTCTCCAAGATTTTACCGACTAGAAAAAGTATCATTTTCATTTTGAATAGAAAGCAAATAAACAGCATTATATTTGGTATGATCATCTGACCTTTCTGTGAGAGAACACGTGCAACTAAAATATCTTCAGGAGATATTTTGCCTCCTCATGAGAGAGAGACTCAGGTACACGAATCCCATTGAAGAGAAGGATTCTCACCTTAATAACATCTGTCTTTTAAGATAGGCGTTAATTGGCCCATCAGAACAGATCTGCTGATAAACATATTTGTCTTTTTCTGAAAGATTGTCACTCTTACTGCCACTGTCTCCTGTTCTACATCACCTGCCTTTCTTCTGCGTTAACACATAGCTGATAATTTAATCTGCCAGCTGCACTAAAAGCAGAAAAAAATGCTTAAAATTGATGAGAGGAAACTATCAGTTGGATCACTAAGTCTTATTATATATGTCACTTCAAACTCTCATTAGTTATTTTTTTGTAATTGTTAAAAGTTACCACAGTGGGCACCTGGGTGGCTCAGTTGGTTGAGCAACTGCCTCCGGCTCAGGTCATGATCCTTAAGTTCCGGGATCGAGTCCCACATCGGGCTCCCAGCTCCACGAGGAGTCTGCTTCTTCCTCTAACCTTCTTTCCTCTCATGCTCTCTCTCACTTTCTCTGTCTCTCAAATAAATAAATAAAATCTTTAAAAAAAAAAGTTACCACAGTGACTGTGGCCTAAAGAAAGTGTGCAGAATTCACCAAATGTCACTAACTGGGCCCGGCCTCAGGTTCTTTTTTTTTTCTGGACTTATTGACTTATAAAGAAGGGAAGTAAAGATAGTGAGGATCACCATATAATTTCAGAAAATTAGTCTTTTTTCTTTGTTTTGAGGGGGGGATGTGGGGGTGGGGAGAGGGGCAGAAGGAGAAAGAGAGAGAGAATCTTAAGGAGGCTCCGCGCCCAGTGAGGAGCCTGACATGGGGCTCAATCTCACAACCCTGAGATCATGACCTGAGCCAAAACCAACAGTTGGATGCTTAACCAACTGAGCCACCCAGGATCCCCTCAAACTTAGACTTGTGATAGGAAATACCACACCAAGAAAAAATAGTGTCCATATATCCCTCTGTTGACAATTTTATCAGGCACCAGAGTCCCACTACAAATTCAAGACATCTTATTTGTGGCAGATGAGCTTCTCATCTTTTCAGCATGGATCCCATCCTCCACCTCCTACAGGTGGTAAAATATACAGTGAGCAGTTGCCTGCCTTAAGTCAGTATGTGCATAAGTCAAGCACAGAGTCAAAAACAGGACAGGAATCTCCTGACCCCTCATCTCTTCTTTCATCCACAGCACTGATTTTCTTTCTGCCCCATGTTGGCAATAATGGGCATAACCAGATGCCAAGAATTTGTCCCTTCTGTCATCGAGAAATAAATTTCGCCAGTAAAAGAGCTCAACTAGTCTCTGATTGCAAAGAGTTTTGAAAATGGAAAACCAAATACAGTGTAAGTGCTGGGTGCTGCTATTATTCAGAAGGTAAGAGACTATCATTATGATTATTGGTACCTGGGATACAGGAGAATTTGGGAAAGAAAGAGGGAGGGGCCGTAAGTAATATGGTCAAGCAACAGGAAGAAGCTTCACCAAGAAAATTTAACATATTTTGTGAGGCATGAGACCCTGAAATAATAACTGGAAGCTTTGGTTATATTAACAGGTTAGTAGCTTTCTGATTCTTAAGTATTTGCAAGGAGGAACAGCAATGATGAGCATCCAGAAATTGTATTTTTCCAAGCTCACTGTACAAATAAAAAACACACTTCTGAGAAAAGAAATGCAGTGATCCTTAAAATAGAAACTTTGGTAAAGGAAACTGGCAAATAACGCAATGACTCCTAGTAATCAGAGTAAGACATTTAAACAAACTCCTCCAAAATTCTCCCAATGAGCACAGAACATCTCTTATTTAGGTAAAATTGATTCTACCATAGAATTATCATAAATAACGTTTCGGAGAACCAGCTTTTCACCCTTAGCAAAGAGCTCCCAGGAATGACTGTAAAGTGAAGCAAGTCAAAAGTGACATGTCACTTTCAACCTAATCTCTTGACTTGTTTACATTACTTTCCTTTCAGACATGACCTCGCTCTCTCATTCCATCTATGAAACTTTGCCGCAGTTCTGAAAGCCCAACAAAATCTCCAAATCTTCATTGAAGTCTTCACTGATCAATTCAGCTCACATTCATGGCTCCCTTTGATTAACTGGTAATAGCCAGGGCCCAATATTAAAATATTTTAACTGGTTTTTTTTTTAAATAATTTTTAAGCATATAGAGAAAGAAAATGAATAGTTCAGTAACTACCCATATATTCACCATCCAAATGCAACAATTGACGTTTTTTATCTGTTATTTTTTGCTAAACTTTTTCAAAATAATTTGTAGACCTAATGATACTTTATGTCTAAGTACATCAGTGTATATCTCCTAAAAATAAAGATATTCCCCTATATGGTCACAGCACCATTTTCATGCCTATATACAATGCGATAATCTAAAATCAAGTCTATATTACAATTCGTACAATTTTCTCAAGTAATATAGCTGGTTTTGTTAAACCAGAAGTTATGGCTTATGTTTTGCATTAGGCATTTGGTTGTTATAGGTCTTTAAATTTTTGTCTCGTTTTTGGGTCAAGAAATGTTCACTTGTTTTCAAAAATCTTTTGAAGATAACTGACCAAGGATGTTTAATAATGCCCCACAACCTGGATTCATCTGCTTAGTACCATATGTTATAATTTAAAAAGTTCATCTAACCCTTGAATTTTCTGTGAAAAGAAAATAGATCAAAAGGATTGATTAGATTTTGTTCAACATTTTTGGCAAGTACATTTCACAAGAGATGCTGTCACGTATTTTCACATAAAGGGTCACATAATTTTAGGTTGTTTGACTCCTAATGATTCTAAATTTGACCATGTTTAAGGTGATAGCTGGGAGAACTGCTCTTTGCAAAGGTTCCGTTTTCCCTTCTAATTAGCAGGTAATGCTTCATAGCTAAAATATTTAATCTATTTCTCTCCTGTTTTAGACTTGCAACCACATATAGCATTCTAGACATTGGGAACTAGTTTGACATTTTATTTTATTGGCTACAGAACCCATAACATTACAATGTTAAGCATTCAGTAGGCTTCTGATGAATATTTATTAGTTGAGGGATTTGCAACATATAAAATCAGACACATTCTAGTTCTTAATACCTCCATATTCTGCTGCAGTAAGGTGCATTGCCCTAGGAAAAGGTAGACTTTACTTCACTTCTAGTTATGATGAAATAGTTTATAGCAGACCAATGCTCCTACTAAGAGAAACAAACCAAACAATATAAAAACTTGCCCTAATTTTCATATATAACATGCTTTAGACAATGATGGAGAATACCCATTCTTATCAAATGGCTACATTTGCTGAGATACCAGATTATAAGACAAGCTTCAAGTATTTTTAAAAACTGAATGCATTCATGAGGTTTTTAGAGAATAGTGGAATTAAGTTCGGCATCAAAATAAACAAAATATATAACAAGAAACACACATAGCACACAAATACATCATTCAGAAATAAGTCATGGACCAAAAAACAGTAAAAATCATAAGAACTAGAAAATATTTTCCCCTGAATGATAATAAACATATTATCTATCAGAGTTTATAGAATGTAACTACAAAAGTGCTTAGAAAAAAAATACAGTCCTCTATGCATGTAAAACAGAAGGCTGAAACTCTATAATAAAAATATTCACCTTTGGAATTTTAAACTGAAAAAACAATTACTAAATTAAAGCCAAAACAAGCTAAAATGAAGGAAATAATAAAGATGAGGGCAGAGATTAATGAAATTAAAAAATAAGGATTTAAGGGGTGCCTGGGTGGCTCAGTGCGTTGAAGCCTCTGCCTTTGGCTCAGGCCATGATCCCAGGGTCCTGGGATCGAGCCCCACATCAGGCTCTCTGCTCAGCAGGGAGCCTGCTTCCCCCTCTCTCTGCCTGCCTCTCTGCCTACTTATGATCTCTCTCTGTCAAATAAATAAAATCTTAAAAAAAAAATAAGGATTTAAGATACAAGATTGACAAAATTAAAACCACATTCTTTATTTAGGAAAAAAACTAATCTTTATTTTAAAAAGCTAATAAAAAGTTAAAGCATTATCTAACAGGACTGATGAAGAAATATTACTAATAGTAATTAAAACATATCTCCTTAGATCCCAAAAATATAAAATAAGATAAAAATTAGGTTTATGAGTAACTTTGTGCCATTAATAAAATGGATTAAATCCTAAAAAAAAAAAAAACCAATCTAGCATAACTAACACAGTAAGAAATAGAATCTATAATTTAGAATCATCCTCCAAAAGAAATCTATCTCTAGGACCAAAAAAAAAATTCCAGTCTCTATAGGAACTAGGAACTATAGGAAAATCTGTCTAATAAACATAGATAAAAAATTTTTAAATATTAATAACTTAATGCAAAATACATAAAAGGGATAACATAACACAATGAAATGTGACTATTCTAGGAATGTAAGGCCAGTCTTATACTCAAATTCAATCTGGATTTACCACAACAGTAGAATAAAGATGAAAAATTAAATAATCATCCCAAAAGAAGTAGAAAACACCTTTCATAAAAATCTGCACCTTTTTACACTAAAACTCTTAGCAAACTATCCAAAAAGAGAATGTCTTTATTCTGAAAAAGATTCTACAAAATCTTTCAACAAACTTACACTTAATAGTGAAATACAGAAACTTTCACCCTAAGATTCAAATTAAAACAAGAACACCACTATCATCACTTCTATACAACATTTTACTGGTGGTTTTAACCATTAAAATTAATAATTACAAATAAATAAGATATATAAACTTTGAAAAAGGAGAGACATTTTGCCATTATTTTTGGATAACATAATTTTATAGTTTAAAAAATCCAAATAAATCTAGATACAAGCCATTATAATTAATTAAAAAATGTATTGAGGTCTGTGTATACAAAGTCAATATAAAAATTAATTCTATTTCTATGACAACAATAAATGGAGCATGACAGTTTTTTAAAAGATAAAATCCCAAATATTATCTAAAATATTAAATGCCAGAGAAATCTCAAAAATATTTGATTTATACAACAATCTATAATACATTATTGTAATAAAAAATGGAAGGATATGCCATATTCATGGATTAAAAAGTCTCAAACTATAGACAAATATGCTGATTCTCCCCCAGTGATTCATATATTCAACAGAAGCACAATAAAAATGCAAGTAGGTTTTTTTCTTGGGTTGGCATTTGAGATGCTGTTTCTAACTGCATATAGAAATGCAAAGAGCCAAGAACAAGCAAGATAATCTTGAAGAAGGAAAGCAAAGCTGGAGGACTTTCAAGACTTACTGAAGTTTTAATAATCACAGTGATGTTCAAATAGACTAACACAACAGAAAAATGTAATATTGGGTCACAAATAGACTCACACTTACATAGTCACTTATATCGTACAAATTTCACTGTAGAGAGGTGGGGGAAGGGTATTATCTTCAACAAATGGTGCTAGGTCAAAAGAAAATCATACATATTAATCCCTTCCTCACACTATATTCTAAAATAGATTCAAGTTGAATTCTAGATCTAAATAGATAAAACGATAAAACTTCTGGAATAAACAGAAGAAAATAGCTTAATGGCCCCAGAATAAGGAAGAATTTCCTAAGACCCAAAACCCTAACTATAAAGAAAACATAAATAGAGACATATTAAGAATTTGTGCTCATTAAAAGACACCATTGAGAGGAGGGAAAAAGCAAGCCATGGATGGAGAAAAGATATTTATAGAAAAACATGACTGACAAAAGACTCATGTCTAAAATACATAAAGAACACCTAAAAATTAGTTAAAAATGGAAAAATAAATAAAAACTTGAACAAGTACAACACAATAGAACAATATGGGTAAGAGGAGAAATTCAATCACAGTGGGATACCACTATACAAACCTACTAGAAGATTCAAAATTTGTGTTGCTGAAGATGTGAAGCAACAGGAACTCTCATACACTGCTACTCTGGTGGCCTTCAGAAACCTGCCAGTGTATCTATTAACAGTAAATATATGTATAGCCTATGACTCAACAGTTCCACTTCTAGATATATATTCTCCTCAAAAATAGACACATATGAGGGTGCCTGGGTGGCTCAGTGGGTTAAAGCCTCTGCCTTCGGCTCAGGTCATGATCTCAGGGTCCTCGGATCGAGCCCCGCATCGGGTTCTCTGCTCAGCAGGGACCCTGCTCCCCCCTCTCTCTGCCTGCCTCTCTGCCTGCTTGTGATCTCTCTCTCTCTCTCTCTGTCAAATAAAAAATAAATTCTTTAAAAAAAATTGATACATATGAACCTAATGATGTTCCCAGGAGCCAAATGTATAGACTAGACATTGGGTATATCAAAACAATGAGTAAGTGTACACTGTTGTTACATACAAAAACAAAAATAAATGCCACAACCAACTATTAAAAAAAAGTCAAACACACATGCACTAATCTTATATGGTGGTAGAGGTCAGAATAGTGACTGCTTTTGGAGAAGAGAGTAGTCTGGGAGTATATGGGCAGGAGGTGCTTCCGCTGTGCAAGAAATTTTCTATTTCTTGATCTAGGGATGGATATACAGTAGCATTTCCCTTACAAAAATTCACTGGGCTGTATGATTAGCATCTGTGCACATTTCTACATGTCTATTTTTTTACAAAGCTGAACCATAAAGTACGTCAGTCTTCCCAGCACCCTTAAGGCCCTGACTCCTTGTCCTTTGATTTGCTGTCATATCTTATCTGCAGATGATCATGAATAAATAAAACCACTGGTCTCATATGTGTGCTTGTTCCAGTTCTCAGAGTATTTCTGGAGGTATTACAATCTTTGCTCTCCAAGCCATTTGGCCTCTGGACTGTCAAGGATGCTTACAAAATCCTGTCTTCCCTTCAAACTGCTTCCCTTTTTTAAAATTTCAAACTATCGCTATCCTAAGAATCTACCACTCTATGTCTGTCTTCGCCCTCCTCAGCTGACATTGGTTCCTCTGCTTTCATTAAACAGAATCACCATAAAGATCTCCCCATACCATATTCAAAATAGGAAAATTACAGACAGAAATCTCATCTGTGATAGCAGAAGACACATCTGTGGACAGCAAACTATCAGTTTACACCTCAAATTATTCCATTTATCAGGTAGTGTATGAGTCGTTCTTTGAGGTGTGTGAGCAGCAAGACTCAGAAAGGATTCCACCATAATTGAAAGGACTTGGACAAATAATCAGGAAGAAACAACTTCTCCCTTTCCTCTCCTACTTTCCCAGCCTCCTCCCAAAAATGTACTTTTATGCTCATCTCCTTCCTAAAAGAGTCCTTTCTCCTTTGCGCGACAAATACGTCTATTGCTCCTTTAGATTCACTCTCTCTCTCATGATCCAGTATTATCCTCCATTAATGAATCCCTGTTTGCCTTGATCTCAATATATACTTGTACTCTTCAAACTCAAGCATGTTTAGTCCAATTTCTATCAAAAGGAAGAACTCTTTTTGTCAATAAAACCTGAGTTTTTATCAAATGCCTGAGCCCCAAATCCTTTTGTCTGGTGCCTACTGGATATGCTCAACCTGTATGTTTTACAGCTCCTCAAACAGATCCATTAAGAATGCCTACAAAGTCTCTGTTTACCCAGTCCATATACTGATGTTCTTCTCATTTTTCTGTGTAAGCTAGAAGATTGGAAGTCATCCTTGACTTTCTACCTGCTGCAGTCAAAATCATTAGGTCATGTCAATTCTGCCTCCTAAAATTTCCTTCAAAGGCATCTGGTTATGTTCATTGGTTACTGTTTTAATTCAGGTCTCATTATCTTTAAAAATTATTAGATTGAATTTAAAGACCTAGCTATTCTCTGTTCATAATATACAAGAGGTTCACAAAGTTTGAAAGTAAAAAAATAATAGATAGATAGATAGATAATAGATGATAGATAGATACAAAGAGAAATTAAAGATTCTGTACTGTATTCCTAATATGGTATATTTAATTGATATTGCTCAAACTAGAATTACCTTCCTATAGACTATTTTGCAAAATGGATAAAATGTTATTAACTCTTAGGTGAAAAAAATCCTCTATTATTTTAAAAGCTTTAAAATTATATATGACCCCAAAAAATTATATATGACCCTTTTACACGTACAATAAAAAACAGAAACAAAATAAGTTTAAAACAACATCAACAAAAAAATTCTCATATAAATAAACCTTTAGTCAGTGCCAATTAAAATTCTTTATTAGAGAATACTTACAAATAATTAAAAGAAAAACACTACAGATCAAAACATAAGACAATGCAGAAGCAATCAAAAGGAAATCAAAACCGTAACTATTTTCAATGCTAAATGAGAAGAAAAAAAGTAAATTAGTAAACTGGGCATTCAGCTCTAAAGTAAACATGACATAAACCTGAAACAAATCTAAGAAAAGCAGGAATTAATACAAATAAAAGCAGGAATTTTTTTAAAAGGCGGAAAATCAGAAAGAGTAATGAAAATAAACAAGAGTAGTGATGCTAAGTACTGTAAATACTTAGTGTTCCTAAGTACTGTAAATAACTACTTACAATATAATGACAAGAAATTCCATTACTAGTAATATCCATAACATCTAAATTATTAGCAGTTAACTTCAAAAGAAATATAGAATGTTCATTTTACAAACAAAAGCTTGACTTGAGGGACACAAAAAAAGATATGAATCAAAGCTGTGGCATATTACATTCCTGAAAGAAAAGTTCAGTATTGTAATAATGTCAGTTTTCTCTGTATTTTCTATTGCTGCTGTAGGAGGTTACCACAAATTCTGTGGTTGGAAATAATATAAATGTATTCTCTTACAGTTTTGGAAGTTAGAAGACCAAAATGGGTCTTCTTAAGTTAAAATCAAGGTATAGGTAGGCTCCTTTCCTTCTGAAGTCTCATTTTCTTGCTTTTTCCAGCTTGTAGAATCTACTTGCTTTCCTTGGCTCATTTCCTTCATCTTCCACACTAGCAGTGTAGCGTCTCCAAATCTCTTTCCTCTCTGTCCTCTGGACTTCTGTCATATCTCCTTCTCTCCCTCTCTCTCCTGCCTCACTGTTTTGCTTACAGGGATCCCTGTCTATTGCATTGGGCTCACCCAGATAATCTAGGAGAGAATATCTCAAGGTATTTAATTTAATCACACCTGCAAAGTCCCTTTTACCATGGACAGTAAGAAAATCTTAGGTTCTAGGGATTAGGATATGGACATCTTTGGGTGGCCATCATTCTACCACAATACCCAAATTGATTTAGTCATTCAATACACCTCAAGTATTTTTTTAACTTGACAGGGTGATTCTGAAGTATAACTAGAAACTCGAACTAAGAAAACTGAGAAATTGCATAAGAGTAATAAAAGGAAAGGACTTCCATTGCCAGATATGAAAACATATGGCACCATAGTAGTCAAGGGAATGTGCTTGTATAAGAATAGATGTATCTTTGAAAATAATTTTCAAAAATGTATATGTATATGTAATTAGTATTGTAGCATATGATATGAACTGGGATTTAAAATCTGAAGGGAAAGGACTGCTTACTTAGTAAATTATCCTGGAAGAAAAAGTTAATTATTTGGAAAGAAAAATGTTGGGATTTAAGTTAGATAGGCACTTTACCCTCACATAGACCAAAATACATCTATGATAGATAGTAGCAGTAAATAACAACAAAATTAAACTTTTGGGCTTGAAAGTAAAAGATCGGTGAATAATTATCTTTTAGTGAACTGAGTAAAAAAAGAATGAAGTATCAAAGAGGAAGAAATAAAAGAAAAAACGGATGGTTTTGACTACATTAACCCATAGACCCACAAACTTGAAAACATCAAAAAATACCATAAACAGAAGGAAACAGGAAAATAATGGGAAAGTATATTTTCAATCACATGACAAATAATTCAGATACAGAAAAATAAAAATCCCATTAGGAAAACAGGCAAAGAAATTGTTATGATTTTGCTAAATTAACGTTTGTTAAGAGGACCACAGGGTACTGAGGGTGAATCAAAGTTCAACAAGAGAACACAAGAAAAATTGAAATGGAGAAGTTTACTACTGACAAGTCCTGAAGGAAACCTTAAGGGGCCCCATGTGGAGGTCAAGGCAAGGCCATGCCTTCCTTAGGATCTGTGAGTGGGAAGAGTGAAGTTTGGTAAGCCCCTTAGGGGTTTTACCTAAGGGGTGCTCAAGCGGAAGGCCCTGGGAGGCAGAGAGGGTTATGGATCGCAAGGGGAGTCCTATTAGGAGCCTACATTTACTTGTGACTCTGTGGGCTGCTCTCAGGGGTGTTTGCTACAGGAGAGACTAGTGTCTGCTTCAGGTTAGAAGCAGAATCTACTAGAATCTACTTGCTTTCTTTGTTAGGAGAGCCCCTTGCCTAAAACAAAATGGATGTCAAAGCAGCAATAACATCAAGTAGCTTAGCTAAACCCCTGACAGAGGTACTAACTGGCAAAGGGAAAATGCAAAAGTCCAATAAGTACATTTTTTAAACATTCAAACTGCTGCTAATTAAACAAATGCAAAATAAAATACCTACACATGCCATAGACCTCTCCCAAATGATCAAAACTTTTTTTTCCTTATGCTATTATCCATTGTTGTCATGAGGGTGGAGAAATAAATACTTAATACCATTCTAGTATAGATATAAATTGGTATAAGATTACAGGAAGATATTTAGTAACTTTTTTTTTCATTTTGAGACCTTTCTTTTTTTTTTTTCAAACATATAATGTATTATTTGTTTTAGGGACACAGGTCTGTGAATCATCAGTCTTACACAATTCACAGCACTCACCATAGCACATACCCTCCCCAATGTCCATCACCCAGCCACCCTATCCCTCCCCCACTTCCCCTCCAGCAACCTTCAGTTTATTTCCTGAGATTAAGAGTATGTTATGGTTTGTCTCCCTCTCTGGTTTCATTTCGTTTCATTTTTCCCTTCCTTCCCCTATGATCCTCTGTCTTGTTTCTTAGAATCCTCATATCAGTGAGATCATATGATAATTGTCTTTCGCTGATTGACTTATTTCCCTTAACATAATAGCCTCTTGTTCCATCCAAGTCATTGCAAATGGCAAGATTTCAGGGGGTTTTGATGGCTGCATAATATTCCATTGTATATATATCCCACATCTTCTTTAGCCATTCATCTGTTGATGGACATCTAGGCTCTTTCCATAGTTTGGCTATTGTGGACATTGCTGCTATAAACATTGTGGTGCACATGCCCCTTCAAATCACTACATTTGTATCTTCTGGAATTTAGTAACTTTTTATAGGCGTTTTTAAAAAGAGAGAAAGTCAGAGAGTGTGTTAACTCTGACACATACAGAGATTCTTTTAAAAATAATTGCAAAAAAAGAAATAATGGAACAACCAAAGCTTCTGTCAATAATAGGTTGGCTAAACAAATTATGTTTATACGAGTAAATGTACGTGGTAATTAAAAAATCATGTTTACAAGCATATTTAAAGATGGAAAATATTCATAATATATTAAGTGGAAAAGCATGTTATGAAACTTCTGAAATACTTTTTAAAGTATGCAAATGCATTATATTTAAGAGAACGCTAAATAAAAAAAATACTAACTTTTTTCCCCTAGATATGAGGTTTCAAATTTTAATTTTTTTAGTTTTTTCTTTGCGATTTTCTCAATTTTCATTGTTAGGTTACACAATGACTATTAATTGTTTTTGTGATCATAGCAAAAACAGTGGATGTTATTGTTTTTAAAAATATCTTAATAATAGAACAGAAAGAATACAGAACAATTAGATTGTCCCTAATCAAGTCTCAAATTTTTTGATTAATCTTTCTGGGTTTTTCCCTCCATTGGAAGCAATTCTTCCTTAGTTTTTACAATGATCAGATCAGATTGGACTCATAATATATTTTTGCACAGATCAACCTGCTGTATTCAGATGCAGTTTTATGCTACCTACCAATGAAATTATTTCAATACATTTCAGGCAGGATTTGAGAGAAACCTCCCCAGCTAGAAGGAGAGCTTCAACAGTTAGGGACATTTTCTTATTTCATATCCCTTAGATACTATTACTGGACACTGGAATAGTGCCCGACCACATTTGTTGTGGATAGTAATGTAGGCTCAGCTCAGCTCCAAAAAGAAATTCTTTAAATTGGGGGCGCCTGGGTGGCTCAATGGGTTAAAGCCTCTGCCTTCGGCTCAGGTCATGATGTCAGGGTCTGGGATCGAGCCCCAGCCTCACATCGGGCTCTCTGCTCAGCAGGGAGCCTGCTTCACCCCCTCTCTCTGCCTCTCTGCCTACCTGTGATCTCTCTCTCTCTCTGTAAAATAAATAAATAAATAAAATATTTTTTTAAAAAAAAGAAATTCTTCAAATTGACAGTAGATGAGGAGGACAAGTCAGAAAGAAGATAGGATCCTGCTTAGTTAACGGTGTTTAAATTTGTACTTTACCTTAGTCTAGCTTCTGAAACTGTATCAGACATAATTCCTCTTTGTGCCATGCCCACCTGGCTTCCCATGATTACTCTGTTTCTCCACAGCGTTTTCTTTTTCTCTGTTTATAATTTCACAATGATTCATTTTTCAACTATTTTCCCTTTTGAGATTATTTCTCTGTCTGCTTACACATAGTTACCTAAACATAACTGGCTTAGTATATTTAAGCTGTAAGTTTCAAAGTTAAAATTAAGAATCTACTTTGCGTTTTTTTATATTGCTCAGTTTACAAACATCTCATATTGAAAATTTACAGGAGATGATCTCCTGCCCATGTATGACCCATCTGCACCAGGAATGTGATTAATGATCACACTATGGCTTCCATAAGAATGTCATTCTCATGATTATCACAAGCAGTCAGAACGTACTGTCATGGGGGTACATCCAGGAGTGGATGCCATTCACATTTGACATCTAAGGGAGAAAATAATAAAGCATTGAGATATAAACAAAATTTTTACCTTGCATCAAGAAATGAGTTGTCTAAAGAACAAAACGAGTATCGTGGGAAAAGAAACATTCTATCATGTGGTCAGTGGTCAGAAGAGGCCATAATTTTCGTTCATAATATCAGTTCCCACTTTTTGACTCACATCATCTCCTGAAATAGGTGAAATACCACCAGAAAACATTTTTCTTTCGTTGACCTCCCAATTTCAGAGCTAAACTCTCAAAGCTTTGGTAAAAGAGGGCTTTGGTTAAGAAACCTGACTTGGAGAACAGTTTCAAACAAAATAGCATTGACTTCAATGTACAATATTAAACAATTTAGTAGGTCAGACTTATTTTTAAGCTAGAATTTTTCCTTTCTACCTTTCCTTTCTTTATCACTTCCTTATCTGTTTCTAAATAGGATTTTAGGTTTGGTCTTGTAAACCTAGAGCCTTCTACAGAAAGCTGTAATTTGTACATGTGACAAAAAACTTTGAGGTCATGGATAAACTGGAACATATGCGAGTTATTTAGAAACCTTTCAGATTTTCCTCCTCATATATTTATTTGTTCTTTAAATTCCCCTAATATATATATAAATGGTCTGGTTAATGCAGTTCAGTTCTATTGACCAATTTCATAGCCAGTCAATTTAATCCAAATAGTGGGTTTGTGTGAATAGACAGGATGTAGTCAAATGCAAATTTGGATGTCATCCATCTAATTTGATCTAGGAACAGAGTAAACAATTACCATTAGTGTTGAGTTTGGGATCTGATTTACATAGGCAGGCCTTCTATACTGGATAGGGTAAGATAATTGCCGAATCCTAAACATTGTTTGGTGTGTTGATCGTTGTATAGACACAAGGGATTTCTCTTGGCTTATTCATTCTTCTTCTCTACACTTCTAGAACATTATACTCTAAATTGCATCCAACCTTTTGCACATTTGTTCTGAGTTCTTTACATTGTAACTACAATGTAGCACATTTGATGTCAAATCTGTACATTCTAATTACCCAGAACCAAAAACAGACAGGCCTTGTGTGCTTGTGAACCACATACAACCAAATGTTTCCATTTGTGAGCCCAGATTACTGGGGAATTTCAAATATTTCTGTCTTTTTCAATGACAAAAGGAGCAAGGAGCACTTAAGGCAAAAAATAGTCTTTTTTAAATTTATAAAGTTTGTGATAAATAAAAAACCTCTTTGTATGTGCCTGCTTAGAATCTGGTTTTAAGAATTTCTTAACAATGTTTTCAGTGAAATGTTGTAACTTGGTTTTGTTCCCCGGAATGCAAGAGGTGAAATGGACTAGCAATAAAAATTAAACTGACTCGTCCAATTTCATTGCCTAAACTAAATGAAATTTGGGGACATAGAAAAAGCAGAAACAAGTGCTAAAAATACACATTTATATTTTAAAAGTCCATTTTAATCTTCTAAATCCTTATTGAAAACAAGGCAATAAAATTTACATGACATAAATATATATGTGGTCAGGTATTTAGGAATAAAAACAAGCCTGGCACTGATTTATGGAATTCTTTGTGCTTTGACGTGACTAAGGGTGAAAAGGTTTCTTTTGCTAAAAATAATGACACCCATACCTAAGAAAGCATCTGGACGCCATTCTTGGAACTATAAGACTTTGCTAAAAATCAGGCCTGTGACCCTGGGAACCAATCAGTCAGTCAAAATAGCGTTCATTTTTTTTCATAGTTTTTTTTTTTTAAGTGGAGATACACTTCTTAGCTGTAATTTTGCTTTTGAATACTGAGTGTTAGAATATGAAGGAACCATTTCATATGTGATATTCTCCACTATAAAATTAAACATTTTTTTACATAATTTTACTTCTATACAAAGATGGCTTTTTCCTGCTATTAATCCAGTAACTTAATGTTACTTAATGCTTGTGTGCACGTGTGTGTATGTGTGTCAGTGTTTGTGTGCGAATATGTGTAGTCACTAGCAAAAGAGCTAACTTTTCTGGAACTAAGTTTCTGATCTGAAAATATTACATTATGATATTCAAAGTTCTCTTCTAGGTGAATATGTGGTGGGAATGGTTGTTGGTGATGTGGAGAAAAAGAATATTAGATGTATTCTATATTTTTCACATATCTATTTTATAATATTTATAATGTATATAAAGGTCAACGAGAGTAATACTTAACTGCATATTAAGGCATAAAATAAACTAGAATATAAAGAACATCAGGCAGCAGGCTTCAAATGTTACAAAGTAGCTCCTCCTTTTTTTTTTCAAGTGAGATTTTGCACAGGAGAGTATGGGATCTTGAATTTTGTTCTGAAAGTCTATGAGTGAATTGTTGTTTTAACCATATTTTCAGACTATAACTTTATTGTCTAATTAAGGAAGTAAATGGTAAATGTGTATAACATAATAAGAAATAAGCTGTTCTACAAAGTCCATACAAGGTTCACAATGGAAGGGCTGGATAGTTTTTCTGATTTTTAGAGATCACAGAGGAAATAAATAATTTTGGTTTTTTTGATGTGATTTTGAAATAGACTAGGGTCTTTGGCATTTTTATTTTTTATTTTTTTAAAAGATTTTATTTATTTATTTATTTGAGAGAGAAAGAGAGAGAGAGCATGGCAGGGGAGGGTCAGAGGGAGAAGCAGACTCCCTGCAGAGCAGCGAGCCCGATGCAGAACTTGATCCTGGGACTCGATCCTGGGACTCCAAGATCATGACCTAAGCAGAAGGTAGTTACTTAACCAGCTGAGCCACCGAGGTGCTCCAGGCCTTTGGCATTTTTAGCAGACTTTTATGAAGAAAAGGATAAGTTATTAGTGATGGGTTCTAAACTCTTCTTTTTTCTAATTTTTGATTTTACAACTTCAAATCATTATGTTTTTAGTATATATATAATAAGAAACATGAATATAATAAGCTGTTTAAATATAATATCTTATGGTTGTCTAAATGGTTATCTAAATCACTAAAACTTGCTGTTAGAATTTATAAATAAAATTTTATTTATGTATTTCCCTCTTACATTTATATAGCTTTGAGCAAAGGATAGTTCTCTTGGGCGTAAAGATGTCATCCTTTTTTTGGCAAGAGTGCTTCTTCCAAAAGGAGTCATTGCCAAGCAAGAAAGGAGGAACAAGGTGTTTGTATGGCAAGATAAAACAAATCACAATGCTCCTAAGTGACTCTCTTACCCATTCATATATCTATTATTTGTGCATTACCAGCTACATATCCAGCTTGTTTTTAGAAATCCAGTGTCTGGCATGTTGTAGGCCCTCAATGCATTTATTTAACAAATATTTGTTGAGCTATTACTATAGTCTGGGCTCTGGTTCAGGTCCTGAGGATATAGCAACGAATTGTGCCCCCAGAAGATAAAAGTTCACTCTGAACCTGAGAATGTACCCTTATTCGGGACCGAGTCTTTGGAGCTTAAGGATCTCAAGACAAGATTAGGGTAAATTCAATTGTTCATAAGACAGAAAAGTGGAAGACAGAGACACAGATAGAAGAAGGCCATGTGACTACAAAAGCAAAGTTTGGAATTATGAAGCCCAAACCAAGGAATGCTAAGGATTGCTAGCAGCCACCAGAAGTTATAAGAAAGGCATGGAACTCATTATCCCTT
The DNA here is from genome assembly GCA_028533885.1 of Nasua narica. Classification (NCBI taxonomy): domain Eukaryota; kingdom Metazoa; phylum Chordata; class Mammalia; order Carnivora; family Procyonidae; genus Nasua; species Nasua narica. Next base: position 113,713,967 of record CM052810.1, on the reverse strand, counting down.
AAAGCCTTCAATAGGAACTACCCCTGCTGATATCTTTGTTCTGAACTTCTGGCCTCCAAAATTGTGAGAGAATAAATTCTGCTGTTTAAGCCACCCATGTTGTGGTGATTTGTTTCTATTATCTAATATTGAAGTAATAATCATCTAAAATTCCAAAGTCAAAAGATTTTCGACCATGTGTGTTGCTATGTAGCTGTATCTGCCACTTCCAGTGGCAGCTTGCAGACTCTTGCAAAACTCTTCATAGACCATGATTCTAACATGAAAAATTATTCACCATCATCTTCGAAAATTTTGTCTAGGAATTTGGCAAGTGAGCAATTTATGTTTTTGTCTAATTCATTGACAAATTCAAAGCCCAGTACAAAAGTTATAGTATGCTATTTTTGACCTTCCTCTATGTTGACATTTACTCATTATAGTAATTTACTCATTACTCATTATAGTAATGAGTAAATGTCAACATAGAAAACACATTTATGTTGGTCTTTATGTCAACATAAATTAATTATCAAATTTTGTTGCAATCATTTAAACCATTATAAGTCTTTATATGTTATTTGAAAATCCATATTTTTCATGTTTTTACAGGAATATATATCGTAAGACTTTGTCATGTGCTAATTTAAATCTAGACATGCTACATTTATAAATTTTTTGGCTTGCTAATTTAAGAGACTTTTTAAAAAAATAAAATTATTTTGAGATAGCTTGAATTATATTCTTTTTAAGATTATATTCTTACAACAACCTTCTTTTCTAATGATTACTACTTCTACCTAAAAATTTATAGAGGATATAGTCAATCAACTGTAGTAGAATTGTTCTCAGGTATATCTTTTTTCTTTACCTAACATTTTTGTCGGATTTTTAAAAATATAGCAGTTGTTCTTACCTAGTTTCCTGGCATCTTTGGTTTCCACCAATATTAAGCAGCATGTGCTTAGGAAGCTCATCTGCAAATATTTTCAATATCTTAGAGAATAACTATAACATTTCTTCTAGAAAGTGAACAAACTTGTCAGAAATAAAAGCAAACATTTGAGTTAATCTTTAATCCAGAAATAAGTAAACAGGGCCAACCCTTTTGAAAGAATACATAAAATTTTGGCAGAAAAAGTACCAAATTGCAGGAATATACTAGAAGCAGACACAACCTCTGTTCCGAAAGAGAGATAAATACTTTAAGTGCAAGTTATTAAAGGAGATGCTGGCAACTCCTGAATATTATTTCAAATGTGTTTTCTTGGCAGGAAGAAGGGTGGAGGTGCAGGCTATTGGAGAAGAAAGACTGACACATGAACAGTCACAGGATTTCCAAGATGGAATAGTCGGCTGGGGAGATCTTTTCCTCAGACCACAGAAGAGTGCAAGGGAAGGAACTGAAGAGGTTAGGGTACGTGTGGGAAAGAAGATAAAATTTCTGGAAGATACTTTATTTTTCAAGATTTATTTATTTTAGAGTGAGAGAGAGAGAGAAGGGAGGTGCAGGGAGAGGGAATCTTGAGCAGACTCCCTGCGGAGCACAGAGCTCTAAGCAGGCTTCAATCTCATGACTCTGAGATCATGACCTGAGCTGAAATCAAGAGTCAGACCCCCAACTGAGTGAGCCACCCAGGTGTCTCTGGAATATACTTTTGCTGTTGTGGACCTATAGCTGTGTGGCACATGTGTGCACCAAGTGTGTGTTGGGGTATAGGTGACTGTGTATGTGTCTATGTGTATTGTAGAAAATAGGATGAAACAAAAAGTTGTGTCTCATCATATCCCATCAAACGGAGGCCCATGAACTTCAATTTTGTTTGCTTATTTTTCCCTGTAAACCATTACACAGAATGGTTTATTGGTTTACTGCAAAGTAGAGGTACCATTTGGAAATAAAAGGCATTCCTTGCAATAGGCAGAGCATACCGTTGAAAAACAAAGAGCAGATGTTTCACAAAAGAGATTGGCTAGAGCGGTGCCTGGGTAGCTCCATGGGTTAAGTGGCTGCTTCTTGATTTCAGCTCAGGTCATGATCTCAGAGTCGTGAGATGAAGCCCCATGTCTGGCTCTACACTGAGCACGGAGCCTGCTGAAGATTCTCTCTCTCTCTGTCTGGCCCTCCCCACAGCTCTCTCTGTCTCTTGCAAATAAATAGATAGATAGATAGATAGATAGATAGATAGTTTTAGAAAGAGAGAGAGAGATTGGCTAGAGTCACACAACACATTGTGAATGTGATTAGAACACATAAAGAAATTGTGACAAGCTTGCTACTAAAATGGAAGTTGTCATAATCATTGAGAACAAGCATACATTTCTACTTTCTCTATTCCATCGTAACTGACTAAAAAACTAGATTTAAATATGTGTATTAACAACTTTCAGAAAAGACTGGGTGGAACAGGATTGAAATTCCTGAAAGAAGGGAAGTAAAAAAGGTAAGCTTCATGATTAGCCCAACTTCCTGCCTGGGACCAGGTTTCAGGCCACAGCATAGGAAACTGAAATAAATCTGGAGTTGAGACAGCAAGTTGAGAAGACCGTGTTCTGAGTTTAGGAAAGTCAAGGAGAAAAGATTTTACAGAGAAGAGTAGTGGAGTTGTGAAAATAAACAAAAAAAGAGCATGGGGGTTGACAGAAGGATCTCCTTAAGACCTTGGCTGATCTGCCTGTTTTTGAGGAAAAAAAAAAACAACTTTCCTGAGTCTAAGAAAAGAACCACTGAAAAATAATGGCAAAGCAATAGGATGAACAATTCCCAAAGTTCAAACATAGGCAGAGAGGGAAAGTGTATTCCAAGCAACCAGAGCGGAAAGACCTCAAAATACATAAGGCAAAGGGTAGAGTTCTTTGAGAGATAACACTAAACGGTAGACCTAAATCAACTTCATAGAAAAAGCTTCTCTGGACTTGCTATAACAAAACTAAAAAGTAAGCCTCAAAAGAATCCTATTTATCCAAGAATACCTATGCTCCTGACAAAATCTAACACTCTTTAAAAGATCACAACAAAATCCAGCCCTCAACAATGTAAAATCCATCATTTCTAGCACAGAAATAAAAAATACCAGGTACACAAAGAAACAAGAAAATGTGACTAAGAGAACAAGTGAGAAATCACATTTCTTCTCTGCACTAAAAATCTAAACTCAACTTTTGGTGTCAGAGTATAAAGCAAACACAAACCCCAAGGTACCTTGGAAGAAAGCATGACGTAATCATTGACCTGAATGCAGATGTTCTTTAACTAAAGCATGGAGTGTTATCTTTAGTAATGTATATTGTATTTGAGCTGTCTCTGAAGACTATCCCAGTTTGTTGGCAGAAGATATGATAAGGAGCAGAACTTGTATCTTTTCTCTAAGGAACTAGACTTTATTGCATTCGTATTATCCATCACAGGGGAGCTGGTCCCAAAAAGAATATAAGGACTTGGAATTCTGCCTTCAAATCAGGCTAGGATTCAGTCATCTTTCTGAAATTGATGGCAGTGAGCCACAGACACAGAGAGGAGCTGGCATGCCCCAGGGCCCTCCTAATAAAATGGAAACACCCTGTATGGGCCAAGGGCTAAAGTTACAATCAGTCCTATAATGACAAAAGTAATAGCTAATTGCTTTTAGTGTTTTCTGTGCATCAGATGCATTAATGCATTATTATATTTAATACTCTATCTTTTTAAGGTAACCATTATTTTTATTCCCATTTGTGTTCGTTTTCTATAACTGCACTAACAAATTACCACAAACTGAGCCACTTAAAACAGCAAAAGTTTCCACTGTTACAGTTCTAGAGGTCAAATTCTGCAGGGCAGAATCTGTTTCCTTGTTTATGTATGTTGTTGGAAGAAATCAATTCCTTGCAATTGTAAGACTGATTTCCTCAGCTCTCAGCAAGGGTAGTTCCCAGCTTCCAGAGAGCACACCTTCCTTGGCGGTGGAAGCCATCTTCTGTGTGCAAACCCAGTAGTGGTATTGATTTCTGCTCATGCTTCAAATCTCTGCCTTTTCCTCTTCTGCCTTTTCTTCTTCACTGACTTCTGTCTTCCTCTGCCCCTTTGCAGAGCCCATCTTATAAGAATTCAAGATAATTTCTCTATTTGAAGGTCCATAACCTCAATTCTATCTGCAAAGTTCCTTTTGTTCCTTATGTACGATAAGAGAGTGGGGCATGTACCTCTACTGGGGAGAGGCAGCATTATTCCACCTACTACAGTCCGCTCTCTGGCTCCCCAAAATCCATATCTGCTCCACATGCAAAATACCCAGTGTAGACCATGTAATAATTATCTTTATATCACAAGAGCATAGAACATTCTTGACATTCAAGAAATTAGTCAATAAATGAATATTTTTGAATTCTTGCTTTCAGCACTGCCTTCTATGAAGCGATCTTCTTTTACCTTCTTAGTGGCACTGGAAAGATGAACATGTTGCTATTTCTATGTGAATGAGTCAGATTGCTTCTTTTCACTTTCAGTACTTAGGCACAGAGGAACAATAGAAGATCAGAAAGAAGAAGCACTAAAATAGAAGCGTAAAGTAAAACTAACCTTGCTAAATTTTCCTAGGGCCACCTGGACATAAAACCCAAGTGTTTTTAAACCAATATAGTTTCAATCTTAGAAACTATACTGTTTTAGTATGAATCTTACTCTATCTCTAGGAATATAGGAAGGGAACACAAAATTTGTCTTTTCTCCCCTAATGACTTTTTCTTTTTTTTTTTTTAAATATTTTATTTATTCATTTAACAGAGAGAGAACACAAGCAGGCAGAGAGGCAGGCAGAGGCAGAGAGAGAGGAGCAGGCTCCCCACCGAGCAAGGAGCCTGATGCGGGACTCGATCCCAGGACTCCGGGATCATGACCTGAGCCGAAGGCAGTTGCTTAACCAACTGAGCCACCCAGGCGTCCCACCTATTTTCAGTTACCCAATCTGAAAGTGAGCCTTGCTGATTTTACTACAAGAAGTCTGCTGAATCTGTCCTTTTTCTGTTTTCATTGTCATTCTGCTAGTTAAAGTAACCTCACCTGGATTAATAAAACAACCTCATAATTTGCAGGTTTACCTCAAATTGCTTGGCTTCTATTTTGATCCCTGTACTATGACTCAAACTTTTTTTTCTGAATTATTGATCCAATTATGTCATTCTTGTGCTGAAAATATTTCAATACTTTTTAAATTCACTTATCATCTAATTCCAGGCCCTTCCAACCTCATTTTAACTCAGCTCGGAGTTGAGGCTTTAGGCACCAGACTTTAGACCTGGTCGGAAATCCCTGCCCCAGTACTTATTGGCTAGGTGGTATCAGTCAAGGCACTTAACACCTCTAAGTGTAATTGCTTGATTATATAAATGATATAGCACAGGGTATTACTGAGATTTCAAGATACATGTCAAGCTCCTGGCACCTAGATAATGCTTAACCGAACCGGCACTTGAGATACTCGGAAAGATCCACTTACAAATCCACTTACATATATACCTTCTTATATATCCCAAGCTTTTGTTCATGCAACTTCTTTTACTTTAAAGCCTCTCTACCTGTATCTTTTTTTCTCCACTCATATTTTAAACCTGGCAAAATTCTGTTCATCCTAAGACACAGAGGTTTGCCATCTCTTTGAAGGCAGTCAGATCTCTCTTGGTCCATGGGACCAATCGCCTCCACCTCCATACTTCTTGCCCTTCTTCAAACCATTGGCATTTTTCACCTGTGTCAAAACTTGATGTGTGAGCAAATTTCTTCTCACCAGTTGGTGAGTTTCTTGAGGCCAAGGCTAGTGTCTTCCTCATTATGGTTTCATCACTCCCAAGGGCAGCACTGGACTTGTGGTTGGTGCTCAGCAAATATTTGTGGAATTGATGGATATAATAGTACCTAAAAACATAGTGTTGATGCCACTGTACAACACTTCTTTCACGGCCAAAAATTTAATCTAGTCATAATTCATAGTGCTTATTCTTTATATTATCATAAATACCTTGAATTCTTTTTCTTAAAGTGCAATTAACTAAATATTCACCAGTTACAACTTTCCTAGAGCTTTCTGAACAGGTAAACTCAATATTTTATTCATATTTGCTTCCTCAAATCAAATGCCCACATTAAAAATGTATATATGTAAGTGACTATGAATAGTAGCATTCTTATGAACAATATTATGATAAAAGGAAGTTGGATGGCAGAAGGATTTTGGTCAGAAAACATATTTTACAAGTAAGCTTCTAAGGGTTATTTTAAACAACACTGAAGAGAAAAAATTATTTCAAACAGATGAAAAATACCTCTCCACTGTCCCTCTAATGGATGTACTTTAAAGAAAGCCAAAGGGAATTTTAAACTCTACATACATTTTATGAACATTCAAATGAATATCTATGACTAATCTCAAGTGTATTTGAATAAAAAATAGAACAATTTTGATGTTCCAAGTTGAATTATTAAGTAAAAATATTCAGTTATCAGATAGTTAATTAAGTGGAACTGACTGTATTCATTAAAATATTTGTTCCAAACAAATGTATTTAACATTCAGATATTATGCAGAATAGGTGACAATTACATATCTCCATGGAGATCAATAATGGGATTCAGATCATTGTGTAAAGAGTCTGCAAGTTTAATGCAGAGAGAATGTCATTATTATTTCTCTCTTAATGATGGTCATTATGCGCAAACACTGATTGAATTCCATTTGTTACCTGCATTTGAGCTGAGAGGAATAATTACAATTTAAGTGTCTCCATTAAAATTCATAAAAGAATATGAATGCAAAAATTATACTTGAAACTGACAAAATATACTTTGAGGATATAAATTGTGTTTTCTGATAGGCCTCTTAAAAGTATTAAAAATAGCTTCATTTTAATAAGATGACATATAAAGATCATGTGTTATCCTCACCTTTATGTTAATTTTAATGCTGCAATACATGACTAATAATAAAAAGTAAAGAAATTAACTTTTAAAAAGTAAAATCAGTTAAATAATGTGCCAGTTATCACCCATACTTTTGAGGATTGGGTCATAGTCATCCCTTTTTTAAAAGTGTTTTTAGTTGCCCTATGATATTAAAATTATGCTCTATCATTCCATATATTGGGGATATCTTTCTACCACCCACCACTGTTGGTAGCTAATAGGTCCAAGATTTGGACTGATGCAAATTAAGTGTGCTTTGTTCTCTTTCATTTGGGGCCATATATTTATTGACTCATTGTGCACCATTCAACATCTATAATTTCAGGTGTTAATTAGTTACCACTTTATGGGCCACACCAACCCAGCATTTTCAGTTGCTTATCCTGCATTTTTCCTAGAGAGAAAGGCAACATACTAAGATGTCATATAGAGTACCGCAGAGGTTTAAAAGTCTTGCCTTTCAGTGGCCTAAGTGAGTTCCCCAAGTCTGATGAAAGAAGTTTGAGTATTTAATGCTACAGAACCCACAAGAGGAAATGATGGCAATAGAGTCGTGAGGCATTTTTTGCTGCTCAAGTTTCAAGAAGTGTCCATAGGGACGAAAAGGATGCTTTCTTTCCATACCAGACACTCTTCTCTAACTCTGTCAGGACTTCAGATTGCAGTGTCTTGAATTTAAAGGTGTTTATATTACATAATCATATGATGTTTGATACCATTAAGCAAGAACAAAGAAGTCCTAGAATTTTTGTATGAGGAAAGCCTCTATATCTCACTGCATCCACTTTCATTGTTTTACAGATAAGAAAACCAAGGTCTAGAGATGTTTACGGTAAAATGTTTCCAGATGTTGGTGGTAGACTGAGAACCAGAACTCAGGGCCCTTGTCATTGACTACAACATTCTTTAGAAGTAGTATTGTTGTGTATTACTATTTGTCAGTATATTCATGTAGATTCATGTATATTCATTTTGTTTTATTTTATGTCATCATCCATATGTGGAATTTTTTTTAAAAAAGCATCTGTTCCCTTAAAGTATCACTTTTTGAAAAAAGAAAAGGAAAAATCATATTTGTGACTATATTTATGACAGTTAAAATGGTTACAAATGTAATAAAAACTGTCTTGCTACAATTAAAAAAAAATATAAATTATATTCCCGTAAAAGCATGACTAGTTTTAGACTGCCTAATTAGGTAGATCCATAATTTTCTTGGGTCTCTGTAAGCCCAATCTTGCCAATTGATCACTTTGAGCTAAAACACAGAGATTAGAATTGCACTGGACGGTGTCTACTGGCTGGCTACAGCACTTGGCGGTTTTCCATGAGAGTCTGATTCTCTTGAATCAGGAGAAAAGACAGGGAAATAGTGGGAACTTACGGAGGAGGACTGACAAGATTCCCATCAACTATCTCTCCTTGCTGAGATACCTACTGCTGTTAAAAAAAAAAGGAGGGGGGGTCAAGGGAAGGGACAAAAGGAAGAAAAAAAAGAGAGAGAAACAAAGAAAAATGAAAATGGCAGCCTTGGAGATCAATGACTTCTTGCTGAAATACCAGATAGGATCCAAACGTTTGCATTGCAGCCATCTTTCTTCTTCATTCTCCTTTAGAAAGTAGAACCTTCAGCACAAAATAACCCTCTTCTGCAGACTTAAATGAAACATCAAGATAGCGTATCACACAGCCACTAAACACAAGGACTAGTGGAAACTATTAGAATTTAGTCTGACATAAATTAGCAATTATCATGACACTATCATTCTAAAGGGAGGAGGAAAAAAAAAGACCTTTGTCCCTTTTAAAGAAATGAGTATACTTACCTTAGAAGTAGAACAATGTTTAATAGGCTAATGTATGAATGCGACCTAAGCTTTTGATTCTATCAGTTACCTACTAATAGCAGTTCGGATCAACTGGGATTAAATCATAAGTATAAAAAAAGCATGAGGAAAATAGCTACCAATTGAATTTCTTAACTAGTTCTTCTTGATTGACCTCACACTCTTGCTATTTGAGCTTCCGTTCCTCGGGTATGCAAATCTCACCAGATGCTTAAGCACAGTGCTTTCTAAATCTGTGGTAAAACTTACAGCCATCATTTTTCCAGCATGTTGAAGCTAATCAGATGCTATCCTCTGTCATGCCTTATTTCTTAGTTCTCTGACATGGCAAGAGAAGTTCATGGCAACCATAATTCGTCCTTATAATTCTTCTGGAACTATTCAATGCATGCAACAGGAAGTGGACAGTTTCTGGAATGAAGAATCAGGCTTAATTGGTTAAAAAAACTGAAATGGCTAAATTAAAATCAAGTCAGATACTGCAGCCAGGCAGTGGAAAAGGGGAAAGCATTCTTGTCTGATGTTATCTTCCTA
>CM052810.1:113512173-113699673 GCA_028533885.1 Nasua narica | reverse complement strand
ATGTAAGCCTATAATTATATTCTTTATATTTAGGAAGGTAGAAAAAAGAGAGAATCATAGAGACATTAATGATATAGAGACCCAAATCAAATGTCTAGAGATAAAAAATGCCATCCTTGACAAACATGTCACTGGGTAGAATTAAATTAGACAATGAAGAAGAAAATATTAATGAAATTGAATATATCATAAAAGAAAATATTCCATGTGAAAAACAGAGATAAGAATTGGGGGAAAAAATAAATAGAGCATCACTGAGCTATGGGACTTCAAGTAGCAAATGTAACTATAGTTGGAGTCACCAATAGGGAGAACAGAAAAAAAAATTTGAAAAATAAAGGTCAGGAGAGTGGGGAGTGGAAGAAATGGATGAACTCTGCAATTACTATTATTATGTAGTTTAAATAAATTGAAAAAATAAAAAATAAATAAAGTAAAGTAAAAATCTGAAAAGGCATAAACCAGCCATTTCAGTGGCACAGAAAATAGCACATGCCTTTTAGTATAAAGCTTGGAAATCAGTTCAGAAGATGGGACAAGACGATGTACAGATAATAGCATATTATTACAAAACAGCAAAACCGTAACAGACTGATGACAAACAAGCTGTTGGATAACAGGTTCTTAATCCCCAGGAAAGACCAAATAGGTGAGTTGTCAGTGTGATGTAGAGTCACCACTCAAAGAAGAATTCACAAAGATGGTATAGGTTTAACCCCGGAGGAAATAATAGAAAGACTTGAAAGTCTCCTGGGACCAGCTGGCCCTACAGGATTTCCATAGACATTTTGTTAATGTGCATTCTCCACATCACTCTGTCTCCTGATGAACTGATAATGCTCAAGACTGCTATTATCTGAAACACTCTAATAATAATAATGATATGCATACTAATTATAGTAACATATGAATGTAACTTAAATATTCATATGATCCTTTATTCTTCTAAAACAGCAATCCCCTGCAGAGTTATAGAAAAAAATATTTTTGTATTTGTGCACAGTTAAAGCTTTCTGAATATATTTTACAGAAATTTGCAAGATGGGTAAATTTGGGAAGATAATTTGTGACTAATTTAGATAGTGAGAGAATTCCAAAGAAATTGAGGTATTGGGCTTCTGGAACTTGGGACTATGAGGAGATAGTATAAAGACATTGTAAAGGTAGAGGCAATGGTCTCATCTTTCCCTTGGAGAGAGTTATATACATTCCAAAGGGTTAGAGTGAAAATATCTTTCCCAAGCAGCAAAGCACCCAGGTTTGTTTTGTTTCTGGGTTTTTCACCTACAATATAGACCAGTATATGGAAAATAACATGTGGGTTTCATTGTTTCACCCCAGGATTAAGAAATTGGGGCACTGGGAAACCATGTGCTTATTTACTGTGTGTAAATAGTTTTCTACTGCCCTGAAAATCTTGTATGTACATTCAGGGTAATAAAGAAAAGAATAAGGACTGAAAAGTTTCCAATTTTATTGAAAATTATAGACCTATGGATTCAAAATGCTCAACAAAACCCAAGCACAAGAAACATGAATAAAACTACACTGAAACATATCTTAATTAAATGACTTGAAACACATATTAAAGAGAAAAGTTTTAATTAAAAGCTGCCACAGAAAAAAGCCACCTCAGATATGGACGAACAAAGATCAGAAAGACAGCAGATTTCTCAGTGAAAACAATGCAATCCAGAAGACAGTGGATAATCATTTTTTTTTTAAGATTTATTTTATTTAATTGAGACAGAGAGAGAGAGTAAGAGAGAGAACAAGAGGGGGAGAGGTCAGATAGAGGTGCAGGTTCCCCTCAGAGCAGGGAACCCGATGTGGGACTCGATCCCAGGACTCCAGGATCATGACCTGAGCCGAAGGCAGTTGCCCAACCAACTGAGCCACCCAGGTGCCCGAAAATCATCTTTGAAGTACTAAAAAAACCATGTCAAAGTAGAACTCTAAAAAAAAAAAAGTAGAACTCTATACTCAGTGAAAATGTTTTTCAAAAATGGAGGGGAAACAAAGAATTTCCTTAGACATTCAAAAGCTGAAAAAAATTCATCACCAACAAATATGAATTACAAAGAAAATGGAAGTTCTTTAGGCATAAGGAAAATGATACCAGCTGGAAATCTGGACCTACACAAAGGAATGAAGAGCACCAAAATGGTTAATATGTGTGTAAGTATGAAATTTGTTGTTTTATAATTTTAAAATCTTTTAAAAGGTAATTCTCTGTTAAAAGCAAAATCAATTACAATGTATTTTTGCTTTTATAACATTTTTAGGAATAAAATATATGACAATGGCTAAAAGACATAAAGTGGAGTGTCATATTACATAAGGTAAATTGTGAGAAGTTAAAGAATGTATTATATATTCTAAAGCAACCATTTTTAAAAAGAACAAAAAATGTCATAACTAATAAATCAACAAGGGAGATATATTGGAACAATTTTTTTAAAACCTTCAATCCAGAAGAAAGGAGAAAATAAGAAAAAGTTCATTAAAGATTAGAAAGTTATCAGGACCACAGGAGCTAAGTTTCTAGGACAATTTAGAAGCCATTTTCCCATGTCTTATAATATTGTGATCTTTGATCCAACTATGACTCTTCAATCTATGGTGAAGTCAGTGGTCAATAATCACATTATCAGAACCATATCTCAAATGTGAAGAACCTTGAATTACTGTATAAAGCACCACTTCCCAAACTGAAATACATTCTATGGGAAACTGTTCAAATATATTTCCATGTGTAACAAGCTGACTAGGAGGTAGAATCACTAGCGTACAATCTACTAAAAGAAAGTAGACGTTTTCTTGGGGAGCAAGAGCGCCAGTCCAAGAAGACATTTTTGAGCTGCTAGTTTGTGCTAGTTACAGAATTTCTCTTGGGGGTACCATGGAGCTCACTTCAACCTGAGTCTTTCTATGGATTCATTATCATCTGTACATGATACTTGATTACAAAGTCAGAATTCTAATTAATAAGGTGACTTTTCCATAGACCTGGGATGATAGATACAGGTTAGGTTCTGGAATAATTCAGAAAAAGGAGTCAGAATACAAATCATCAAATACAGTCACAATGTCCAGAAAGAAGGAAACTAAGGAGACATTATTGGTTAGTCTGTGGATTTCTTCCCCCACTTCCTCAACAACCTCATTAAACCTCTCTGAATTTGCCTTTTCATGAGAAAGCAGTGAAACAGTATGACTGTCTAGGAAAAGCTTACTTATTTTACAGTGCTAGTCAACTGGCCCACCTGTGTGGAATCCTAACTGCTGGATTTCTGCCAAGTATATTGTACCCACTTAGTAGCAGCTACAGCAAATTGCCCTGTTCTTCAGGCACTCTTTTCAGTACCTGGCAGATTGTTGGTAAGAGAGAACTGGAATGATATAATTTAGTTATTATGGTGATTGAATCTATGATCCCTGCTATGATTAGCACAATGCAACAGTCCAATGAACTAACCCGTGAAGCAATGGAGGGATGAGGAAAGGACTGGAGTTAGAGCAAACTTTGAAAAAACTGTTTAATTGTCCTCTGAGTGACTTTTTGTGTTTATAATGGATGATCCTTGTTTGAGAGGGTTGAGATTTCAAGTCCAATAGGTAGCAGTTGAGGTGAGAGGGGAGATATATTGGAGAATGGAAACAGGTCAATGATTTCATTTACTGAAAGGAGAATCATTTTCTAAAAAGAGAATCACAATCATAATTGTCTACACAGCAGTCACTTCCAGCAGTTTTCCTTCCTCCTAACAGAATCTTGATTTTGTTTGGGTACCCATGATCTCTTCCAGCCACATTTGGGGAAAGCTGGACCCATCCACATCCAGAGGGTAAGACTGGTGTAGTTTAAGCCAATCATTACAGTCCCATTCTCCTTAACAGGTATCTGTTTAGAAAGGAGCATATGACACAACTTTGGCCAAAAACTTCAGAGGAAATCTATTTGTAAGGTCGAGGAGGAATGCTCTTCATTCTTAAGACACAGGAAGCAATGTGGTAGTGGATATCATTGAGCATGAAGTCCACACATGTAGAATGTGAACCAAAAGACTCATAGAGAAATGGGGCCAGGATTGTCCTTTATCCTTCCTGAAGGCTGCCCTTCCTATGGACTTCTTTTTATATAAGTCCTTACTTCCTGGGGCACTTGGATAGGAGTTTTCTGATATCTGTAGCAGATATCATGCTGATATAATTTTTCAGCCTACTTATTACACAAGGAAATAAATAAACTTCAGGAGTAAAGTGACTTAACCAAGGCCAAAAAAACTAAATAACAACAAAGCCACGGCTGGGTAAGCAATAATTGGTCACTGAGCAATTGCAGGCTGAAACCCAAAGTTAGTATAGGTAAACCCAAAGTTAATATCATATTTAGATGCACCCACATACCCATGATTAATCCATGAATAATAATCATTTTTACCTAAAGAAAGTAGCATCACCACTACTTCCTGAATTACCTGTTGCTGTTGTTTTTAATTTGAGTATAGTTAATGCATGGTATTGTTTTACCTAATTTTTTAAGATTTCTTACAAATTCAAGCAATGTTAATAATATGCACCTACAGAGTGATAGTCAAAAAATTCAATAATTGAGATGACAGGATTAATCCAATCTAAATGGACACAGGTTATAGTGTTGAGTCAAGGTTTTAGAGGTCCTCTTTGCCCAGCCTTCTTCATTCATTTGCTAAAATAGGGAGACTGGATTCTGAAGGAAGGGGTTGGAGACTAAGGAGCTTCACACAGAGAAAGATAGTTCATTCTTTAAAATCAGTTTGTCTGCACTCTTGCACACTGACTCACTATCAGTGCTGTGTTTCATACAACACATAGTCTGATAATCTTGTATTTGTCTTACTCCCTCTTCCATTTAGACTATCAATTCTTTAAAAACAAGAATAATATCTTCAATCCCCATCAAAATACCATCAATTTATTTCAAAGAAATGGAACAAATAATCCTAAAATTTATATGGAACCAGAAGAGATCATGAATAGCCAGAGGAGTGTTGAAAAAGAAAACCAAAGTTGGCAGCATAACAATTCCAGACTTCAAGCAATATTACAAAGCTGTAATTATCAAGACAGTGTGGTACTGGCACAAAAACAGACACATAGATCAATGGAACAGAATAGAGAGCCCAGAAATGGACCCCCAACTCTATGGTCAACTAATCTTTGACAAAGCAGGAAAGAATATCCAATGGAAAAAAAGACAGTCTCTTCAAAAAATGGTGTTAGGAAAATTGGACAGCCGTATGCAGAAGAATGAAACTGGACCATTTTCTTACACCACACACAAAAATAGACTCAAAATGGATCAAAGACCTCAATGTGAGATAGGAACCCATCAAAATCCTTGAGGAGAACACAGGCAGCAACCTCTTCGACCTCAGCCACAGCAACTTCTTCCTAGAAACATCACCAAAGGCAAGGGAAACAAGGGCAAAAATGAACTATTGGGACTTCATCAAGATCAAAAGCTTTTGCACAGCAAAGGAAACTGAACAAAACCAAAAGACAACTGACAGAATGGGAGAAGATATTCACAAATGACACACCAGATAAAGGGCTAGTATCCAAAATCTATAAAAAAACTTTTCAAACTCAACATCCAAAGAACAAATAATCTGATCAAGAAATGGGCAGAATACATGAACAGACATTCCTGCAAAGAAGACATCCACATCACCAACAGTCCCATGAAAAGGTGCTTGACATCACTCAGCATCAGAGAAATACAAATCAAAACCACAGTGAGATGCCACCTCACACCAGTTGGAATGGCTAAAATTAGCAAGTCAGGAGACTACGGATGTTGGTGAGGATGCAGAGAAAGGGGAGCCCTCCTACGCTGTTGGTGGGAGTGCAAGCTGGTACAGCCACTCTGCAAAACAGCATGGAGGGTCCTCAAAAAGTTGAAAATAAAGCTACCCTATGACCCAGCAATCACACTACTGAGTATTTACCCTAAAAATACAAATGTAGTGATCCAAAGGGGCATGTGCACCCAAATATTTATAGCAACAATGCCCACAATAGCCAAACTATGGAAAGAACCTAGATGTCCGTCAACAGATAAATGGATAAAGATGTGAGATATATATATATATTTTTATATATATATATGTAATGGAATACTATGGAACCATCAAGACAAACAAAATTTTGCCATTTGTAATGACGTGGATGGAACTAGAGGGTATTATGCTAAGCGAAATAAGTCAATCAGAGAAAGACAATTATCATATGATCTCTCTGATATGAAGAATTTGAGAGGCAGAGTGGGGGGTCGTGGGGGGTGGGGGAGGGAAACGAAACAAGATAGGATCAGGAAAGAGACAAACCATAAGAGACTCCTAAACTCACAAAGTAAACTGAGGGTGGCTGGGGGATATGGGGAGTAGGGATAGGGTGGCTGGGTTATGGACATTGGGGAGGGTATGTGCTATGGTAAGTGCTGTGAAATGTGTAAGCCCGATGATTTACAGACATGTACCCTGGGCAAATAATACATTATATGTTAATTTTAAATAAATAAATAAATAAATAAATAAATAAATAAATAAATAAATAAATGAAATTGCACCTCTGAAGTTAAAAACAAAACAAAACAAAAAGAATAATATCTAACATTTGTTAGATTTTTTGTGTGTTTCCAATAAAATTTTGTACCTGGGAGTCCCATAATTAGTGCATAATCTTTTCCCCAAATGCTAAAATATGTGTGGAAAAAAATTTCTAGACTCATTCATTCATCCTACTAATTTTTATTAAGAGCTGCTAAATCACAGCTGCAGAACTAGGGTTTGGAGATAGAAAAGTCATAAGCTCTATTTAAGAAGTGCTCAGACCTTGTCTATCTAAATCTTGAAAATTAAAGCTGGGGGTGTATGAGAGTATAGGCCTAGGAACACAAGGAAGGGCCTTTGGAAAGTACAAATTTTGAAGAAACTAGAGGGTTCATAAATAGTTGTACTTCCTCTCTTTTCAAGGTCACTATACTTCCCAGCAGGAAACTCTCCATTACGTGCTCTTCTCCCTGTTTCTCTCTTGACAGTATTTGACACTGGTGACCACTACTGCATATTATTTCTTCCTACTTGTCTCACAACTTCCCTGATCTTTTTATTGGTCCCTCTTTTCGTCTTTACCACCAAAAGATATGTTTTCTAAGATTTTATGCCTTCTTTCTTTAGATGGTCCACCTACCACTCCAATGCCAATGAGCAGATTTTACTGCTGGCTCCTAATTCTATCTTCCATCCTGAACCTTAGTCTTTCCCTCAGTTCCAAATCTTCACTACTATCTTCCTCTCTGACTAGTTTATACATCAATTCATCAACTCCAAGCTAACTCTCTACTCAATTAAACTACTCATGATTATGGCACCACAACCCTGTCTAGTCATCCTGTTTTGTAGCCTTGAGTTATTTTGGATTCCTCTTTATTCCTTCACCAGCATAGTAAAGTGGAATACAGCTGAGATTGGGAGTCAGGTACACCTGGGTTCAAATCTAGTCATCACCACTTGCTATCCAGGTGAACTTGGGTACGTTAATTAACCTGAGAGTATCTATCTAGTCCACCAATTATAAAGCAGAGGCAATATTTTCTAGCTGTGGGAACTAAATGAGTTCATGTATATAAAATACTTGATGCACTGCAGGTGTTCCTTCCCTCTTAAAGCCATTTATAAAATCAGTTGCACTATCTAAATGATGCTGCCTCATCATTCAAATCTACATTAAACTGTTGCTTTAAATTTTTCTCAATTGAGGTATTTCATTTCTCTGAGCCTTAAAGAATTTTGTTACTAGTAGCAGTAACGCTATTTTGGAATTTGGGGTACTTACCTCACAAATTAGATTTTTGGTTTTTCAAGATTTGCTCTGTCCAATGTAGTAGCTATTCAAATTTTAATTTGTAACTCTTCAAACTTAAGGGTAAATTAAACATAATTAGAAACTAAATCATTCAGTCACTCCAGCCACATTTCAGGTGCTTAATAACTACATGTTGCTAGTGGCTACCATGGTTCTACACAGTTTTGTATGTTATAGGATATTTTTATCATCTAAATTTTAAACTTCTTTAATAGCAAAAACTACATCTCTGCATTTTTTCATTTTTGTATTCTCTGTGGTCCCTTGTACTTGGTGGGCATTTGAAAATACATAATGTAAAGTATTTGCAAATTGATAGAATTTGTAAAAATCAGTGCCTGAATGCTATCCAACGGGTGATTTTTGAAATCTCTATTATTATGTACTATTGACTATGAATCAATAATTGCTCCTTGCTTTGTTTACCTTCTGCTGAAGAGGATCATGGCATGGCCCTCTCAGTTTCTTGCCCAAAACACCCCTCTAAAGGCAGGTCTAGAATTTTTGAAGGACAGTGGGTAGAAAGAAAGGAAATACAACACAGGTATTCAAGAGTAAGTGGAGGATTTTTAGAGGGCAGCCGTTTAGAGGATGCTGAAGTGTATGAGGGAAATAAGTTAAGAAAGAAAAATGGGAATTCAAAAAGTATTACAGGGCTTATGTGCCACCTTCCTTGTGTGGAAAAAATAGGAAGAAGCTAGAGATGCTGGAATTATCCATTATTACATGGACTTTGCTTTTTTAGCTATAATAATATCTTAGGTTGAATGTATGTGGATCACAGTTTTATAAGCATTATAATTATGAAACATCACATTATAACTTTTTCTTTTGAATGCATGGATGTTCTGTTACATGACTTCTATTTTATATAATATTAAATATTTATAGTCATGCTGGCCATTCCATATTCATAAAATAAATCTAATGTTATATAGGGTAAAATGCATAACTTCTTCATTTTTGGTGCATGATTGACCATAGACAAATCTAAGAACCAATCAAGTTATATAAACATCCATACACAATACTGGTTAACACTGGCATTCAGAATTTCCCGAAAAGGAATGGACTCCTCTCATAGCAGGCTGACATAGGTGCATTCTCTAAGAGGGGCATGAGGAATAGAGCCCCTTGACTCCTTCTGACATTAATGGGCAATCCCACAGCCAGATCTCTGTGCCCTGCCTTGAGAATTTACCCAACTGTAAAATTGCATTCTACATAGTTTCATGTGGGAAGATGACGCATGTCACTCCTGGAAACTATCACATGTTCCCCATAAATTACAGTGCTAAACAGCTTTTACCATGGGTAGTCAGTGTGGGCTTTTGGTTTTTTTATCTTCTCTTCAACCTTCTAAGAATGACAAGGAAAGTTATTTTCCCACCACGACAAAAGCCTGTAATATGAAGGTCAAGCAAACACTGAATTACTGTTTCTTTAAGATTTTTTTGGTAGTAAGAGAATTGGCATATTATTTGACCTGATGCAAAATCAATCATTAGCACGCACTTTGACAACTTCTAACTGAACAGATTACTGGGCTAGATACGTTAAAAGCTCTACGTGGCAACACAAATGTTTTCTGTGATCAATTCCTCTTTATCAGGCCTTTTCATTTGGGTTTAGGAAGATGTTAATCAATGTTATGATTTTCATAGAATCAATTTTCAATTAATGAAGTATGGATTCAATTAAAATACATGGTTAAAGCAAAACAATGTGTTCAGATAGTTCATGCTGCTGTGCATGTCTTCTCTATTATAATGAAGTTCATTGAAAGCCCAGGTTGATTTTTACCTTTTTAAAAATATTGTTCTACAGTCATTGTAACAAGACAGCTGTGCTCTTTACACCAAACCAACATTGTCATTAACTAGTTGTATGACTTGATTTTTCTAATGTTTATTTTAACAAATACAAAATGAATGTTATATTAACTACTCCACAGACTTCCTATAAAATATATTAAGAGAATATATTTTAAAGAAGACTTAACAGAAGAAATGGTATATGAGAAGTATAGTAGGCATTCATTACACTTTAAATCGGCATATATTTAACATATATGGAGAAAATCTGTCAGTCAAACTCATCTTCTTTATTCCTCTTCTGATTCCAACTACCTTTCTCCAACTTCACTTGAGTGCTCAAAAAATGCTTATAAGCTTTCTATTGTTTTGTTGATCCTTTTCTTTGTTCTTTTGGTTGTATATTCATTATTATTTTGACACACATAAGATGACATTTCAGAGGAAAACATTAAATATAAAAGCAACTCAGATTTGACATCCCATCAGCTTTTGGAAGAACTGTGAAATTCACTTAACTGTTATGATATCACCAAGTCCACAACAAATGGACTTAAAGTGAGGATTGGCAAGAAGCCAGAAAACTGTCCTGTCAGGAAATAGTGAAGACATCACTCTATAGAGCAACACCTGCAAGACAATGAGTAGTTGGGAACTATCTGCAGTGGGCCACATTTCTTTTAGCTTTTTGGGAGGAAGCATTTGTTTCATAGTGTCTCCTGCATTTCTTGTCATTTTCTTCTACTTCAATGTAAATAATAAAATTTGTTTCCATCTCATACAGCATTTATTATTCTGAAATAGGGATGAGAAAGGTCAGGGTACAGAGATGGGAATTATCTACAAAGAATACTTGTTCAGGAAACATCACATGATACCCACAAGGACCAGTAGAGTGCTAGCCTTTACAACGTACGTGTTGCTCAATCAGTGTATGTTGAACAATGAATGAGGCAGAACCAAGTGGTACATTCTGTCTTTCTTATCTCCCAGCACCCAATGGAATATTAAGTACAAAAAAAGCATTCAATAAACACTTGATGAATCGAATGTAGTATCATCTGTTGCATAGACCATATTCTTTGAGTTAGTCCTCTTGACTTCTTAGGCTGGACCCTTAGGCCAATTCCACTGAATTAGGATTGAGATCTTTAGTTCAAGAATTGTTCTGAGGACCTGGGAAAGCCATGCTAATTTGTGTACATCAGTTTGCTTCCTTCAAACTGAAGCCCAATTCTGAGACACTTTGTTTCTTTGACAAACTTTCCATCCCTGACAAACCATTTAATAGAACCCATCAACTCACCTACTTCCACTCAGAACACACATACAATTAAGGGTTGCACAAGGGTTTGGCCAAATTAATACAGTCTTGGTAATATGCTGAGTCAAACTCTGAATCTTCATGTCAACGATTTCTCCTCCTCAGTCAGATTTACATTCAATAATGCACCATAAATGACCTTCTGCTTAAAAGAGGTCTGATGTCTCCTTTCTCCCCAATGTATAACAGTCATTCATAACTTTGGTCATTCCTTTCCCAAGGTCTGATAAAATCTCCTTTCTCTAATTTTCCATTCTGAGCTTCAGGGCTCATTTCAGCATAAAGCCCCATGGTAGGTTTTTTGTAATTCATCCTTTCCAACTTCCTTCACCTGGTCCATAACACTTATGAATAGTCTGACTGGCATAAATACTATTGTGCAAAGTTTAACAACCATAGATTGGAAGTTCCTTGAATGCAGACAACATTTAAATATTTCCTTTGTTATTACATACCTCCCAAAACACCTATCAAAGCACCAGACACTCTGAGAGCTCAATAGGTACTTGTGAGTTTGAATGGAATTTAACAGAACTGAGTGGCAAGATTATTTAAGGACACACAAAAGAGAAAAAGTTTGGGCGCCTCGGTGGCTCAGTTGGTTGGGCGAATGCCTTTGGCTCAGGTCATGATCCCAGAGTCTCGGGATCAAGTCGCACATTGGGCTCCCGGCTCCACGGGGAGTCTGCTTCTCCCTCTGACCTTCTCCCCTCTCATGCTCTCTCTCTCTCTTTCTCTCTCTCTATCTCTCAAATAAGTAAATAAAATCTTTAAAAAAAAAGAGAGAGAAAAAGTTTGTAGGTAGAGAGCTATATTGAAATTATGCATATGAACTAAGAAGGCAAAAATCAAGAGAAATTACGTGCAATGGCTAGGATGATTGTATCTAAATGCCATATAGTTGACTTTTTTTTTTGTCAGTTTTGTCCCACCAGAATGTAAACTTCATGACGGTGGAAATTATAGTTTTTTGCTCTTTGTTTTAACCCCAGTACAGAGAACAGTGCCTGGTACATAGTAAGTGCTCAATATATATTTATTACACGCATAGATGTCATCTTTTGTTGTTAGTGTTTTGGTTTTATTTTTGTTTGTATTCCTTTTCATTCCCTTTTCTCATTCAGTGGATAAATGAATTTAAGGAAGTAATTTAAAGATAAAAGGTAATGCTTCCTTGTGGCTTACTTGATGATATATGTATTCCTCCATCATCAGCCTAGATGTTATTTAGAGTACATCTCACCCAAACTCAAAGCCTTTCTTCCTCACAAGAACTCTCTAGATTCTAAAGACTGGAAGAAAAATCTAGCAAACAGCAAAGATGATGGGTTTTCTGTGAACAAATTTTGAGAGGGGAAAGTGAGAAAAAGTGATTAGTTTTTAATCTTGTGTATGTGTTTTCCAATGCCCCCAAAATCCTTTTTACTAATTCAATTTTTTCAGACAGCTCACAATGTAGTTTAGTAAGATGGAGTTATGAATGCTGTGTGCTCCCCACAATGCCATTCTTTAGTTATTACTGAGGACTAATGCCATTCTAACAAGAAATGGGTAGAGGAAATCACAACTAAGTTAGCAGAAAATAAACCTATACACAAAGATTGAGGAGAAAATGGAGTAGTTTACATCTGTGGACAGCAAAGCTGGTAAGTGATTACTTTATTGACCAGGAGATGTAAAGCAATGTTTGGATTCCTAGGTTCCCACACCTACCATTATCTACTCTCTTTGGAAAAGACTACAGATGATATCTAGATACCCAATCACCACATTAGTTACTTTATTTTAACCTTCCAGCCCCTATTAAAAACAACAAAATCCAATATATTAAAAAAAATGGAACATTAGGTCATTTGGAAAATTTTTACTGAAGCTGTAAGCCACTATAAATTAGACTCCTTACAGAGTAGGATGGGCCAGAAATATCAGATCAAATTGATATTCAGACTGACCTTACCATTTCTAGGCATTTTAAAATTTCAACTCACTATCAGTTGTGTACTTATATCTTTGTTCATATTTCTTTCAGATTATTTTTAATGGATCATGGGTACATGCATGTTTTTTGAAAGAATTTAGAGAGTGATCACTGGCAATACATAAAGTAAAAATCGGAATGATATGGAGAAGATTCAGCATCACCCTTGTGCAAAGATGACACACAAATTTGTGAAAAAATTTGTAGAGAAAATATTTGACTCTTTTAGAGTGGTAGCTAAAAATGAGAAAGCAAAAATATCAATATACTTTATAAGGATCAAAATATTTCTGTTATGTAGAGTTTTATTTTAAAGGGCTTTCATTTTCTTGCTTATAACCTGGCATGAATATTTGATGAGTCATCAAATTCTTGCCTTAAAAATAGGTTTTTGTTTTGTAAGTATGCTTCACACTTACATAAGTGCATACGTGCACTTATGACAATATAGTTTTATTTTCTCAAAGAAATAGATTTTTTAAAATACAATAAAATTTTACCCAAATATTGGTCACCTGCCATGTGACAGGCTTTTGCACTTCTTATCATACTTTGAATTTAATAATTTCCCTTTTTCATTAGATACTTTGAAACCTCCAGTTACCATGCACTGAGTTTAACACCTGACAAGGTAGAAAGCAGGATTACCATTATCCTAGACTCTCACACATGGCAGGAACTTTATCTCATCCCATCGCCCATCCAGTGCTTAAAACACTTTTACAACATCACTGTGGGGCAAATCAGCAGAAACGTATCCTTTGATGATAAACTCATATCCAAGGAAGCCTACTGTATAATTGAATAACTCTTGTCACCACAGAGTTCTTTCCTTTATGGCTGGAAAATAATTAAGTTGTCTTTTTTTGCTGTTGTTTCTTGTTTTGTTTTTGGTTGTGTTTCTTTTCTTTCCCTTTTCTCCTTCAAGGACAGAGTTCTATATTTGTGTGACTTTGGGGAAAAGGATATGGCAGAGTAAAACTTAGATATGTTTATGGCTTTGTTTTTCAAAAACCTAACACTTTAAAGGAATTTAAGGTCTTGAAGAACATGAAGAGAGAAAGATTTTTTTCCCCTCTACTAAAAGGATTTCCCAGGATCTGGGGGAGAAGAGCAGAGAGAGACAACTCTAGGTCTCCCAAAAGCAGAGACCTGGACCCTACTTCCCACAGATGACCTGTGAGACAACCAGATGCCAAGCAGAGGGAGATGAATGGTCCATTGGGAGATAAGTCCAGACTCAGCATCACCCCAGGTTTCCTTACCTCAAGATGACAAGCAGGTGAGTGTAGCTAAGCTGAAAGAGGCACATGTGAACCATGTCTGTCTCATCAGTTACCTGTAAGACCAATGACTGAAATATGTGGAGCCCCCATCACTGATTGAAGGGTAATGCCCAAGACCCCACAACCAAATCACACTCTATGGTGGGGTCCTTTGTTAGACTGAAATTCTTTCCACCAACTCAGTAAAGCAGAGGGAAAAGGGCAGAAATTATAACAGAAGATTATGAAAGCATACTTATTTTTGCATACCTGAGTTGTGAAATTAAGTTTCGTATCCTGATGGATTATATTAAGCTTCTTCCTATGACATGGCTTTCTTCATTGAATGTAGAGTGAAGTCCAAACCTTGGGAACCACAACTGGTTATCACTAGCAGTGTGTGATTTTATGAGTAGAGGTATCCTATAACTGCCCTTGTTCTGGTCAATATGTTTCCTTTAATGCATTCAGAGGTAGTTTTTCTTTGGCAGTCACCTCACAACGATGACCCAAACTATAGACAACTAAAAACTAAAACTTTTTCACTCATATCACCATTAAAGAAAAGATTCTCAGCTAGATTTGTACCAACATTTTGGGCTTAATATTAATTTCTAGTATATTCATTTATTTTTCTCTTTCTCGTTTTTATTTGGACCTCAAGTACAAATAGTTGTGATGTCTATACTCTTCAATTCTTGGCATATTATTATTCTGAAACCCTATACTACCACTCTTTTGTTTTAGTTTAGTTTATTAATATTTAGTTATCCCTGCATTCTCACTCCCATGCCCCTCAAAAGGCACCTATTCAGACATGTATATTATAAATCCTCAGGTAGGTATATATCCTTGACAACTATATGAATTCAATTGTGTGTGGGTATGTGTGAGGTGTTTTCATCTTCATATATTTTTTACATATGGCATCATGTAACATTATAAATTCAAATGTGTTATTTTAGAGCCTCTGATTTGAGAGATTCCTGATTTGGTATGAAGTATATTAGCTCTCCCACCTTTCTTTATGTCATCTGAAAAGCTGCCAGATAGGCTTCATGGTATACTATTGAAGATCTTCCCAAAGGGTAGTATCAATACATTAATTCTCTCCCCTTGAGTTTGAGTGTCTCATTAGTTACAAATATACCTGAACTTATTATCATCTACCCCATGTTAAATGTAACATCATTGGCTTCTGGGAATTTGTAAGATCCTCAGTTATGTGTATGTAGGGAAATTAGAACACACACAACAGGAACTTGTTTGTAGAAAACACTCTTGGGAGTTGAAAATGCAACTTCTTCGGTTGTGTGTTTTTGCTTTAGAGTCCTACCTGAGTTTCCAAAAGACTACTTTATGCATCACACAAGCAGGGAAACCCTTTGATTTAATCATCTTAAATCTCTTTCCTGCTGGATGACACAGAATCCACAGAGAATGTGTGCATGAAGTAACAAAAGGAACTTCTATTTCCCTTCCAACTCCAAGAAGCTTATCTACTAATGTAACTTGATAATACTAGAGATAATGCCAGTTTAATTGGTACTCTCTGTATTCCAGGACTCTGTGTCTTTGACCAATTCCTTTCTTTTGCTTTTCTTGCACTAAAATTGGCCACAAGACACTAATGAACTCAAGGTTTTCCTGATTATTCTCCCTGCATCCCCGTCCACAAATGCACATTCATATGACCACAAATACACCCCAACACCATCAGGGTAACAGCAGCTGGATGTCCAAAATTCTCTGCAGCTAATTCTCTAGCATTATCCTATTAATCACCCAGGTATTTATACACCCATCCAAAGGGGAAACTCCTACTCAACACTATGGGACAGAAGAGAGAAACCCTCAGTACCATTTGGAGCAGCTGCTTGGAGTACTAATAGTTATGAACATGGCTTACTAGGTCTTACTATCAAGGGGGAAACAGACTCTCTGTGCTGTCCCGTGTAATTTACATCCTGACTTTGATAAGGAGGTATTGCTTACAAAAGTAAAATCAACTCAGTGGAAGACTGAATACAAAAATGTTTATATGGTAAATGCTGATATTTATCGATTTTAACTGAGGCAGAGATAGTCATGGTATCAGTCTACACTGGTAGACTGGAAAATAATTAGAAACAACTACAAAGAGCTTTTTCCTAAAAGTTCCCTACAAATATCTCAAAGAGATTTTCTGGGATACTTCATCTAGTAATTCTCAAATGTCTAAACATAATGAGATTTTGAGTCAGGAAATGGCACACTGTCCCTTTTATTCTGCCCATCTTTATATGCAGGACTAGATCATTGGCCCCTAACCTGGCTTTGGCCCTTGGAACTTTACCTGCAGGCCCACAATCTTGCCTATGGCTCCTGTCCCATTTGGGGCACTGATCTTGCCTCAGGCCTCCTGGCTTCAAGACTGAACTCTGCCCTGTTTTTGCCCTGCAGGTCTTTTGGCATTCCTGGGCTGACTCTGGAAAGAGTCCAGGTTTTCCCTGTTCTGTGGAACACTACCTAGGCCATGTTCTTTCTTTCTAGCTGCTAAAGTCTTTTTTAGAATTCCATAAAACAGTTTCATTTTCTTCTCTTCCTATTTCATTTCTGGGAACTAAAAAATCATTCATGCATTTATTTACTCAGTCAAGCAAATATTTAGTGAGCAAATTCAGTGGCCCCAACACTTAGTCACATTGGCAGAAAATGCCTTAACAGAACATATTTTTTTTTCCAAATTAGCTTTTTATAGACTAAAAATTGAGTTTACGTTTCTTTAAAAATAATTTTAAATTGCACAGTTTAAAATAAAAAGTAAAAATATTTTAACAACTGCTCTCATCCATTTGCAAAAATCCTACTTCCCAGCGAAAGAAGTTAATGGCATTAAGAAATGTACATATATACCTTGGCTTTCTTTGCAATACATGGATAGAATTTGTTCCTGTGAAATTATTTACAAAAGAAAGTTCAGGAGTCAGGGAGTGACATATCTCACATGGGGACAAAGAATATAAATCACAGTGTTATTTCATTTTTAATTAAAACTACCTCTTTTTTCCCCACCTTACTCCAAACCCAATCGATAGAACCAAAACTAAATTTCTCATCAGAAAGTGATGGGATCAGGAGAAGGTTGAATGAAAGAGGTTTGTTTTGTTTCAATTTTTAGCCATGCTAAGATAGGTAAAAGAGGATAGATTCAAGTTTACTTCATGAATGCTTACACATTTTACTTTTCCTTCGATGTTAGAAGATCAAAGAAAAACTAATGAAAGTCACAAAGACTTGTGTGGATTGTATGGGATTTATATATGTGACAACAGTCACTCCTCCCCATCCATAGGACAGCACATGTCAGATCTATGTAACAGTAATGTTTACTTTAGAATAACACCGAATTTTGCTTAAGTGGCTTATTTAATAAGAACAAGTTCATTTGTCAATACACGACTGACTCAGAATTAAATTTGTCTTTGCTCTTACTCGCTAACGAGCTTACAATATGAATATTTCTTTTTTTCTTATTTTTGCATGACCCTTCATTGAACCTAGTCTGGTGTCCTTTATGAGCAGTGTGTGTTGGACTTACATTTATTTATTCATTGAACAAATATCTATTGACTACTAACCGTATGTCAGGCACTGTTCCAGGTGCTGGCAAGAACTCAGTGAAAGAACCAAAACAAAACGTCTGTTGTCATGAAGCTTGCAATTTACAGGGGAGATAGGGAAACAAATAAGTAAATATGCAGTATTTGGGCTTTACTGAGTACAACAGAGTAAGGAAAAGCAGGTAAGAGTCATGGCAAGTGAGGGTGAGGATATGCAGTTGTAAATAAGGTGGTCACATCTGAGCTGAAAGACAGGAAGTGAGCCACTCAAGTATCTGGAGGAGAATGTTCCAAGCAAAGGGAACAGCTGATTCAAGACCATGGAGTGAGAACATGTCTGGCTTGTTCAAAGAAGAGCGAGGAGGCCAGCATGGTCAGAAGGCAGAGGTCAAGAGCAGATAGGGCAGGACTCTGTAGATCCTTTGAGTTGAAGGCTATGGATGCACCTCTGAGGGAGATGAGATGCCTCTGGGGGCTTTTGAGCAGGAGTGACATAATCTAATAAGTTTTAATAGTCTGGTTACAATGTTGAACACAGACTGGGGCTTTAAGGCTTATTTCTAATGTCCTTTCTAGAACCATAATTCTAAAATTCATACTTTGAAGTGATATCATAAGCATCTAGCCAGTTCAACATCAAATACATGTAACAATATTTTGAGCAACTTATAATATTAATATCACAACATTTTAAATGTAAGTCTAAGTATACAGTAAGTATAGGAAAATCTGAGACTGCCTAACTTCAACAGTGAGAGGAAATTAAATGCCAAAAAATTTAAACAGAACAAGTAATTTTATATTTAAACCATAAAGCTTTACAATTTGGAAGAAAAGAAACCATTTGGAAATGAATACAGTGTGTTATAGCAGGACATACTTGGAAAAAAGAAATGGGGGCAAACTTGGCTCCAAAAATGCTGGTTGGGATAACTTGGGTCAGTTTCTCAGCTTCTCTGTGCCTCATTTCCCAAACTGATTAAATAACATCCACAGCACAGCATGTGAAGATTAAATGAGACGTGTGGAAAGGACCCAGCAAGGACTACATGCTCAATAAATGTCGGTCCTCTTCTTTCTCCCTCTTTTGACATGAATATTTGACAAGTGGTAGGACAAAAAGGCTAAAGAGAGTTTTGTTTTGTTTTGTTTTTTAATATTATTTATTTATTTATTTGACAGAGAGATCACAAGTAGGTAGAGAGGCAGGGAGAGAGAGAGGGGGAAGCAGGCTCGGTGCTGAGCAGAGAGCCCAATGCAGGGCTCAATCCCAGGACCCTGAGATCATGACCTGAGCCGAAGGCAGAGCCTTTAACCCACTGAGCCACTCAGGTGCCCCTAAAGAGAGTTTTTATTAGGTATACTTACCACAGGCCAAATATTCTGATACACCATCGAATAAAACTAAGCACATACAACTAAAGAAAAAAATGAAATTTGCATCTGCTCCTAATGAAGACTAAGTTGTATGAATAATAATGGAGGGCAAAGATGACATTCCAATGTAAATATCATTCTATCCCACAATAATGGCTGACAATCTTTAAAATATGAAGGCTTGGGTGCCTGGGTGGCTCAGATGGTTAAGTGTCTGCCTTCGGCTCAGGTCATGATCCCAGGGTCCTAGGATGGACTTCCCCATCAGGCTTCCCGCTCAGCAGGGAGTCTGCTTCTTCCTCTGCCTCTCTCTCTCTCTCTCTGTCACTCATGAATAAAAAAATAAAATCTTAAAAATAAAATAAAATACAAAAATAAAATACAAAGGATTTAACAAAATTAAAATAAAAGGGTTTACTTAAATTTTGAAGACCAGAAGTTTAGTCACTTACAAAGAATGAAAAAAGTCCTAGGATCCAAGAATTTCAATTATTATAAACAATGTATTACAGGATTCCAAAAATGATCCCCATTGAACTTATTTTTGTCAGTTGTAAACCTTGATGTCCTTTATTTTTATTGAAATATAATTAATATACAGTGTCATATTAGTTTCATTTTTATTAAAGTATAATTAATATACAGTGTTATATTAGTTTCAAGTGTACAGTATAATGATTTGGTGATTCTATCTATCACTCACTCTTTGAACTTCTTAAATAAAAGTAAAAGTAAGCAATCTTTTAAAATTATCTGAGAGTAAAATACACATATTAATGACTTAATGTGATCATTAATATAGGTGCTATATAGGTCACTAGAAGGTGGTTTGCCTCTTCTCTTGTTATATGTTTGTTATTAAAGTTTTCTAATAAAATAACAAGGGTTCACTATGTTGAGAGGTGACATCTGGAGAGAAATCAGTTTAGTTTCAATTGAATTGGCTTCTTTCAAACCTCATAACATCATTGTTAGATTTCCCAATAAGTCATTATTTTTTAGCAATGACACCCACGATATGGTGGCAAATCCCATCCCCTTGGTTCCAAAAAGGGGCCAGTACAGATGGAAGGATAAATGAATACCCAGAAGCCTGTGGTCAACACTAAATCAAAGTAATCTGACAAAGAAAAAAATGACAGGAAGAGAAAAAACTTGTCATCTGTTTTCTAGGCTTCAGAAGATTTGTAACATGATATATTTCTAAATTCTGCTGAAAACTTTTAGAAATAATGCAAAACACCACATAAATATTAGAATTCTCTGGTGGAAAAGATACGAACAATGAATATGCTACTGAATGAATATAAAATGCATAGTCTTTTGCAAATGAGAAGGCTGTCAAATGAGAAGAAAATTGTCACGTATCAGAAAATCTACTGGACTTAAAATATTAAATATAATGAGTGAATAAACATTAGTTTTCTTGTTCCTCAGTTCTTCTCTTAGGCAAGAACAATTTCCTTGTAAGGATACACTAAATGCATCCTCCAGTTAACTCATTTTCACACCAGATGGGAAATATGTGGGAGAACAACCACCAAAAAAAAGATGCCTTTGATTAGAAGAGTGAGAGGGGGGAAATCTGATTCATCCATAAAATGATGGCATATATTTGTTCTAATGATGCATCTAAGATTGCATTTCCAGTTGCTTAATTTTAGTCGGTGCTTTTGGCTCCTATCTAGAAAATAAATAAAATTCTTAAGCTGAAGGAATCATTGTTTTTCCGACCTTATTCTTGAAGTCAAGAAACTTTCTAAACTGTTAAGTGGGGTGAAGGGAAGGAGTATTGGAGGGGACAGTGGGGGGGAGGATCAAAAATAAATTACGCCATGAACAGGGAAGTGGTGAGGGCTAGGAAAAGACTGTGTGGGATTACAGGGTTTGGAACAGGAGCCGTTGTGCATGAACATTGAAACACAGTAATCCATACATGATCATGCAGGAGATCTACTGGTACACATTATCCAGGCCTGACTCATTTTCTTACCTGTACCTTTATGTATTTTGTTGGCCCAGTGTGACCTGTTGAAGGTTTCCTAATAGATCATGGTGTTATTAAACTCTCTAGTCTGGGATGTTCTTTAACTTTTTTCTTCCTCTTCTCTTGAGGAAACAGTGAACCAAATCACCTTTGCTGTAGCTACTGAGAGTTTACAAGATATGAATTTAAGGATATTTGAAATTTATCAAACGATAAATAAAATAACTTCCCTGGTTACATCTCATTCCTGTTATTGATTTTTTCGTCTGTATTATTAAAATGGCAACTGGTGTAAGTGTAGGAATGTTGTTTAAAAGCAGAAGAAGTGTCTGCCCAGTACCACCGAGGACCAGCGCTCAAAGCAAGTATTCAAACACTGCACCTCTTATAGATTTTGTAAAAATAAAATTCAATTTAAGTTTAACATTCATTGCCTCTTATTTCAACCACATGGATCTCATAGTTCAGACAACAGTGGCTAATCTGGCATTTGGCAGTTACTCCAGGCATGCCACTGACAAGAATAAGTATAAAGGAAGACTACTTTTCTCATTTAAATGAGGAATATTCAACAACTCTGAAATTCTTGCATAAAATGAAATGTTTTATCTTACCTATTTCGGTAAATAGGTACATCTTCTTTTGGTCTCAATGAATGTCATGTCATATACAGATTACATCTAAATGCGACCAAATGCTAAAACAAAATGTGAAGTCTCAATTATTTTAGTTTTCGCTTTCCTTATGAAGTTTGCCTACAATAAAGTATGTGCACGTAAAAAGTTCTTAATAACTTCATCCCATATATTTGGCTATATTAGATAATTTACTAAGAGAACTGAGTTGACTTCATGATGCTCTAATTCACTTTTAACATTAAACTGGGCAAATTGAAAAGTCCAATTTGATTCTTTTGTCATTGATTTGGTCAAGGGAAGAACCTACAAAGGAAGGAGCTAACAATAAACAAGTTGTTAAATCACTCCACTCTGTATAGTGGACAAATAAATAAACATAATTTAGAAACAAATTCTCACCCCAACCTTTGCAAATGTCAACCTCTCTGACACTCAGTTATCTCATCTGGAAATGGGGATACTAATGAACACTTCATTTGATTGCTGTGAGAATTTAACTGAGATAAAATGAAACATTTAACATATGGTCCAATAGCTGTAATCATTTAATGAATGTTTCTTTTCTGTTTACCCTCTTTTGTGCTAAAGAAACAAAGTCCAATTTTTTGCAAAGCCTTGTATCATGTTAAATATCAACTTTTCCTTAATGATTAAATCCCTGTTGATCTTTTATACCATGATGTTTGTGTTTAATCGAATAGTGACTTAAGATGTCTATACACTACAATTAAAGATGACACTACAATCTAACGTGCTGGGTCCTCTACTCTTTAGGAACTGTTTGTGTTCCAGAAGCCAATCTGTTAATCTGCTCTTAAGGATTCAAAGCACATATCCCAAGGAAACAATTCTTATGTAATCTATCATTTACCTAATACATTGTATAAATAACAAAGAAGAATTTCACACATTTAAATAATATTCTATGGGAAAATACATTCAAAATTCCAAGTTGGGATTTTGGTAAGCAAAAATAGAGTTTCTCAAAGCTGCAAGGATCCCTACTGTGGGATCCTAGGTGGGCTGGGGTAGTTAGTCTTTGATGGAGAGAGTAATTGGCAATTCCACTGCCATTGTCTTTTTCAGTCACCATTAAGTGCAGTTTTTCTACCTTTCCTCTTCTCCCTCCACTCCTTCCCTACACACACACACACCCCCTTACTTGTTTCCAGTATGAACTAGTGACTTCCCATTACTAATGCCCCTGACCATTATTTCTTTTCCTCCTGGCCACTGAAGAACTTAATACCCCTGAATCCCTAAAGTAAACTCATAACATTTTTGATTTGGGGAGAAGAAGAAGGAGATAATAAGGATTTATAGCCTGGGAACTCATGGAAACTAATAATCATTAGATATCTTAGCCTATACATTTATTTCTATATCATTCCCTGAGCTAACCACATTTCTTATTTTCTCATTCAGGCCTTAGACAAAATGAAAGACATAGGATTCAGAAAAAAAATCATCTAAAGCTCTTAGAACTGGAATTGTAGAGCTCAGATTGGATGTATGAAATGGAAGACAGGACAAAGGAGCAGGGCAGGATATCTGAAGGAGGTAGGAGCTCAGGACACTGGTAGAAAAAGTTTCAGTAACTAGTTGTTGAATAAATGAATGCAGAAATAAACAAGAATGAGAGTTCTTTGAGTAAACTAACTTTAAAAACTGAAATACAACTGGATATTGCCTCCCCCTCTCCCTGATCTGCCTCGGCAAATGGGACTGGTTGGGGACTTCTGGAGCGTAGAGTCAATATTACAGTGGGCAAAGAGGTATTCTGATGCTGACACTATTCAGAGAGTTAGTGCAATATGGTGAAAAGAGACATTAGTTGCAAGTCATCTGAGTTAAGATCATGTTCTGACACTTCCTGGTCCAGGTGACTTTGGTGAAATCTTTTACCTTTCTAGGCCTCTCTGACCTACCATTTCTGGAAGAGAAAACTGGAATATTAAATGAATAAACACATAAATGTATTTTTTAAGTTAAAAAATTAAAACTATGCTCTGCAACTCGGATCATAAAAGAGTTGGAACACAGTTAGTTTTTTTGAAAATTGCCCCAACGGCATTGTCTCCCCAGTAAGGAACACCTCATGGGGCCAAGACACGCGGTCAGCCTTCCAGATGACTAGAGCAGCACGCACGTACTGCCCTCAAAGCACCTGCACGGCTGATGTTTTCCTTTCCTAACTGGATGCTTACTTATTCTGATGACACGGACCCAATTAGCTAGTACGGATTCTCCACTGCTTCCCTTAGTCAAGAGCCCATCCTTCATAAAATAAATAATAAGAAAATGATTTTGTCAGTGTTCCCATTCAAACCAAGTCACTGAAGGCATTTGCTTACCAGAGTACATGCTTGCTTAAAGAATAAGGCAGATGAACAAACACTTTTTCAGCATGAAAAACATTGGTGAGGGTCAAGCAACATATTGCTAGCTGAGCTGTGGCCCAAGATAGCTCCTTATGACTATTTGCTGAGAGAGCTTATATCAAGTCACTTGGCTCATTTTTAAACTTATTTTTTTTCCTCCCTAACAAGTGCCAGACATGTGAGGCCATAATGAGTTTAATTAAAGTCAATGGCAGCCAATAATTCAAACCTTTAAAATGTAATTTGGGAGCAAAACAAAACTCCAAAGTCAAAACATGAAATATTCTACTTAAGCAGAAGTTTTAATCATGTTCATAAAATAAAATTGCCAAGTATATTATGGGCTGATATAATGCAAAGATCTGATTTCCAGTGTTGGATCTACCTCTAGCTGACTGTGTTATTTTGGGCAAGTAAAAATTTTAATTAAGAGAACTTTTTTTAGCACCTAGCACCATGCTTGTACATAATTGGTACTTAATAAATATTTATTAAGCACAAAAGTGTTTAAAAATGTACAGTGCCAGGAGAAGCAAAAAATAAGAACAATTTAAAATGAAGACAACAAATAGCTAGAGAAGAGAAAAGGCAGATAAAGGGGGAAGAGGCTTACTTTACTAACTCATAATCTTTAAAATTCTCATATGAGGCTAGATTGTCATCCCTCTTAGAAAGATTTAATGCGATTTATAATGAGTTTAAATATTATGAAGAATGTATCACTTTTGTAGGATGTACTATTAAGTGTCCTACATAATTAAAATAAAATTTGGAAATGATTCGTTTCCAAAACAAATAGATCAAGTCTATAAAGGGACTCAAGACTCTCGATTGCTATTTGCAGGCTGTCTCTCAAATGTGCAGCATTTAAACTCTTTGAGGTCACTCTTCTAATGAAATAGATGTCTTCCTACAATATCAGTAGCTAAACATTTGCATTGTTGTCTATCAGATGAACAGACAATTTTGATCAGATCCATTCCCACCCGTTATTTGGCTCTTCTATTTTATTGGCTCTACGCTCCTGTGTGGGAGGAGTTTTAAAACACAAATGACGAATGAGGACAGAGGACAACAAATCACATTGGCCACACTACTTACGCTATCTTTACTTGGACCACTATGGTTTCCATTCTTTCTAAGCTCTAAGAACGAATACTCACAAGTACTTCCTTTCATAAGAGACCAAACAAGTTGTCAAAACACATAAGACGAGAGGATGGAGCAGGCAGTAAGTTTTCAAGCTGAGAAATGTGAACCTTTAAACTCTGACAAACCAACCACCGTTAAAAATGATGGTTTCCTTGGATAAAGAAATGAATGTTCACTTTGTTGCAAAGTACCAGAGTTTAGACTAATCCACTTGAAAGATATGTGATTAAAAGTCTGACTTTTGAGAGATTTAAAATGTGGCTCCAAGTCACAGAACTCAAAATACTTTTTTGATTACATATTGATGTTTTAAGGTAAATTTATTATGTGTTGTTTATATACATGAATAGTTTGAACACATTCTTCATATTCCATCATAAAAATATTTTACATAATTTTTGAATAATAAATGATGAACTATGATCCTCTTCATGCATAGTAAATGTTAAATGCTGCATTGTTTGCAGACATTAAGCCATAAGTGTTATTTGAGATGTTGCAAAATCCTGACCCCTTTAAAAGCCAAACAGCACTATGGCAGGACTTCCCTAGCAACTGTATTCATAATGGCAATCTCCGACAGTCAGTCAAACTAAATAAACCATCAAGAATTCCAAGCCAGAAATGAGTTGTTGAGGGCTCCCGTTATCATGTCGGGACTGAGGTCATGGAGGAAACCGGAATGTTATTTTCACTACTGCTGGCCTGCCAGTTAGTGCTGGAATTAGATTTTAGTGAAGGTGAACTTCACCATTGCTGATATTGGCAGAAATGCACTCACAATCCTTGTAAGGGCATCAGAAAGGTTTGTGGATTACAGAGAGGTGAATCCACCCTCCCTCCTGTTACTCTGTTCCTTGAGTGTCTGCAGTTGATCTAGAAAACCATTGCTGTGTACAAGGGTTTATGATCCCCAATTTGTCTGCCAATGCTGGGAATCAAACCAAAATTTCCTGAGCACAGCGTCAACACACACAAGAGGCATCACTTTGGTAGCACACTGGTTAAGTGGGACAAATCCTAGAAAGATATTATTTACAGTGAGGCACTCAAAGATAATCTTTGCTTTTAGAGTGTAGTTGTTTTGTTTTAATGGGAAAGTTTATTTACTGTTTAATCACATTTGAGATCAATAAAGCATGGTAGCAGGTGAAAAAGGCATGCAGTGAAGGTTCTTTTTTTTTTAAGATTTTATTTATTTGAGAGAGAGAGCATGAGAAGAGGGAGGGTTAGAGGGAGAAGTAGACTCCCTGCCAAGCAAGGAGACTGATGCGGGACTCGGTCCTGGGACTCCAGGATTACGACCTGAGCCGAAGGCAGTCACTTAACCAACTGAGCCACCCAGGTGCCCCGCAGTGGGGTTCTGACAGTCTTCCCAAACACATGATCCCTGCTTCACAGACTTTTCTGGAAGTGGCCTGGGACCAGGGGATAATAAGCAGAGAATGTGAAGCTCTACCATAGCCACAAAATTTGCAAAATATATATATATATATATTTCCTTTTTTTCTAATTCAGTTATCCTGATTTTATCTCAGTTGTTTTAGCAATTGCAGCTAAAGAAAAAATAAAAATCTACATTTATATAATGTCATCTGTTACAACAGCAACGTGTAATCCAGTTTGTTATTAGACTATCCGATAAGTTAATGGTTTTTAGTTATGAAGGGAACGTGTAGCTATAGGATGATAAGGCTCATATACCCAATTTTTTCTTCTGCCAAGGGAAAGAATACAGGAATGATAGTTAAAATCACTACCACGTACTTATGAGTTTTGCATTTCATTTCTACATGATCATCTATGAAGCAGTGAGATAGATGCAAAGCCCATATTTTCTTTGCATTTTATTTTTTTTTCCTTTGGATTTTAGATCAAACCCAAAGATACTATTATTTTTACAGGAATAAACCTTCACAAGAGGTCCTATGAATTCAGATTAATGACAATCTTTTCTTACAGTTATATTTGCTTTAGTAGTGCTTTCATACAAATAGCCTCAACATATCATCAGGAATGCATTATTTACCACAGCTCCAGATATTGCAAATACCGTGGGCAAGACGGAGAATCTTTATTGACATATTGATGCAACAGAAAGAATTAGTACAATTAAGTTCCATCTGGTGTGGAATAAGAGTTTCTGAAGGACTGATAAACCGGGCTGGGTGAATAGGAGTGGGCCTCTCCAGGTGACCAAAATGTCAGGCCAAAGGCACAAGCTTTGTTATACCTGCTGGGTTGGTAATAATAAGCCAACATAGAGTTGGAGGCTTGACAAGTTATAATATTTTATATTCTTGTTTTAAGATAATATTTCAGAATTATTTATTACTTTCTATTGAGCTTGGTGGAAATGACCTTTGTCCTGGATTTTGAGCACTAACAGGCTTTTTCATACAGTAGAACATCAACATTTGAAATACACCCAAAACCAAATATTCTCAAGATTAGAAAAAGAGTAGTCTGTTGCATCATTTCCACCCCCCTCCCCCGCGCAAAAAATTATAGGTTGAGAAGCAAAGTTCTTTTCTAACTGGTTTCTGAAGGTTGTGGTTTACAAAAGAAAAGGAAAGGAGGGCAAAAAGGAACCTGAAGAAATCAGTGACCTCTCTGACCAATGTCATTCTCACTCCCATGATCCACATGGTCAGCAGGGCACATAGAGGTTCTGCTACTCACATTAATGACCCGGGCAATGGGCTAGTAGAGTTGATTTTTTTGATTCGGTGCATAATGCCGAAGACTGTGCAAAAAGCTGCTGCATGAATCCTACCACCAGTCCCTCTTCATCTCTGAGCAATGGCCAATCGAGTAGGTACACCAAGAATTCGGTCATAAAACACAAGGAGCAGGTCAGCTGTATTGTCTAATGTAGGGAGCTGCCTAGTAAAACTGAACTAGAGGAGACAGAAATTCTCAGCTGCCAAGGGCAGAGGCCCTGCCCTTTTCAAGGTCCAACATAAGAGGAAGAAAGAGAGAGTCCCTGTCTCTGACAGACAAGTGGTCCAAGGGGAAAAAAAGAAAATACAACCCTTTTCCAGATTTGGGCATAAGAGTAAGTTCACACACTAATAACCAGGCCATGCCAAATCAGAGAAGTCACTTGTCTCTGGAGCAGAAGCAAATAATTGGGTGAAGAAAGGGGCAGAAGAATTTTACCCTAGCACTTATTGGAGACACAGAGAGGAACCTCATGGATGGATGTTCCTTCCCTATAGGAAAACTCTAAATAAGCATTAACCTTTGAACACATAAAAACTTACATAAACTCTCTGCATTCAAGAGTTAATTCTGCCTTTCCCACTTGTACAGTTTAGTAGAGTTCCATACGAGGCAATGCCTCTAACCTAGTGTTTTCCAGAACAAACATTAGTTATTTGTGATGTAATCATGAAGGAGAGGAGGAGTTCAGAAACCAACCAAGTATGGCTAGCACTGAGTTAGACAAAATACTGAGTTGTACCATTTTCTTTATTAAAGGACTACTCAGAGCTTTTAGTAGGTGAGTATATATCATTATCATTTGAGAGGGGATATAGTATGTATTGTTCCCCAAATTATGTGACAACCAGGTCCTATTTTAGGAGTATCTTGCAGAAAACAGTGTCCTTAAAAATATCCTTTACGAAACTCTACCAGTAGATATTCTCTCACTTCTCACTTCTAAAATACCAAAACCATTGGGTAAAAATAGATCAAAGGGAGAGATAGCAGGCCTGAGCATTGGAAACCAAGGTCAGGTTTTGTCTGAAATTAGGCAGGTAGGAGCTAGATGCCAAGGCTGTGAGGCTCTAGATCTGAATTCAGTGCAAGGCTGAATAATTTTAAAATCACAGATTATAAAGAAAATGCGAATGCTAATGCTTTTAGAGGGGTGCATTCTGTCCCAGTTTGTTTGCTAATACTGGCTCATACACTTAATTCATTTATATGGTCTGCTGGATCCCTAGAGGCATTTGAGTTTGTAATGCCTCTTCTAGGAATTCTACAATCTGCCCCAGAGGAATGCTGAACTGCCTAGTCCATTCCTGACCCATCCCACGCTCTGAAGTCTACAGGATTAGCCATGACTGTGGGCTTGCCATATGGACCACACTTATGGGGAAAGTCCAGAGCCTATTTCACTAGACTCCTCACATAACTTGAAAGCACAGTCAAAGCCAGCTGTGTAATGGGCAGGGGTGGGGGAAGGAGCTCCTGGACATTACCGGCTTTACTGTTTCTAGTTTTGACTAGTTTAAGCTAGCATTTCAATCTCCATCCCTGCACTGAAATTCTAAACATGTATCTGCCACTCATTTGCACTTCTTAAGTAAAAACTGACAAAAATGCTTATGGACGGTATCATTGCAGATTACGCTTTGTGAATTGTTTGGGTTATCATTTAATACTTTTTAATGGTTTGGGAGCAAACTCTATAATACGTTATAAATCTACCTGTCTAAATGAATAAAATGTACAGATCGGAATCTCAATGTTTCTCAGTATCTTAGGATCATTACATTGGACATTAATTATCATATTGTATTATATCATGAATAGGTTAACAGACTTGACAAAGCAGATGGGGTTATCTCTACCCTGAGTAATCCTGGGAAGTCACAAAATTTCAGTTCTCCCATTAGTTCTTTTTTTTCTCCACCTTTTCTTTTTCTGTTGTGGTGTTTTCAGTTGTCATTCTCATGGTTCTCAATATGCCTGACTAATCCGTGGTAGACTGAAAATCAAATGGATATGATTGCTACAATGATATATGCACAGGGGCTAATAGGATATTATTACACTGTTTATCTACAAGGAAATTACATGCACAGAGTACACAAACTTTGAAACCTCACTCTGGGTTGGCCAGAGGTATTTTTGCTCACTTCTTAGTTGTGGACTGTGTTTTCAGGTAAGAAAATGTTTCTCTACCTGTTTCTGAACTCGTATAATATCCAAAATCCTTCAACTCAACTCTGAACTCCTTGACGATCAGATGATTATCTAATACTTAACGACTATTTTAAACGGCAGCACACCAAGTTGCTCAATAGATGTCTGTTGGCTAAATGATCCTTTCATTCTCTTCCTTACCTGTACTCAGCAACACTATTAGGCTTATTATTCTGACTTTCACTAAAATGACTTGAAAATTTATTTTACATAGGAGAAGCACTGTCATATATATTGTGAGATGAATTGTGTCCTCCCTAAAAGACAGGTTAAGTAAGGTCTTAACCCCAGTAGCTCAGAATATGACCTTATTTGGAAATCGGGTTGTGGCAGACATGACTGGTTAAGTAAAGCTGAGGTCATACTGGAATATGGTGAGTCCTTAGTCCAATATGACTAGTGTTCCCAGCAAGAGAAAAAGAGACACATAGGAAGTGAATGGACACGTGACCACAGAGGCAGAGATGGAGTGATGACCCTACAAGGTAAGGAACATGAACAACGATTGTCAACAAACACCGGAAACTAAAGAGACAAGGAGGGATTCTCTCCACCAGGTTTCAGAGGGACCATGGCCCTGCCAACACCTTGGTTTTGGACTTCTAGTCTCCAGAGCTGTGAGACAATACATTTTTACTGTTTTAAGTCACC
The DNA here is from genome assembly GCA_028533885.1 of Nasua narica. Classification (NCBI taxonomy): domain Eukaryota; kingdom Metazoa; phylum Chordata; class Mammalia; order Carnivora; family Procyonidae; genus Nasua; species Nasua narica. Next base: position 113,668,655 of record CM052810.1, on the reverse strand, counting down.
CAGTTTGTGGCACTGTGTTATGATAACCCAAGGAAACTCATACAGAGTATTTTTATTTCAATTTCTTCTTGGGGTTGAAAAGAAAAAAGGGGAATGTTGGGGCCCCTGGGTGGCGCAGTTGGTTGAGCGACTGCCTTCGGCTCAGGTCATGATCCCGGAGTCCCGGGATCGAGTCCCACATCGGGCTCCCAGCACCATGGGGAGTCCGCTTCTCACTCTGACCTTCTCTCTCACTCTGACCTTCTCTCTCTCACTCTCTCTCTTTCCTCATAAATAAATAAATAAAATCTTTAAAAAAAAAAAAAGAAAAGAAAAAAGGGGAATGCAATGAAACTGGCTCTCTCTGGCTGTTACCTGGGAATGAGCAGAGATGTAAGTGATAGTTCTGTACAAGGCAGTGATCCACTCCGACTGTTGTCCCTGTGGCAGTGCCACCTCTACCAATAGAGATCCACTAAAGTCAAAAATAAAAGCAACCTATTGTGCCTCGAGTGGATTAGGAGGATTATAGAGGGTTACTAGTGGGGAGGGGTACGGAGGGAGAAAGGAAAAAAAAATACCAAATTACCGTAAGAAAGCTACCGCTACCACCATGAATAATAATAGCTACACTTTCGTGGGCAATGGTCACATGCTGCATGACACTGAACACTTTAAGTGCTTTATCCAACCTAATATTCACACATAAATGCTGTGTCATGGGTACCACTGCCCCATTTTACAGATGAGGACACTGAGGATCAGAGCTGTTCTGTGCTTTGCCCCCATCACACAGCTCTCATAGGAGCTGTACTTGAACCCAAGTCTGTCTGACTCTAACCAGCGTGTCTCAGGGCTGGGAGCTCACTAACTGTAGGCTCTGTACAGTGCCTGTATTCCACTGTACAGTGCCTGTATTCCACTGCTTTTCCCAAAAGAGATAATCACCAAAAAGAGAGGATTTGTTGCATTAGCAGAGATTTATTGGGCGCTTGTGATAATCCAGGCACTGTGATGTGTGCTATAAAAATTTCAGGAAAATATTTTACTATTCTCTGGTATCAAAAATAACAGCAATAAAACAAACACCTTTCTTGATATATGAGATCTCTACCTCATTGTCAGAGCATGGAATGATGATGGCATGTGTTTCTTGCCCCCTTCCATGTCAACTTTATTTTTCTTTTTTGGCTGTTAGGGTCTCTGTCCTAAACCCAATCTGCCCAAAAGTTCAATTGTAGGAGCAATACTTCACTGGTATATGGCAAATTTCTTTTACTTTTTTTGCATGGAATTGTTTTATATTTTTCACTAGTAAAATTAGAATTTTCTAGCTTTCATCAACTGCCTATTATCTCACCTGTTCACCATCAGATGCTTGTGATAGAAGTGTGGAAGGAACATTATCACAATTTTATAAAAGAGGAAATTAATACTTAGAAATGAGTGGGTTCCTTTTAAAGGAGTATCCATCCACAAGAAGCTAAATTAGGGATTAAATAAATCAGAACTCTTCCAAAAGATAATTTCTGCTATTCCCATCTTCCTTTCTAATACCAACTCCTTTCCTTAAAATTTTTCTCTTGCTTCATTTTAGGGTATTTTTAAAGTCTGTGGGTCTAAGGAGCAATGCTGAGCAGTGCTGCTTTAAAAAAAAGCAATCAAGTCAAAAGTCTCACACAAAAGGGACACATTTCAGAGAAGCTACACATAAATGTATTATAGATTGAACTACAAGCACTCAATAGTAGTTTTTGTTGTTGTTTAGGAAAACATTTTTTCCTAGAACTTGGTCGATACGAAAGGAAAAAGACAGATTTTTCTAGGTCTCTCTGTTTACATGTGAGTTAGATAAAATAGACAAGTCTGACAAACATCTGGGAAATGGTTGTGTAGGGGGTTTTTACCCCTTCACATTATTGCCTGGAATTAACAACAGTGTCTGTCTTCTAGTGATTGGCTGCAATGGTTCCAGTAATTTAAAATACAAATAGTGCTGAGAAAGCATTGTAAGGATTGGCGTGTTACAGTTCTGGAAACACTGAGCCTTATGAATGATGTAGCGGTAAAAGGAAAGAAATATTGCCAGAAAATATTGATAGTGGATTGGATCTAAATTCACAGGAGAGGGGCTGCTTGGCAGAAATATGTGGTCCCCCCACCCTTTTACACTGCAGTTTCTTAACTACTGATTTTCTTTTCTTTTTCTTTTTTTTTTTTAACAACTGATTTTCTTTAAGAAGGAGAAAATGCTTTGGGCTTTTAATGCATGCCATCTCTTTTCACTATTTATTAGTTAAAGTTGAGATTCACAGATGTGGAAGCTCTGTAGTTCAGAGCACAGCCTTTGTAATCAGAGAGATCTGGGTGAAATCTTAGCACCTCTACTTGCCTTACGTCTATTACTATCTCCCTCGGCCTCACTCTTCTGATCTGTCAACTGGGTAAATATGAATACTTCCCTCATGCCATTATCGTGGGAAATCAATGAGATAATTCACGGCAAAAACCTGGCAGAGTGCCTAGCACTCTGAAGATTGTTAGGGAATGATGTTTTTTTTTTTTTTTAAGATTTTATTTATTTATTAGAGAGAGAGAGACTGAGAATGAGAGGGGAGAAGGTCAGAGGGAGAAGCAGACTTCTCGCAGAGTCTGGAGTCCGATATGGGACTCAATCCCGGGACTCCGGGATCATGACCTGAGCCAAGGGCAGTCGCTTAACCAACTGAGCCACCCAGGCGCCCGAGAATGATGGTTTGCATTCATTTTTGACATTGCATTTGCTCAGCCTGGATATGCTTGTCTCAACATTAGAAAACCCACAGATCTAAAACAACACCTCAAATCTGGCTGAGAAAAAAATCACCTCATTAGTAATTATATACCAATTACTAAAGATCCTACACATGATTACAGCTAGCTTAAAGGCAGTAGAGCTATGTGGAATTGACAGGAATAAAATAATTCCTCTTCTATTTTTATGTTTAGCTTGTAGAACTTATAAGGAAAGTCAATAATTCAAATTAGGATAATGGTAGTCTTTTGGTTCATAGAAAAACAAATTAAATTTGTCACCATCAAGAAAAACTCTAAGACACCAAAAACGAGATAGGAATTTTGGATGGGTCAAACTAATCCCAATAATTTGAGGAAGAACATTACCAAATTTTCTGGTAGATTCCTTGGGAGGACTTGCAAGGATGGGACGGGGAGGAAGGCTAATGTGTGGAATGTACCCCTTTATTTTCCTGCTACTTTCCGTACCTTATCTGCTCCACCATTCCTGACGCAATCCAAAACTGGCTCTGGAGCAGGATGAGGACCAAAGATTTGATTTAGGAATTCGAGAGAGATTTCAATTTTCAGGATATCTCCATTTGAATTTAGTTTTTGACATGCACACATTCCTTGAAGTAGGAAGGTAAGATTTAGACACATCTAAGAAATACAGGATAAAATAACCCATGGGGGTTACTTTTCTCATAATAATAATTACATTAATAATTATGGACCAAAGAGGTTATGGTTGCTTTACGACAATAAAACCACAGAATCAGCTCCAATTTTAGATTTCCTTTCTCAGTTACAAGACTACGTTTACGATAAGGACTTGAATGTATGTGCTCAATTAGGTCACAAATTTATCTACTAATTCCAGGTCTAGATAGAACCTGGAACTAGTAGAACCAACCTACTAGGTTCAGTGGAACCTCGGGTTCCACTGAAGTTTATAAAATAGCACTCCTTACCACATTACTAGGTTACGTTGTTTGATAAGATTAAAGGAATACTATCAACCAAAATTGTCAGATCTCTTGTTATTTTCTTTTTTCTTTCAGATAACTCAATGCTATCATGTTCAAAAGTGCAATGATTCAGCATTTTCAGGATGGAGGGGGTGGGCACACTGGGCACGTTCTCTCTGCTGCACATTAGGCCCCCAGGAAAGAGAGATGAGCCCACAGTCACCCGGGAGATCGAGAAAGAGACCGCAGAGCAGAGGTGGGGCCACAGGTCTGCTCGGAAGGGCTCTGAATACACAACATCTCGATGCCAGGCTTTCCATGGTAGGAATTCTGCAGCTGCTGCCAGGGGCCATCTTGATCCCCAGCTCCACACCTTATGCACAGGTAAAAAGTCAGGTAAGAATTCAAGCAACCTCTAGAAGCTGGAGAACTCTTCTTTAAGAAGTGTGAGAACTTAATATTCTTTCTCTCCCCACTTTTCCCCTCCACTCCCATTTCCCAGTGTGGACACACACGTACATACACATACGCACACAGAACAAAGAACATCCAGAAAAAAAATCTAATAGTTTAAAGGGAAGATAGGTTAAACAGCAAATAACTCCCAGTTTTAAGCTGTCCAACTATTTTAATGCCTATTCAGGCATCTCTGGCATATAATTTCCCACAGCAGCAAAGCCAAACACTGTAATAGTTTCACACTAGGTCCTACTTGACTTAGGTGCTATTTGTTCACATGAAAGTATCCACCAATGACACCTTTGTTGGCCAGTTTCAGCAAAACCACCAAGCTCTTAATGAGCATTTATTATTTATTTGACCTTCAGAGGTCTCAGGGTGCGTGCACAGTTATAAAGTCATATGCATAAAACCATCTCTGCAATAAATTAAAATTAAACTAACCATGGCAGCGGTATTCTAGGAGCATGACTTTACTTACTTGTGTAGGCCAGGCGGAAGCAATGACTTCTGCTCCATGTCCTGAAGGTCAAGAGAATTGGATTCTGTCAAACGAGGAAAGCCAGAAAATTGCAGAGTCCAGCAAGAATCACCCTCCAGCCCGTGGCCTGTCAGGAGCAGAGTCTAAGCAAGGGGTTGTTTGGGAAGCATCAGATTCAAGTCTAAGCATACTAATGTGGGGCTGCGGGAGCTTTTCAGTGGAGTGTGTCCATCCCCACCAGTTTACCTACTCTATAAATACAGGACAATCTTCTCCAGGGATATGCATCTCTACTCCACATACAAGACATTTTCAGTGGAGCATATCAACGATGATATTTTCATCATTCGAACATCCTGACAGCGAAGAGCATCCAATACACCTTCCCCCACTTAATAAGGGCTGCGTCTGTGAAAAGAGAAAATGCCTCCCAAGACAAAAGGAAAAGCACAGAAATTAATTGAACGTGCTTCCTGTCATGTATGCACCACTAAGTATGCAGTTTAATACTGAAATCAGGACCTTATTACATCTAGTTGGATGGTCAAGTGGTCAATGGCAACATTAGCTTCTCTATCAAAAAAAAAAAAAAAACTCCAGAGCTCCTCTTTCGATTCTCAGGGGGAATTCATGAGCCAACTCATTCTGTCTTTCCTTGAGCTCACATTGTCTTCAGGTGAATGATAATGGGACCAACAGGACACACCAGAAGTAGTTGACTTGCTGAAACACACAGAAATGCCCATTAAGGTGACAGGGAAAGGTATGAAAACTCACCATGTCCAACAGTTGATAGAAAAATAGCACATACTTCTGAAAACTGCTTTTCCAGTGTTTTGATTTTATTGGCCATACTCCTGTTCTACTGGTCAGTTAGCTTAAGAAGAGACAAGGGAGCCTTCCCCACTTAAGGTATTAGTATTATTTTAAGCCGGTGTTACAGATGTACAGCTTAACGCATTTGGGCTTCCTACCCGGTACAGCAAATGTGCCAATGTGTTTAGATACTCCAGGGTTTTTGTGTTTTCTTGTAGTCTGTTTTAATGCAACCATAGCAGCACTGTGTAAAATGTATGCCTCCACTACTGTTCATTTTTCCTCTGGAGTCAAGTAGAGTAAGTCAATTAAACAGACCTAAATGTCTAAGATGAGTGGAAATATGAAGCTTAGTTTTCCTGTACAGCATCTTCCCTTTTCTTCCCCTCCTCTGATTCCATCCAAACACCACACTCGCTTTTTAAAGATTTCCTTCCGCCGATCAATTCATAATCATCTAGTTCTCAAAAGCAAATGCAGAACGACCCAAAGCCATCTGTGAAGGCAGAGCCTAGGAGAGAGACCATTTGCAGATTTGTTCTATTTAGGATGAAAAACTAAAGGGGTCATTATTCACAGTCACACAATGTGATGCAATATGATACCTTAAGTTCTGGAATAACCCTTCATTGCCTCTTGCTTCTGTGAGTTAGCAAATTAATATAGGAGTTAAGAGCAGTTAGAACACTACCAAGGTATGTGCCTTGGTTTTTAAAAGTCAGAAAATCTGAAGTAGTAACGATAGTTATAGAAAACGGTTACTTATCTTGAGAGCACCAAAGGCCCACATTAATCCCTGCGGTCTAGCTATGCCACTACACACCCTCTCAGGAAGGCCGGGCTCTGCACATCCCGGCCCCCCCCAACACACACCACCCCTCTGCAACCTTACTTATACTCCACAGCGAGATGCAAGCAAAACCTGCACTCTTTCTGACCCACGCATGGCATCTACTATCTCTATCTTCGCTTTGGAACTTGATTATATTATTCTCATCATTTCAGTATATCCTGACTTTCCATGTTTTTCTTTGATCACAAGCGAATAAGGCAAAGGGCACCATCCACACGGAATGTTCCTTGGTTGAGAGCACATGATACCAGATCAGACGACGCTGATTTTAAACTCTGGCTCTGCCATTGCCAGTAGTGTGACCCATAAGATGGGGACAGAGACAGTGATGACCTTGCTGGATTATTAAATGAGACAGTGCATGCAAACTACTTTGTCCCAGACTAGCACCCAGTTAGGATTAGAACAATTGCAGTGGTGGGCATGATCTCAGTCATGGAAGGTATCATTGTGGCAATTATTGGAGACAGGGATCTGCATACGCTACGAATTTGTCTGGCATAGTTATTCAACCTTTTTGAGCCTCAGGCTCTTTGCGACACAGAAGGACTAGGCGGTCCTACTTTCTAAAACCCCCAATCCTGTCTTTGATTATATGTAAACTCATTAAAGGCAAGACTTGTCTTATTCTTTTGCAATCACCCTAACACCTGGCACCTCACATGTGTTCAGTAGATTATATAAAAGAATCAAAAATAGTAGATCTTGGGGTGCCCGGGTGGCTCAGTCGGTTAAGTATTTGTCTTCAGCTCAGGTCATGATCCCAGGGTCCTGGGATCAAGCCCCCTATCAGGCTCCCTGGGAAGCCCAGTGGGAAGTCTGCTTCTTCCTCTCCCTCTCCCTCTGTGGCTCTCTCTCTTTCTCTCTCTCTCTCTCTGTGTGTGTGTCAAATAAATAAATCTTAAAAAAAATAGTAGATCTTTACATATACATATGTGTATCTACATGTGTGTTAGCATGTACAAGAAATCATTTGTGGAGCTTGAAAGAAATGTGCATATGCAGAATTTTCCCCAAGGTGTGGTAAATTAGGAACAGTTGTGGTCAGAAGACAACCTAGAAGATCAACCCTTAGAAATCTAGCTCAGATAAATGAACATGGTCCCAAGTATGTTACAATGCCCTAGAGCTTCCCGCCTTTAGGAATGAATAAGAAACTGACCTACACTCCCTGATTGGGGTTTCAGGACCAACTTTCTCAGTGGCAAGAGCCTAGAAGCTAGTGTGGTCTGGATCTCAGAGCTCAGAAGACTCTGGTGCTGTCCTAGCCTGATGGGTCTTGCTCACATTGGTCTCTTCTGCTGTCTAAGGATTTTGATAATTAGAAAGGCCATAGATCTTGGAATGATTCTGCGTGATTCTGGACGCCTCCAAGAGAACAGTCTCCTGAAGAGTTAGTTATTCTTATAAGTTATTCATTTTTCTCATTCTCTTTATTTTTTATTTTTAATGCAATTTCTGATATATGTAAGGTCTTTAAAATGTATTTAAATTCAATTAGCCAAAGTATAGTACATCATTGGTTTTTGATATATGTTCAATGATTTTAATTAATATCTTTGTATTAATCTCAATGTTTCTCTTCTTGTCAAAACCATTTTTAAAGCAGTTTGAAGATATCTGAAAAGAGCATACACAGACATTTGTTATCACACTCCTCGTGTAGTTGTTGCCAAGAGCATTTGCCTGAAAACAGGCTCTGGGTTGTTTATGGGTGGGGTGCCCCTGCTGTTTCTACCTCAGCTTCTGTCATTGTTCTCTGAGACATCACCACCCACCCTAAAGCCTTCAAGGGCACATGCCCTGGAGCACGGGAGGAGCTGTGAGGTTGAGGAACTCCTAAGAGATAAAGATTATATTCTCCTGTTTAGCGATAGAAAAGGAAGACAAGTGCGATGAGTGCTCCAGAAATGATAGACATTTATTAATTTGAAATTTAACCAAGCGAATTTAGCATTTTGCACGCTTTGTCTTATTTGCTACATAGACATTGTCCTGTGCTGTTTCTTCTTCCACTTCTAAATGAGACAACTTCACATCTTTCAAGAAAGTGACATTTTGTCTTTGCTTATTTTATATGACAAAAAGTCTTTTAAAAAACTGAGTCCAAGATTTTTATACATGGGGCTGATTATATGCCAATGATGAAATTCGTTACCAAATGTGGAAGACCTACAACCAACCAGACCTGGCTATTTGGTAAAATAAATCAGACAATTAAATTTTGTAGTTTCAATGGTGCATAAGAATATTTGCCCGAAAGAATTGCCAAAACGTATGAAAAACCTAGATATGCAAAAATTAAAATGATTATATGTGAAAGCGGAGAGTTTCTGTATCAGTGAATAAACTAAATTAAAGTTTTGGCATCATAATTCAGAAGGCAGTACTACCAAATGGATGACAAGTGACAAAAATTCAGATTTTTTAGTTATTCATATTCTCTAGAATAGATGCTTATAATGGGTTCCAATTACTTCCAATAGTTTAATTAAGTGCCATATTGAAACATTCTGTTTTCATTCATTTCAACATTCATTCCAAAAGCTTTATGTAGCATCATTCACTTCCACAGTCATTCCAAGAGCATTTTTCTAGCATCTACAGAGAATATAAATGATTTGAAAGTTATTTCTCTTGAGAAACTTGAAAGCAAGTTAAGACACGAGAAAAGCCAAATCATAAATATGCGAATGACGACTAGTAATCATCAGTAAGCACGTGATTGTACATGGTAAGCATAACCAATATTTATGTATTGATTACAATATGCCAGGCACCCTGAACAGCGCAGTAATATGTTATGTTGTTTTATCCTCATAACTCTATAAAGTGTTACTAAGAGCTTCCCAAGTTTACAGGGACTGAGATGTTGACCATCTTGTCCAAGGTTAATCTGTTATGCCCAGATTTTGAGATCCCCAAAGACCACCAGGGAGCCGAGTTCAATGCAAAAGCAAAAGAGCCCTTTATTCAAGCTAGCTTGAGCTCAGTCTCCCACACTCACCGACACAGCGGCGTGGTGTAGAGAAGGAGAGCGAGTTTCAAAAAGTGCGACTGTTTTAGAGGGGCCAGTGGCCAATGAGATTGTAATACAGAAAGTTGCTTAGTAACTGTTTGAACTAGCCTATCACCCTGGCCAGAATTGGCACGCAAGTTTGGCGGGAGAAAAGGCGGGGTTTATATTCTTTCCTGGTCAGGGGTTCCGTGTTCCTATTGGCTAACCCAAACCCAACCCACAGGCGGTCTGGGCCAATTAGCTCACGGGAGGGCTGAGCCACACTCAGACCCTCCCAGAGGCAGGTTCTGTGGGGGCCACACACAAGAAGGCGAGTGTAAGCAAAAGGAGCCAGCCCTGCTCTGCTCCTTCAGATCGAAGTGTCGCATTTAAACCCAGGTGATCTGACTCAAGCACCTCTATTCTTCAGCACTCTGCAGGGAGAATAGCTTAGATTTAGGGTCAAAAGATGCCAAATCTACTCTGTACCACTCACCAGGCTGTGGGATCTTAGACAAATCACTTAACTCCCTTGAGTCTCAAGTTCTTTTTTAAATAAAATAACATAGAAGAGAAGGCTTTATAAGCCCTACAATACTCTGCAAACATCAGCTGTTAATATTTTCATTACAACCTGCAAATAGGTAGTGAAGGAAAACTTTGTACTCTATTACACTAAAAAAAAAAAAAAAAAAAAGACTGTCAAAAAAAAAGATGTTTCGTTTTGGAAATCACAAGAAATTACCAGATAGGGGTTGTTGGAGAAGTGTCAGAGTTCGTTTCCTGCCTGGAAGGGTACAGCCAGCCGAGCCTTATCTTCTTTATGGAAATACACTACTCTGTATTTACGATGAAATTATAGTACTAAGACTACATACATTGATGCTATTTGAATCACTCATGCTGACCCACCAATAGAGAGACATTAAAATAACAAGAATTTGTTATTTCAGCAGTTGGAAAGATATTGGTAATGGTTATGTCAATATGTAGATAATGTCAAAACAGCTCAATGGGACAGCAGGAGGCTTAAGAGAAAGAAACAAACGCTTTCCCCTCTCCAGATTTGCAGTTTTCTAGCATTTCAGAAGGAGTCTGACACATAAAGAGCTCATTGCTCAGACTGTGCAAATGATTGGGGCGTATTTAAATTTTTTATTATTTTTGTTATTGTTGTTATGCTTTCCTGAGGGAACTCTTAGTGGTAAAAAGACAATTAATGTGTCAAATCAGACAGTAAATTGATATGTGATGTCAGTTTCATTGAAACCATCCTCTATCCATATAGTTTTAATCTCATTTATTTTCATTCCTGTCATAATAATACTTCTAAAATATTAATCAGTGCTGTTTTACTTTAGGCATATTTAAATTTTTCCTAAACTTAAGAAGTTAACATTAATTCAATAATTAATATCATTTTTATTCTCCAATCTAATTAGTTCTCTAAAAGGAGAGCTGTATTGTTTCAATATGAAATTCAACCTATTACCCCAGTGAATGTATTTCTCTAACAATATTGTTAAAAAAATTTTAAAGAAAGATAATGAATTTAAGAAATAATTTCATTTGAACATAATCACCATTTGGAGTCCCTGGTCTCAGATTAGCCATTGGTAGTTTATCAGCTGAAAATGTACTCCTATTAAATAGAGGTGAACTTGAAATATGGATTTTTTTTTCCTACTCTGCTCAGATATGAACATTTCATAAAGCTGAAAAAAAATCATAGATTTAAACTGATATATACAATAAAAATGAGAAAAAATTTAGAAAAGAAAACAGTGAACAATATAGGATCTTGATGTTTTATTTTTTTCTTAAGTATGTGCCCGTGTCTCAGTGTCATCAGTCACATGCTGAACTGCACATTCAGATGAGTTTCACTAATAAGAAGAAATCACGTTTTCATATTATGTCACGCTCACAGATTTGTGGGGGAGGTCCTTCGTTGCATCTCATCCCCCTCAGTCAACCAGCACAAAACCGGCCTATCGGCCGAAGGAAAGAGGAAGAAGCCAGTCTACAATAATCACCAAAACATTTTCTGAAAAAGAGCTGGCTGGGAACCTAATGTCAAATTCTCTCAACTCAGACTGTGGAGTGTAGTAGAGGTAGTGGTTTCATGCTTTCTATTATTTAGAATCTATGATCCAAGTTGTACAATGATATTCTCATCTATGTTAGTATACCGAGTAAATTTCACTAAACACAAAAACTGCAAAATTACGCTCAGATTGCTTCTTTTTTATTTCTCATGTGTTGTCTTTTTTTATTTTTTATTATTTTAAAGATTTTATTTATTTATTTGACAGACAGAGATCACAAGTAGGCAGAGGGGGGGGGGAAGCAGGCTCCCCGCTGAGCGGAGAGCCCGATGTGGGGCTCGATCCCAGGACCCTGAGATCATGACCTGAGCCGAAGGCAGAGGCTTCAACCCACTGAGCCACCCAGGTGCCCCATGTGTTGTCTTTTAAACTTGATTTAGTACCAGTCAAATGGAACAATGTCAGAAATCTGGGCACTGAAGGCTAAATCCAATATGAAGCGAAGGGTTGAGAAAATACAAGGTCAACAGGCTGTTCTGAATAATTTACACCCAGAATTTCACTTGGGGACCCGAGTGGGTCTAGAATGCCTAAACCTCACCGGACAATTTCTCAGCTCTCCTCTTATCTTGGGCAGCATACATGTGGCTCGCAAACAGCCCAGCTGCTAGCCTGCCCCGTGGTGATTTCCTGAAGATCTAGCCCTTTCCAATCTAGGAAAAACTGTTTTTGCCAAAATAGAGCTCATTATTAACCTCTCATCAGCAACACAGTGGCAAGAACCTCTGATGTCCAAATTTAATCTTGACATCGTCTTCCTCGGAACTGCAATCAGCAGCAAGAAAGTTAACCAGACTTCTGACAGGTCAAAGAAGGAAAGCCCTCATTCCTACTATTTGAAAGCTACAGTACAATTCACAGAGCATTTCTTAAGCACATGTCACCTCCCATGTGCCCGATGTCTCGGTGAGGTACAAATACAAATACCTAATGCTCTACAATTGCTTACATGAATTCACATCTTCAAAATGATAAAACTTAGGTATAGAGAGGTTAAATAAATCGTCTGTGGTCTCCAGAGCCCATGGTGTTTCTCCTGTGTCTTGCCACCTGAGACATGGCCCTAGGTGTTTCTTAGAATGAGTTTCCAGTAATTAAATACGACATCCCAATGGTGTTAGAAAGAACGAGAGAGAGAGAGAGAGAGAGGTAAGGATCTGTACCTGCCCTTCTCGTAATATCCTCACCTTCGGCATGTTAGAGCCCTGTCGATTCTCTGACAAGCCCCTGAGTGTGCTAACGTTCTCTCCAAGTGTGTTTCAAGCTCAAAAGCTGCATTTAAAATGTCATAGATTTCTGGACACTAATACTCAAAAATGATACACAGCCGAGGTTTCTGGCATTCTTTATGCCCATCTGCTAGCATGGCGTGGTGCCCATTCACAAGGTAATAAGACAATTTCAGGAGGACACAGATGCCAAGTATATCAAGGCTTAGAGTGATAACCTGCAAAATGAAGCAAGCAGCTTTTCTTTTTCTACAATGAGCAGATCCTCCGCAATCAGAGGAGTGACTGCACCAAATCATACCTCCACATCTATTCCATTAGGTGAGATCACATTAGTTGACACAGAGTCGAACACACAGAGGGGACGGCTGTTACTAGTTCAAAACCTTAACTCATTTCTGTTTGTAGGTTACAAAGAAGAATTAAGGTGCATTCCTAGAGAATAAAAGCCCGGCACCCTCACCTCAGCTCAGAGACTGGCATCTGCCACAGAGAGAACGAGTTTTGGATGGAAATTTCCAAATGTATTTTCCAATGTCAGGAAGCTTCACGCCTTTGTTTACTCATGACCAATCAAATCTCAGATCGCATGTGGCTTAGCTGGGCGAGAAGGTTCAAGAGTAGGGATAGTATTGTATTTTCTGTACCTGTAGATATGGCACGACTGTTGACTCCTCTGCCTGGGAATATAGTGACAAGGAAGATATGGTAAACACAGGTTCCCTTCTGAATTCTAGCAAGCATCCTTTGACTAGAGCTGTTTCGTGGAACCTCCTTGAAGGCACATGTTTTGGTCATTTTTCCCTCTCCATATGCTTTTAGGGTATATATTTGAGGTGAAGAGTTGTTTAAAGAGCAAGGGAAGTAAGTGAGGGGGAAAAAAGCAAAAGAGCAGAAGAAATTAGGAGGAAAGGAAAAGAGAGACAGCATTTTGACAATATGTATCTGCTACTAGTTACTCTTAGTTAATTCTTATAGTCAATTCCTTAGTAATAATGCTAAAGAAAAAAATGAGATAATGCAAAGAAATGTCAATTTGCTTAAATTTCCTGTAGTTTCTGAAAACTTACATACCTCTTTTTCTCTCCTTTCTCTGTTTATACGCATAAAATACATATTCTGGAAAACTCTGTGGATACACACACATATACACAAAGATATGTATATGGACATTCATAGACACATATGCATACAGAAATATAGTTTTTTAAACTACTTAGACATAGGTATGTGTACCCCTCCCCCCACATACACATCCCTCATTAGAGATTAGATCTCACATTGTAGTGGAGCCATCCTGCATGGTAGTTAGATAGCTGCATACATATAAGATATTTTCTCTTGGGTGTCTGGGTGGCTCAGTCAGTTAAGCATCTGCCTTCGGCTCCGATCATGTCCCAGGGTCCTGGGATTGACTCATTTATCAGGCTCCCTGCTCAGTGGGGAGACTGCTTCCCCCTCTCCTCCCTGCTCATGCTCCCTGTCCCTATCTCTGTCACTCTCTCTCAAATAAAGAAAATATTTTTTTAAAAAAGGTATTTTCTCTTTTCACAGTTAAAAAAAAGGAAATTAAATGTAAGCTGTCTCACAATAAAGCATTATAAGAACATATATAGATGTGTATGTAAGTACTTGTGTTTAATAGGATTAGTGCGTTTAATACAAGATGATGACCCTCATGGTAAACTGAATTTAACTACATTTCTGAATAATTTATTTATGGTTTAGTACTTACTCAACAGATATTTACTGAACACCTATCGCATTCAAAAATAACTTCCTATCCTTGAAGAATAATAGCTATACTAATACCGATACAAACTTGCTTTTATTTCAAATAATTTTATTTTTTCTCATTTATTCAAGAGATTTCAATGAGTACCATCTGTGTATTAAGAATTGTTTTGGGCTCTGATGTCATTATAAAAATAACATCAGTCCTCAAAGTGTTTAAGGTGTGAGGAAAGATAGAGACTAGAAAAGATATTAACATAGTGTGTTGAGTGACAATGTGCAGAGCACAAAACATAAAAGGTAAAACTCCTTTAGATTTGGTGGTTTGGGAAAACGTCATGGAGTAAATAGTGTCTAAGCTGTTTCTCTGGGGGAACTACTGATATTTAGCCAAAATTGTGTGTGCGTATGCGTGTGTATGCATGAACAGGATTACCTTGGAGAACACTGACATTCCTCATATAAGCGATTTCCACCAGCCATGAAATCCATGTCTAGCTCAGTATGAAGGCAGATAAAGGGAGGTGGGTATCAAATGATGAGAGAATGTGGTTTTAGAGCCAGTTATGAAATGCCTTGATGAAAGACATAATGTTGGGACCAATATATCTCTTCATAGTGGTCCCATACATTTTATAGCTCTGTGCAATAATGTTGGCATTTATCAAATGAAGGACAAAAAGATCCTGAGAAGAGTTTAAGTGAAAAACCACTAAGACAAGAAAGAACCCCCTAAAGAAGCAGAGCCTTAGCTCTACCTAAGGATTGTTGAGTATAAGAATGTGGAAGATCCTTCTCTACTTAAAGTGGGGTGAGAGGTATCATTAAGTTTCAGGAAGGAGGGACTACTTTTGTGTTATCTACTAACAGATAATAAGTATTATCTCTCTCTCTTTCATCTACATATCTATGTACCAAAGTATAAGGAAAAGAAGGAAAGAAAAGTGGGGGAGGTGGGAGGAAAGAAGAAAGGGGGAGAGGGAGGGAGGAAGGAAGAGGAATAGATCAACTAAGTATAAATTGATTCAGGCTCCTTGGAATTTTATAAGTGTGATTCTCATTTAAGAGTGGGAGTCATCTAGACCTATGATACTGGGAGAAGTCCTTGAATTTAAATGTGTTAAAGAATCATCACAGGGGAATGTTGTAAGTGCATTCCATGTTTCTCCTCCAAAAGATTATGATTCAGTTGGTCTGGAAGAAGGTCCAATAACCTCTCCTAGATATATCTAACATAGGGGGTTTAGACCACACTTTGAGAAACATTGCCTTAAGAAATTCTAAATACCCCTTCCAGCCTTATGATTTATCTACAGGTAGAGATTTAGTTCTAGAGTTCCACAGTTGTTTTGGTGGAGAAGGAAAAGTGACCACTTTTCTAAAGCGCGTTAAAGTTATCAGAGATCTTGGAAACATGCTTTGAATCTGTAAATGTATATTATAATACATTATATACACATATATAATTCTGCTTCAATTTTAACCTCAGACCTGAATAAATTCAACACTGCATATCTTTATTTTCTGAAAAGGATGACTTTGATTTAAGAGAAAAAGCCAGTTACAGGGAGAAAAAAAAAAAAAAAGAAGGAGAGAAGGAGAGGAGGAAACAGAAAAGCTGTCTATAAAGGAGTTGAAGTCACTTTCAATGTGTATCATTTTTAGCTTAGCCAAAGAAAAGAGTGAAAACTGGACTATTGAAAAATTCACGTAGTTTGAATCATGAACATTTCTCAAACAAATGAAGGAAAATGAACATAAAAAATAGAAACACATCTGATCTGACTTACTGTCCCCTCACCCCCATCAATGTAATAAGGGATTGACATTTGAAAAAAATATGTAGTCAAGCCCTACCAGTTTAACCGAACAATAAACAAGAAGAACTCTGCAGCCCAGTGTTTCAGCTCTGCTTTACAGCATGAGTAACTTCAAATCTAATTAGGATGGGAAATTTTGCCTGAACAAGTCTGAAAAGTATTGAGCAATTTCCTAGCAGTCATGACACTGATTCTGGGTATGTACTAGAGGGAAGTTCAGCAAGGCACAAGGGCATAAAACACCACTGAAAGTGAGAGGGACAAGAGCAGGATGTAATAAAAAGTGCAAGGACTTTGGAACAAAATAGAATTGGGAATAAGTTCTACACAGTTCTGCCATTCACTAGATTTCTGCCCTTGGTGCAAATTACTTATCCTCTTTGAGACTTCGTTTTCTTATCTGAAAATAGAGTTGAGAATAAATTCTTCCGCAAAATTATGTGAATGAAGTTAGGTAAGAAACCTAGCTCGGTGCATGATCCATAACAAATTCATATTTGATCATCCGCAGAGATTACTTTTAGAATGTTGGGGACTCGAACACCCAAACAACAAGTGGAGAAAATGTCATGGGGATGTCGGTCGTCATGTTCACTGCTGCTCTGCAACTAAAATATCATCCAAAGAGTAGTTCTAGATGCTATGCTGGTAAACTGCGTGGGAACAATTAATAATTGACTATTTTCTGAGAGGATTGAGATGGTTTCCGTCTGACGATTTCTTCCACTCTAGCATGTGCACATGCTGGGTTAATAGGATACTGCATTGAGACAACACCTGATATTTCTCCCTCCTGCAGTCCCCCATGGTTGTATCTAGTACCCTCATTGTGCCATTCGTCATCTTCTGGGGGAAGGGTCAGGAAGTTAAGGAAGAGTTAATGAAGAAAGGAGTCAGCTTTGAGGTCCAATCACAGAGATGAATAATCTTGAAAAGCAAGCAAGAAAAGACAAAGGATCCTGTGAAAGTATTTCCTGAAAATTACAAATAAAAAGCTTAAAGGGTATAGAAGAAGAAAGTTTATGCCCAAAACCAGTGAGTTGAAAAGGATACCAGATAAAGTAAAAGATTATTTTTGCAGTACAGAGAAAGATGAAAACTTCTGTCTGGATTGAAAGAAGGAGAAGAGATGGAAGGGGACAGTGAGCAGAAGGGCAGGGCTTTGGGCATAAAAGGAGTGCAGAAGGAGAGAGCTGAGTTGTTTTATTGGCTTTTGCCCCTTCTCATCCTCTGTTTTCACAAATGCCTAATCATGGTGCTAATCATGGGGGCTCCGTGCAACAGGATCAACAAGTGAGTGAGATACTGACAGGATAGGTTTGAGGACAGACTCTAAGAGGGCAGCCACCAAACATGGTGAGGGAAAATACCTGAAAGGTTATGGAGCCTCCAAGAGAGATGCAGAAGGGCTGAGAGAATTTCAGTGGACAAGAGGAGACAACATGTATTGACAGGACACCTGACCAGATGTAACTTGGATCATACAAGCTGAGGACCACACAATACGATCATAGATGCCTACTGCAGATACAGTCAAGAAAAAGGCTGAAGTCACAAGGCTGAGTAGAATGAATTGAACCTCAGTGAAGACAAGGGTGTGCCTGTGGGCCACGGCCTCCATACCAGAAACAGGCCCCAGAATGCCCCCGATAGGAAGGGGAAGATAAAGGAAGAAGATTCCTGAATTAACTGAGTGTGTCTCAGAAAGAGACTAGGAGAAATTGAAAAGACTGAGCTTACTTTGGACCGGCAAGGTGACTAATTGCACAGAAATCATGGAAAAGTTCCATGGCTTTTCATAGTTTTTGCCTATATTTTGTTGTTCTGCAACACTACATAGTATTATGTAGTCTATTATTACCAGTCTATTATTATCATAAAAGCAGATTTAATGCATGTTTAATTCTAGAAGTATTCAAGAATATTGCAGCAAAAAAATGGGAAGGGGAAGAAGGAGAAAAGTTGCCATTGTTGTGGCAGCAGAGAGACACACATAGCCTGCATCCCAGTATCTGACATGAGCATGATGCTCAATTATTTAGTTTTAAAAGATATCTATATAATAACTAAAAGAATAGTTTTCATTTTTGAAAATGATTTGTAGGTGGGTATTTCTTAGAGTTGAAGTCATGCCTCTACACATTTTCCATGATTCGATATTTATACTATGCCTTTCCCTCCCTCCCCTACCTCCTGCCTCCCCTTCCCCTCCCCCACCTTCCTTCTGGATGATAAAAATTGATCATGGTCCTGTAGGAAATTATTTCAAGTAAAAGCTGTCATTATTTTTCTCATTGTTTTCAATACAGTGAGATGGCATTTTGTGTCTGAATTCACTATCTGTATTTTGTCATCACAGGCAAATGTTAGGTCTTTCTTTAAAATCCCCAGATTCCAAAAACTTTAAAAAAAATTAAAAATAAATAAGTAAAATCCCCAGATTCCATAACAGAACTTATAATGGCCCAATGTTTTGCTCCTTTGATGATGCACCAGTGTCTATCCCAAATCATTTCTGTTGTGTTTTTTAATTCCCTCTTATCCACCACGTGCTAATAACAAGATGGACAATCAAAGAGTACCTTAATTTTATCTCTTTTGCTGTTTCTTCAGTGGACCTAACTCCATTCATTGAATCATTCAACAAGTATTTTTTTTTTTAAGATTTTATTTTTTATTTATTTTAACAGAGAGACCACAAGCAGGCAGAGAGGGAGGCAGAGGCAGAGAGAGGAGCAGGCTCCCTGTCGAGCAAGGAGCCCGATGTGGGACTCGATCCCAGGACACTGGGATCATGACCTGAGCCAAAGGCAGCCGCCCAACCAACTGAGCCACCCAGGCGTCCCATTCAACAAGTATTTATTGAGGATCTATCATGTACCAGACCAGAAGATCTATTACTTTAAATTTTTGAAGAAAGTTGATATTTCACTAATCTTACTAATATATTTAGCCAATCAGCATCTCTATTATCTGCTTAAGTTGGAAAGCATTTAAATGTCTTAATTAATGTTCAGAATGATAGTTTCCACATCCCGGGCTCCTGATCACTCCTGAAATGATGACCTCATACCTGTACTATGAGCTTTTGAAACTTAGAGGAAACATAGGTTCTAAAAATAAGGATATAATCCTTATGATAGATCATAAGAAACTGACTCATAGCCATATGACTGGGCTACAGACTCTATCTGTGGTTCATGTACAGGTTGTAATGTGCAAACACTTCTGCTATACCATACAACAACTCCAGAGGGCACCATTCAAAGCAACTGTGGTAAAAATGGGATTTCTGGCATCATACAGCATGGTGGCCCTACAAACCATTTTATAAACTCCGCCACCACCACCACCTCTGCTCCTTCTTTCTTGATGAGAGAACTTTAAATTTACTTGTGTGGTTATCGATAGGTGACCCTTTCTCACCACAGGGACTGATTTAAGATTGATCTCAGCCAGTCCCAGAGGTTCTACCCCACTGCTCATCATGGTTTAAACACAAAAATGGGACCCAGTAATGGGTAAGAGTTAATCATCGATGGCTTCTGGGAAAGCGTCTTCTCTAGACTGGAAGAGACATGGAGAAAAACACTCTTCTTTCACTGTATGTAGTCTCATCTCTAGTGATGTCTGAGGCTGCTGCACGTACAATGTGGAAGAAATGGCACTAAAATGATCAAGATAGTAGAGTGGAAACTGAGAACGGCCCCACTCACAAATTTCTACTGGGGGGCAAATAAATTCCTTAGCACTGACGCTGCCGTCAGTGGCTCCTTCTGTTTGCAGCCCAAAGCATCCTTACTGACAGTCACGAATTTAACTACTCCATTCATCAGTATGGAAATGATAGGATAGAAAGTTTCTGTAACTTCTTGAAGTTAGTGAGCAGGAAGTATAAAAACAAACCAACAAGCAAACAAACAAAAACAGCTTTCTGGTGTTCCTAGCTGTCTCACTATGGGGCTGCAAGTCAGTGACTGAATTTACTAAGGATATAGTAGATATTCAGTATTTACTGATTACTGTGGGAGGGTGGAAAGATGGGAGTAAATACATGAACTTGATTGTTTTTATTAAGTGAATTGGCTCCAATACTTGACCAGAACATAGTCTGCTCTCCTCAATCATATTTGATCCACATAATACCCCGGCATCCCCCTAAGGGGTCATTCTTTCCGCTCTTCTATAACTCATATCCTGGTTTTCCTCTGCTTCTCTTCCCCCTCCTTCACCCAGAGAGTTGAAACGCTGACCATTTCATGGGTATCAGACCTCACTGGAAAACAAAAAATATTTATACTTAGTGATGATAACTATTAAACTACAGCCCAGATTTCTCCTATGCAGTACGACCCAAACTTGTCATTTTTGGAAACTAATAATAACAATGGCAACCGCCTTGGAAGGAGGCACCTGAGATAGCAAACGCATTCTATTTAAAGATGCTTTTGTCTGATTATCTGTACACCTATGCTAATGAGAAGGTGACTAAGCTTACAGTCTCTTTCTTGACTTTACACGTTTTGGGAGTCATTCTTCACATCTATTACCCCCTAATAGGAGAGAGTACCAAAAAAGGGGGGCGTTTGTGTTAGAATGCTCTAGTTAACCAGCATACCAAGTCACTTGACAATGGCTGGCCTGGCGGGGGTCCAATGTGGGGGATTCTTCATAGATATTCTGCACATCTTCACCCCAGTGATGACTGTAAAGTATAGTGGAGCATTTATGTATCAGGAAAAAAAAAAAAGAGAGAGAGAGTGAAAGAGAAGAAAAGTGTGAAAAAAGGAAAGGTGAATGAAAAAAGGAAAGGTGAATGAAAATTAGTATCCAGGGGGGGAAAAAAACACAGTATTTAGGGTTCTCAGAAGGCGAATTTTATTTTTCTTCTTTTGAATTTAAAAAATGCACATGGCTTGTGGCCTTAAGGAGAGAAGTACAGGAACAAGGCTGCTTTTGTACTCTATTAAGGTTGAGATTAAAGTCCCTACTGATAAACTGAACATTCTTTAAAAGTGACCAGAAGCAAACAGTGTCTGTTTGCTGCTACTTTATTACAAAGACACCACTGAGAATAGCTAAGAATATACTATTTGATCTTTAACAGGTTGACCAAATGATTGCAGTTGGCTCCAGTACATGAGATGCTTTCTGCAAATTATTGTTTCTGGTTATAAACCTTTATAATATCTCAGAATGAATTATGTATGTATTTCATGTTTTCTTTTCTGTTATCAGCCTTGATGTTCTCATTTCAAGTTTCACCCTAGCCTCCTAATAATGCAATATTGAGGCCATTCAGACACTAATTATGCCTCCGTGGCTTTTTTGAAATGACTAAATCAGCATCAGTTCTATAATTATCATTAGCAAGTTTGTATCAGTAGCTCACATCACTTGAAAAGCTCAACTTAAATGATTTGTGAATGTACTCATCTAATACATTGAATACTCTCTATAGATACACACAGGTGCTTGCATATTGCTTTATGTAAAATAGAAAGCCTGTACATGTATATTGCATGAAATATATTTTCAATGCAATATTAAAACATTGTTTCCATAGCTTGAAATATTAAGCTACACAGAGACACCCAAGATACCTGTGCTTTAAAAGCTTAGTTGGGGTGAACGGTGTAAGGAAATAGAAAACTATTACTCATACTTAAGGTTAGATCTGATGTCTTCCTCATTTTCAGTATGTTCAAATAGGAATCTGGCAAAGATGATTGACAGGAAGAAGTATCCAAATGTAATTCCTCTGTATTTTCATTGTTTCTGTTCTTGAATTATTGATATTGCCAGTAGTCATTTGCCATGAAAACAAATCAAGTTATGTATGGTAAGCACTTCCCTGAATGCAACACTTTTATATTTTAAAAAATGTTTACAGTATGCCAATTTTTATAATTTAACAAAATGGCAAACTGGTGGGGAAAATAACTACAGCAAAATAAAAGCACAGTGCAAATTAAAATCTTAATTCTGTAACGAAATATACAGATGCTGTGTGGAAAAATATTACAGGAGAAAAAAAAAAAATCCCACCAGCTACTGAGAGAGGCTATGAAGATTTCTTTGTGGCACTTAGAAGGGAAAGACTCACCTTAAACAGGAAAACCTGATAAGAATTTCTGAATTTAGGTCTCTTTAGGAATAGTGGGACATACATCAAAAGCTAAGCCATTGTACTTCCAGTGACAATCTTTTTTTTTTTCACACCACCTAATACTAGATCCTTGTTTTGTACAAAAAACTTGTGCCAGGCTGTAGTATTTTATGACCTACATTATTACCCTCTGGGTAGTGAAATGATGGTGCCAAACTAATTATTGCTTTGTCTAATTTTAAATCCAGGTCTATGGAGATTAACAGCTTGCACATTAATTCAAAGCACCAACAGCCCACCTAACCTAATGCCGTTTTAAATGAATTAAAAATCCTGTTTAGGAAACTTTAATATACTTTAAATGAAGAAAATGTGCGTCTATATTTTTATTCAGTATATAAAAACCAAATCCACTTTGCTTATTTTGCTAGCTCACACATACTCCAGGGATGAACTTTTCTTATCTTCAGGCATTACTTGTCTTGCAAATGAAATACCTGCTAAGCTAAAAGCACAGCCTGAGTAGAACTGATTGTAAAGTGATGGTGGTTGAGAAGTGGGGGGGGAGAAGGAGGTCAAATAATGAGAAGAAAGACTATAGAAAGACTACATCGGACAGAGGAAAAAAACCCACTCTATTCCAATGTATTGTCCCTTTTTATATCTTTGACATTAAATGAATGCCTTTAAACACACTGACATTTTGTAATATTACAAAATGAACGTGCAGTATTGAGCAATCAATACAAATAACCCATCTATAAAAAAGTCAAGGAAGCATATCACCAAATTCTACAAGAAGGATTGACAGTTTGAGGGACCAGAAAATGATAGACCATTGCAATCACTCCCCAGCCGGTCTCCTCGTTTCCAGTTCTATTAGCTGTATCTTCTTAAAGCAGGTCTCAGACCACATAAATCTCTTGCTTAAAAACCTTCCAGAGCTTCCTGTTACCTACCTACTGAAATGCAAACCTCTCATCCAAAGAATGAATGAATTTCCTCCACCGTGTATCCCCAGTTCTCACTTCTTCCTGTTGCCCCTTCCGTGCCTGTGTGAAGCCAAAGCTTCAACCCAACTTGATTAAACGCTGTTTCCTGCAAAGGCTTTCATAATTTCCTTCCTCACTGCCTTTGTCCATGCCTACTACCTCTACACCTCAGCTCATCAATTCCCCTCAATAAGCCTTTATTCGGGATTGTCACCATTTTAAGCAGGGTGGTGGGGGCGGAGATACAAAACCGAAACCAAAGCTGGGAGTTACCAGGATTGCCTGCCCTCAGGGAACGTTACAACCTAACTGGGGGTTCAAATAGAAAGATACTTAAAACGTGATGTTAAAGTGCAGAGAGAGAGAGAGAGAGAGAGTTGTGTTCTGAGGAGAGCCCAGGGAAAAGATGCTGAAGAGCCACACCACCCACCCCCTCCGCCCCCAACCCCGAAAGTTTGGGAGGTCTTCTTGGGGGAGGTAAATGCTGAGAGTCTGAGCGAGGTAGCCCACAGAAGAAGAGGGGAAACCAGAGGGCACGGTGAAAATCAAGGCACAGAAGAGACAGACAACGTGGCATACACAGACTTCAGACTACAAGCGGTTTGTTGTACTGGAGCTTAAAGTTGAGACTACAAAGACCAGGAAAACGGTCCTCTCCTTCATGAAAGAACCCGTATCTTCCTCTAGACAGACCCCTTTATGAGTCACTTATTCACTTTGAACTATATTTATCTGGCTTTATCCATAAAACGTTAATGTCAGTTTCCTTTAAATCTTCTGCAATTTTTAGTGCAATACTTGTAACCACAGTAAGTGTTCAGTACTATGTGTATTTTCTAAATGAAATTGAGAACCATACAGAATCAGGCAGAGGCTGCAGCAAATGTATGAACACTACTACTAGTTCAAGAGTGAATGAAAATGTTCAATCCTCAGATTATTAGAAGAAAACACTTTAGCATAACCAAGAAAACATCTCAAGTGAACCTCTTAGGATTTTCTAGTTGTCTCTCCACTGCAGGGTTAGGTCACTGGGGAGATATATGGACCACTCTAATACCCTTTGACAGTACCTGTATTCAAGTGTAATTCTAACAAATTGAGTAATTTTACTAAAATGAGGTCAAGGTTTTCACTAGTTTTTTTTTGGGCGGGGAAGGGGCATAAGAATTTTCTAGTATTCTTAGTTGAAATGAAGTACAAATAAAGATCCTTAAAATAAACTGCATTTTTATGCAAACATAAAAAAATAATACCAGTAATTGCATTATTATAAGAGCTACTTTAAATTTGGTGAGCAATATGAAAAAAATGTGTAGGTCTAACAGCTAGTAAGTCCTGGAATATTTTGGAAACACAATAGTGTGGAAGAAGATATGACTAGTTTAATGTTTTATTAAAATAATTGAGTTTGACACTAAATAGCAGAATTTATAAATTAAATTGAATTATGTTTAGCATTTTATGAAAAACTCAACATTTTAGCACCCCAAACTTATTTTTGTCTTTAAAACACCTTGCCACCCTCATCTTCTTATCTTTACAGTGCTCTGTCTACCCCTATCTTGTCCTTCTATTTTCTTCTCCCATCATCTATGTATACATCTCTATGTCTAACCTGGGCCAAATTACCCTTAGTCCAGGCAAACAAGAATATGGTCATTTGCACAATCGCATTCAGTATCATCTTGCTTATTTCCTTACTGTTTACTTTGATTGTTGTAGCTTATATGTGCCCTGAGAATAAGAACACAAAAGTAGAAGAATCTTTCCTCCCTGAATTAGCTTGAGAGGAACATGCACGCACACACACACACACACACACACACACACACTCTTCCTGAAGGAAGAAAAAGAATAGTGATGCTTATTTTTCTTTAGTTTTCTTACAAAGCTCGAGTCAGACTACACTGTGTTAAAAATTCATTATATTTGTCCTTTCTACATTAAAAAGAAATTAAAATTTAAAAAAAGAAAGAAGCAATGGGCTTACTGCAGTGGGGAAAAAATTAGTTTGATTAGTTTTTCACTGAATTAACTGTTTTCTTGATTAGCCAGTCCACTTTCTTTAAAGACTCAGTTTCTCCTCTTGGATTCATCACAAGAAAAGTTTCTTAAGAACATTGTAGAGATGGATGTCGGTTACAACCAGAAACATTTCTTTTGAATAAAAGCTTTAAAAATAAATGTGGCTAGAATATGGTGACTTAAAATGTTAATCATATCACATCATTAAAGATAGTTTTATTAAAACAATAAAAACCACAAACATTGTGCTAATTTTATGAAGAATACATCTTTTTGAAAAAAAAGTCAAATTTCACCTTCCTTTGCAAAAAAAGTAATGGAGAAAAGCAACCTTTATCCATACCTGTAAAAAAAAGGTAGAAATAGTGGGGTGACATACTCCATAATGGATCTTATTAGTCATGCAAATCCCATAATATATATGCTATTATGTAAACATTTTTTCCTGGAGTATATGTAATTTTGGACAGTTTCGAAATGCTATGCAAATACATGCAGTGCTCTTTTGAAGAGCTTGCTTTTCTTTGATTCCAAAGTTAATTATATTCATTTATATGTCGAATGACAAATTCTATAATCTGTATTTCAAATGAATATACAAAGGAGTTGAAAAAGGTATACTTATTGATTCATCAACTCCTGCTAACCACACTTTTTCTTGCCCCTTTTTAAAAGTAGTGCTTATTTTGTTTTAGATATTGAAAATGAATTTAAGTTGATCATGAATATATATATACGCACACACATAACATATATATTACATATTATTTTCCTCAGTGGATATTCTATCCTATATATTTTATTTGGCATTTGGGTTTAGATAAGAAACTGTAATTCAATATGAGGAATTTAGTGCTAAAGGTTGATGAGCTTTGAACTTTTTTTAACAAACAAGGACAGAGCAGTTTTGCTTGAACTGCACAGAGCATCTGCCATGTGTCCAGAGGACTTCTCATCGTCATTCTCCAAATGGGCAATAACTGAAATTTTAAGTTCTTCACAGTTGTTGTTTTTTAATTCATCTGTACTCCATCCAACAGTGACCCATAGATATTTTTCTACACTTATTTCTTTGTGGTGAAATCCAATGGGCAACTTTTCATAATATCGTTTTCAAAGCTATCTTGTACAACATAACTAAAGGGGCTCCAGTGTTCTCTGTTACATCAGAATAAAGTTCTTCTGTTTTATTTTGAAGTCTGGTTTAAAAAAATGCACAGAAAGGTCAAATCCATTCCAAATAGAAATCTCATTCTTCAGAAATATTTGGTAAGATCTTGAATCACTTTGTTTTGTCTTTTAAATTCTGTCATCTGCCTAGATTTAAATAAAATAATTTTTCTTTCTCATTGTGTTAGCTAAATGCATCCATTCAATGGCTATCCATTCACAGGTAAGAAAATCACAAAAGGAGAATGAAGTTAATTTCAAAGTATATATGTGTAATCTTTTAAAAGCTGCATTTCATCATCTGGAGAGCTGCAATTTAGTCTATTAGATCTATAGAAGAAGCAGGGAGAAATGTGAACACCAGTTAGGAGGAGGGTCAGTCCTAAACAAGTCTATTTTCGTTTCCAAACTTCAAAGGTAACATTCTCAGCTTCATGGACTCCTGGTCGAATATATAATTTGCCTCTTTCATTCTTAGCTTGTTGAAATGGAGCGGACTGGATGTCCACCAGGCCAAAGTATAAACTTCCCATTTATCTATTAAAGTCATATTTAAAGAAAACGAAGAGAAATTTATTACCTCACTCACTCTCTTGCTCATTACAATTCCTAAAGAACTTTGCCGGGCACATTATCTCGTAGACATCATGATCAAATGTTATTGTTTGCTTTATTATCTCAGTTGGATGGTTGGCTACTCTAGAATGAAATAGGTTGAAGGCAATCCTCGCAGCCTAGAAGTCTGAATGAGGTTCCCATTCAAATGATCCTGGTTGTTTGGGGGTGGGGCGGGGTGATTAGTAAACCAACTGAGCTTACACTGCATAGTAAGCGTCTGGATGCAGCACATTTACATCTAACAAGAGGCCCCAGAAAACGTGTGTGTGTTTCTTAAACCTTATGTTCCGAACAAAAGGCTATCTCAGCAACAGACAATCAGCACTGCATTGCTCCCTGGGATGCGAGCAACACACTCAACTGCACATTTCATTCTTCCTCAGCTCCCAGCACCACAAAGCCCCTACTCTCTTCCCACTCCTGGGTCCTCAGCTTGCTCCATAGAAGGGGGTTGGGAAAGCAAGAGGCTAACGTCTATGCTGGCGCACCAGCAGCCTGCACCGGGGCCCCCCAGGCGCTGCTTTCCCTGGCCCGAGCCGCCTGGGGGAGGTAGGGAGGGGAACCAGGAAAGCGCGAGAGTGGACCGCACACCTAGACACTTATGATTTTATTTATTCACAAGGAGGCGGGGGAGGCGAACCGGCTTAATACGGATCCCCGCCCCCCCCCCCCCCGAAGTTGCCTCTTCTTAGCAGATAAAAGTCATTTTCTGGCTGGTGCTGTGGGCCCAGGGGAGAGTGCGAGTGAGGTCCTGGCTTCTCGGGGCCAGATCCTGTCCTGTGTGCGGAGTCCTGGGGGTTGGGGAAGGGTGGACTGGCCGCAGCTGTCGAGAGGGCCAGGAACCGGCAGGGAGGGGCCCAAGGGCGCGAGAGCCGCGCAGCCCCGTCCCAGGCTCTCCCAGGCTGGCTGGGGCGCGCAAGGGCCGGCTGGTCACGCGTGGGAAAGAAAGGCCCCTTCCCCCGCCCCCCCCACGCCCCCGCACCTCAAGGCATTCCTCCCCTTTCCCCAGGCTGGGACGCCCGGGAGTGCGGGCAGTGAGAGCTCCGGGTGCCCGCGCGCGTAATCATGACCTCGGGGCCCCCTCCGGGCCGCGTGAGCGCGTCGGCGAGGCTGGGCGGCCGCCGCGGCCCCGGCCGTGTAACATGACCCGAGCCGCTGGCCGGCCAGCGCGGCGCGGCCATTGAGCCCTCCCTGCCCATGAATCTCTGGCGCGTCTCTCGCTCGCTCGCCCGCTCGCCTCCCGCCTCCCTTTCTCCCCCTCCAGCTCCGCGGGCTCCGTGCGCCTCTCCCTCTCCCTCCCGGTCCTCCTGCTGCCCGTCTCTCTCCACTGCCCGCCTCTCGCCACTGCCTCTCGTCTTCTCTCCCTCTCGGCAGCCTCCGTCTCTTTCTCCCTCTCTCCTTTGAAAACTGATCTTTGGCTCTTAGTGTGAAAGTGATTTGAATTTGGCTCGGCGGCGCTCTGCGCCTGCGCCCAGCCTCTGGCATGCTGGCTCCTTCCAAGCAGCTGTTTTGGGTTTGAAATTCCAACATGGCAGAGGCTGCAGTCCGTCTTCCCTTCAAAAACTTGGAATGATTTCAAATCATAGGCACCTTCACTTAACCCTAGCTTCCATTCATCAGCAAACACATCGGATCGATGCTACGCTAACCTATCGGGTTTTCGCTCCGCGCGTTCAGGTAAGAGGAGCTTCGTAGTTTTCTACCATCTGTTTAAATTTGTTTTTGTTTTTGTTTGTTTTATTTTTTAAGACTATAAATAAATCCAAGACCCGTAATAAAAAGAGATCTTCCAGTTGTGCCGTAAACATTAAATTTAATTTGCATTCGCTTCCATTCTGTACGCCAACCTGCTGTCTAATTTCTCTGTACAAAGTAGCCCTGAAACATTATAATGCATATTTTTGATGCTTAATCATTGTAACAATAGTATTGGATTAAGAGTTCGCGATAGCAAGAATCTCGTTTTCCGCTATATTGGGCTTACTTATTACTATCTTTTTACTTCAAAAATAAAAAATAAGAAAGCGGAGCCGTAGGGTGGGGCTAGACTTTCTTCGGGAACTAACTTCTAAGTAAATAAGAAGTGTAAATAAGAATCTTGCACACACAAAAAGTTGAGGTTAAATTACAGTCTCGTGGCTGGAGGAACGTGAAAATGTCAGAAGATCGGTTGCAGAAAAATGTAAGCACATCGTCGTGGAGGGGGTACAGCGTGGTGGGCGTATTGTTGGCAAGGAACGGGAGAGAAAGATGTATAATTTAATGGTATATACAATCCACTGATCCTATTACCGTCCTCCCCGGAGCTCTTGTTAGTTTCAATGGGAGTGAGTGAAATTGACATGGACTTGCATTCCTGGTCATGTGCTTTTTTTCCTTTCTTTCTTCTCCTGTGATCTGAGATCCCCTTTTTGTTGATGTTGCTTTCCCCCTTAATTATATGCATGTAGGTTAAATGAATACCTGACGAAAGGGCCCACGTTTCAAGGCAGTGACATTTGATAGCTGAGAGGAAAAGTGGCTTTAATGAAAAGCAACCTTTGGAATTCCTGCTTGTGAGAAATCCAATTCAGCTTTTTGTGCTGCCAGCAAGAAATGATCAGTAGCACCAGTGTTTATGGTATGTCAGTTTTGGAATTTACTTCCTTTGCATCTAAATAGGAAAGACAAATTAAATAGCATGATAAAAACCATTGAAGACTCTTCTTGGGAAGCAGATGCTCATGATATATAATTCCTTTAAATATATATATGTATATTTTAATCTGTCAAAATGCTTGTTTGCTTTTGCTATCACTTGTTTATATTTCAGTTTTGATTAATAGATTACTGGAGTCCACTTTTATCGGTTTTAGCGGTAATACCAAAGTTGCATGTTACTAGTAATGCACTATATAACCGCTCAAGTCAAATGGTATGTAAATTAGTTAAACTCAGTGTGGGGTTTTTTGGGGAGGAGGCTGGGTGGAGAGGGGAGAGGGCGGGAGTGTAGGGAAAGACTGCTTACTAATGAAAGTATATATATATATATATGTATGTACACACACAAAACTGGATGAATTTTTTTTTCTCAACCTATTAATGCAATTTGACTATCTGCTCTCTGGATGATTACACTTTGTGGAGTAATCAGTTCTTCTGAGTGTGGTTTTTTTTGGGTGAGTGAGTGAAGGGGTATCTTTTACATAAAAATAAAAAATATATTTTGATTACTTTAAGTCCTTAATGCCTTTTAAGAAATAGTGGTAGTTTTTTTTTTCCTTGCCATTCACTTGTCTGCCTGTCAGTGCTTTTTACTTTTAACCTGTGACAGAATTAAATAATCAAGCACTGAAATTGACTTTGTTTGAAATCGCTCTTTCCTCTTTCTTCACAAAAAAAAAAAAAAAAGGTCAGATAAATGGAGTGAGAGGGGGTTTTCAATAGCTCTTGTGACAGTGTCGTGTGTACACTTTGTGATATTCAATTAAGACTGAGAGGGAACAACAACAAAAAGATGTTAAAAGTATTTTGCCTAACCATAGGATATATCCACTTTATACTGGTTTGGGTTTTTGTTGTTGTTGTTGTTGTTTGTATGTGTGTGTCTTTTTTTTTTTTTTTTTTTGGTTACATTTACCCCACCATCATGCATTCACCCTGAAAAGCAAGAGAAGGAAAGGGAGAATGTGAAAGAAAGAAATAGCAGTGGGGCAAAGCTGCCAGGGGTCTGTAATGTGGCCGTGGTTCCTGCTCTCTCATAACACAAATGTGAATACAAGGAAAGGCACTACAGGAGCCGTTGCGCGAGACACACTTTTGGTTGGACTCCGGTGACTATTGAGCTAAACACACACTGCTCTCCCACGATAGAAAAGGATTTGAATTTTGCATTTGGAACTTGTTGACTTTGAAGCGATCAATAAGAAGACTGTTTATTTTAGATGCACATAATTTGCCCTGAGAAATGTTTTAAGGAGGAGAGAGCACAGCTTTTTTTCCCCCGGAGCTGTTGGAGCGAATGGGATTGCCAGATGGGCGATTTCCCTCTGTGATGTTAAAGCTGTAATATATATTCAGAGCAGATTGGGCTGCTGCCTGTGATGAGGAGGATATTACATTTATAAATTTTAAATCGGAGCTCGGACAATGTGCTGAGAGCAGAAATTGGATGGTTTGACTGTTCACCGTATTGATACTTAAATGTGATTTCTGAGTAGTAGTAATAATAATCATTGCAATAATATGTAAAAAACATGTTGGGGTAGGCAATCATATAATTCATGACATTTAACAGCAGATTTAAGTGTGTAAATTGCCCACTCCTCTGTCTCTGCTTACTATTAAATAATAGTCACATAATTTATTTCTCTGTGTTTAAATGCTTGTTGTGTAAATGATGGTCACTCAGGAGCCTTATCACACACTAGAATTCTGGGGAGGAAAAGTTTATATATATATATATATTTATATTTATATTCATATATATTTATATATATATATATAAAGTAGACACTTGTGTATATGTATAAAGTGGCATTAGCGGTTCCTATTCTGTAATTCTATCACTCTGATTATTTTTAGATTTTGTTTGTCTCAAACGCATGGCCTAAAGGAACCAGAGCTACAAACCTAAAAGGCTGGAAAGTGGGCAAGTGCTCTCACTCTGGCAGCTCTGCTGTTGCAAATTAAAAGTGTGTTGTGGTCAGGAAATGAAAGCTACAATGTCTCTTTTGAACAAGTCGTTTATCAAGAGAAACATCTATCAGGGACTGCCTTGTCACATTGATTCTCTAAAAGTTAGGTCCGAGGTAGAAGCTGCTTTGATGTTTTTGATCCTAAATTTAATACAACAGAAAAAAAGCAAGGATATTATGACCAGAATAGATTAAAAAAAATGTTTCCTGGAACCAACAAGATCTATTTATTAGTACTGTACTATGTGTGAAGTTTTTTGGACATAAGAGTTGAAAGGTTGAAGGGGAAACCCTAGCCTTTATAAACTGATGGTTGTTATATATGTATTTATAATACATTCAGTTATAGCTAGCTTCTTGGTTCACATGGACATTTTGAAAATAGATCGTTTTAAAGGGAAAATTATTTGGAGAGGGTGTTTTGGAACAATACGCAGAGTTTTCATTCATTCATATTTTAGCGTCACCCTCTTCTTTCATCCTCTCTTTTAGTTCTTTATTGCTGTTTCCTCTCATCATTATATGTGTGACATATTAGCATTTCTTTGGGAAAGAAACGGTTTTTTCTATAAAAGCCATTTCCCAAAACATGCTTGCTCACATCAGCTTTATTGTTTGTTAATTGTGCATGTGGATGGTTGTCAATGCAAACTCCATAGACTCACTCAAGTCTTTTGGAATTCCGGCCTGAACATATAGGTAGGTAACAAATAAACCATGCCATGTATTCTTGAATCAGAATGTGTTGCATACATTATTCAAATTTTAAAAGGTATTATTAAGAAAATGACCAATCAAGAAATTTTGTGTGTGTGTGTGTGTGTGAAAGCAGTTAAAAGCAGCCTGCTTCATTTTGGGAGGCAAAGATAGGAGAGAAGTGTTCCTTTGAAATAGTTTTTGGATACTTATACTGCTGCTGGCTACTTGCTCTTTCATATGGATCTCTCAACAACTAGGCTGATAGACCACAAAGAGTGTGGTGGGAGTTTTGGGAAGTGTAATACTTGCTAATTAATCATGTCCGAAATGAAAGAATCATAGCAGGGTAATAAAGTCTCATTGTTGTTTTCCTGGAAGAGAGTAAGACTTCTGTTTGGAAGCTGTATGTGTGAGTTGACTTGCTTTTTCTCTTCTCTTAAAAAAGACAGTTTATAGGGTCTCTTTAGAACTATTTCAGGAACCATTTTTTTGGGGAGGGGGGACAGAGAATATTTTTCTTTCTCCTGACTGAACCGAATCAGTGATATTCTTGAAATTATCTCTGGTATCTTCTGAGTGAAAATAGAGATTTTTTTTTCTTTAGTTACATTAAAGACTCCAGTAGCTGAGGCTCCACTACTCGGTTGTGGTTTGGGTTTTTTTTTTTTGTTTGTCTGTCTTGTTTTCCATAAATAGAAAATCTTTTTGTTGTTTTTATTCATGTTAGGTAGGAACTTTGAAAACCTATTTGTAGGCAGGTACTTCTGATAGACATATAAAAGAGCAGAAATTTTATTAATTACTTTTAAATAGTATAAGAGTATGACCAGAGGGGAGAAAAGTAGTACTTACAAGAATTGATAGAGAATATCTGTGTTATAACTTCACATTTCTAAGATTGTTTAAGGTATTAGCTACTTGAAATTGACCTCTAGTGATATCACTAGAGGTAAATTCTTTTTTTCTTTAGCTTTGGTTGTTATCTTTTAGATTTTAATATTTTGCTTAGTTCATGCATGGGGACAGATCCCAAAAGTTTATGTATCTACAACATTTTTCAGAATTTTCATCTCAAGGTGAAGACGGCTCCACTAATGACTCCCTGTTTTTGTCTGTGAATGTTTAGATGCCTTGAATGATTGCCTCATTAAATAATCAGTTTTAATGGTCCAAAATCAGCAGAATTGCTAGGTGTATTTGAAACAATTGCCGGCTTTTATGATGTGTACTTTCCAGTTTGTTTTTAGAATCTTGCTTAATAGGAATGCTTGCTGTTTTGCCTTTCATCAATATATTCTCGAGTACGAATTTCACATACTACTTTTATAAAGTGCCACATTTATTGTTGTGGGGCTAAAATTTAATTACCAGGAATTTAATTGATTTATAAATTTTTGATTGGGAGAAATTGTTCTGTAGACATTTGTGTGAAATATTGACACATACTACTGATCGATAAGACTTGATTAATCAGTATATCTGCTTTTTTATCTTGAGTCATTGAGAAGCCAGAATAAACAAATGGCACAGAAAGCAATTTTTTCCTTCAATTAAAAAAAATCGTATTATAATTGTCTCTTTCTTTGGGGGGCATATGAGGGCTAATGTTTCATTAAAATCAATTGAACTTAGAAATTATTTGGGGTACTTCTACAAGTCTAAAAATGATTCCATCTTCAATTAATTGTCTATCTCTCTCTCTCTCTCACACACACACACACACACACACACACACACTCATTTATAGCTAAAATTTTTGTCTATGAAAAATGAACATTTTTCAAAAACTGAAAAATGCTTGTTTAGCAAGTGCTTTAAATCATGGTTGGACTTTGTAATTTTTTTCCCCTTTTTTTCTAAACATGAGTTTGTGTCATTACCTTTTTCACTTAACTTACGGTAGAAATTTCAAGCTTAGCTGCTTTGACGTGATTGCTGATTACTCATCTTTGGGGGGTTTTGATCTTATCATTCAAACGGCAGTTTTACTTGAAAGATGCTCACTCCAAGAAATGCAGATAGTGGAAATCAAGAGTAGGCAAGCATACGGTGAAAATAAATTGTACTGATAAGTTTGCAGCAAATCAAAAGCAGGTGGGTATGCTGTTTCCTTCGGGCAGCCCCACGGATGCCTGCTCAGAATGCCTGCACGGCACATTGCATCCGCTACCTGTTGATGGTAGCCTTAGCTGGGAGACTGAGGCGGCAGAAAAGACAGGTGATCAGAAACCATCCAAATATGAGCTATCATATGGCACTTCCTGTTAATAATATTTACATATTTTATGCAACAAATCTGTTTGTTGTCTTGTTACTTGAGTATTGACACTTCATTTAACATTGCATATGGTGGGCTGTTGTCTCCGGCTATATTAGACACAGGAAATTCAAAGGAGAATCTCAATTCAGATGTCTTTATGTTAAATATATGTATGATTGGGTATGTTCGCTTATATTTGAGCCACTGTCACTTTCATAGAATATTTATACTATTACTCTTCCAATCGCTTTTGAGACCAATGCATCTTGAAAGTTGCACGTGTGGTTTATTCTGTGGAGGCCCAAGGTTAAACTTTTTTTTTTTTTTTTTTTACCCTGTGACCTAGCTTAAGTATTCATATTTTTATGTGGGGGAAATCTTTTTTTTTTTTTAGAAAGTATTTTTTTTATAGTATTGGACATTTGCTTCTTATTAGACTTTTGTTCTCATTTTTGGTCAAGAGTGGCTTTTATAAAAAGTTTATCAGCACTTATATAGCTTACAGAAAAGATTTTCTTACTCCGGAATACATAATGTAAAATATCTGTAAAATGTTTTCTTAGTATCAAAAACACCTTTACTCAGTTCCTCTCTTATGAGTTTTGATTTCTGCTGGTAATGAATGTATTCACTCCATTCCACTCATGGAAGTATTGCTGGCAAGAGAACAGAAACTGCATTTTCTTCATCCACCAAAAAAAAAAAGTCTTTCTTTTTTTCCCAGATTCAAGTAATGTTTGCCTTATGTCAATTGGATGCTTTTTAGGCAACTGACAATTGATTAAATGCCATGTACATATGACGTTAAACTCATCTGAGAATGAATGACCTCTACTTTCCTGCTTTGATTCCTGAGGAGATATTATTCGTGGAAACAGAAACATTCAAAATAAAATTTTAAAAGTAGTGTAATGTGAAGCCATGGGTTTCCAGATGTAACTGTAAACTTTTGGCTATTCTTTTGATTTATTATCTTCACCATCAACACGCATTTTCACCTTCACCCAGGGCTAGCCATATAATTTTGGGGGCTTGGTGCAAAAAATAAAATGTGGGGCACCTTGTTCAAAACTTATTAAAAATTCAAGACAGCCACAGCAGAGCAGTAAACCAGACATAGGGCCCTTGTGTGGGGGACCCTGGGGGTGTATGCAGGTCACGGGGCAACGAAGCTAGCCTTGCCTTCAGAACCCACAAACTTTTATCATTGAGGGGCTGCTCGCTGCAAGTGACTGGGTTTCCTGCTTAAGGGACTGACTCTCCCACAATGGTTCCCTGTGCCTCTGCCCAAAGAGACACTGATGGTTACTGGGTGAGAGAATCGATGGTAAATGGACCATTAGGTATCTTCTGCTCTTTCTGCACATGAATTGGTGTGACAGAAATATTTGCCTTTATCTCATGTTGCCCTTTGCCTGATGTGTGCTCCACGTAGCCCATGAATTCTTGTACAGAGATCCTTAAAAGGAACCCTGTGTTTTGTCATTGCTTGCAGGCAGGTACATACTTAAATATGTACTCGTAGGCTCAGAATGACTGGAGTGGGAGGATTTTAATAAGGTGTGCAGTAAGAGCCTGGAAGTTTCTCTGTTGCCATGGACCACCCCCACCCCAAAGTTTCTAGCCCACAGTAAATAAGTACTTCTAAGGTAGAATCCGAAATTCTCTAAACATGTAGACAGTCCCGACCAGTAAAAAATAAAAGCACACTGCGTGCCATTCAGACAAAAGGGGCAAACGCAAAAGTAATTACCTTGTTATAACAGTAGCAGCATTGATATTTTGACATTAGAAAGTGGCATCGTAGCTCCATAAACACATGGTGACAGCTGTGTTAAAGAGGCACAGTGACTCCTCCATGCAGGAACATTAACTGCAATGTGTTATATTCAAATTGTGCACTTGGTTTCTGAACCTGGGTTGAAATAATCCCCCTTTTCCCTTGAATAATGTAGTCACCAGGTGGGACTCCTTTCTCCTTGGGCTTAAACATTCTGTGCCCAGGGGTGGACCAAACGTTTACATTGTTGCTTCCCAAGATAGTTCTCAATGAGATCAAGCATCATATTGAGATACCTAAAACTAAATTTTGAAGTCAAGCGGCCTTTTCAAATCAAAACTGAGATACGATGGAATGTCCAGCAAGTAATGGATCTGAGTGCACTTGAAGTTGTACCATTTATTTTCAAAAGGTATTTCTCACATCAGATGACTCTGCCAGGAAAGGAAATATCAAAGACCTCGGAAAAGTAACTATTCTTTTCTATAATCCAAGACTGGGGTGAGGGTGGGGGGCTTTAAAGATATTTCTGAGGAAGAAAAAAAAATTGGACTTATTTTGAATGCCTTGTTAGACTTTGTGGAGAGAAATACTATATATGAGACCTTCTAAGAAGAAAAAGCTTTGCCCTGTGTAACGTAATAACAAGGCATTGCTCTCGCAGTTGATATGTGCTTTAATGAAAGGAGGCTTCAAAATAACTATTAGAACAGTGTCCCATTTAATTATAAACTTACCCTGCAGTTCAGAAATTGTTTGCATCAAAAGCATGATAAATTTGTAATATTTTGATAGGTGATTAGCCATCAAGCATATTTTTTAGTGTCCCATAACCCATCTAGAAATTCTGTAGTATAATTTAAATCAGAACCTTTTTTCTCCCACTTTACTCCTAGCCTTTACTATGTTGGCTTTTCACAATACATGTTTGGCCTTGGGAGGGATTAAACCAGGAATCTGGATAAATCTGTAGCAATATAGTGCATTGTTATGCTCCAAATAACTGTTTTATTTTCCTTTTATTCACTTTTCCCTTTCCATTTCAAATTGCAGTTAAGACCATAAACTCTTTCTCTTAGATCATATACCTGAAGGATGCTAAATTATAAATCTTAATTAGGTATGACTCACTGATTTTAATCTTACAAGATAATTATTCTGAATAGGATAAAAGGTTCCCTTCAGACTGAAGGCATTTTCATTACAAACCCATTTAAGATCAAACAAAGACCATTAAATAAACAGAATACTGTTATTCTTTTAAGCCTAAGAGTTAATACTTTTGAGTTTCAGTACGTGAATGAGGAAATAAGGACATAGAGCAGTTTTAGTGTTTGCAAACTTTTGATAGATTTTACTGCTAGGAATTACATGGATGGGGAGGAATCTTTTAAATAAAAATTACAGTTTTGATTTTCTAAATGGAATATGCTCTCGTGTATGTGCATAGATACATTTCTTTGTGAAGGTATCGATGTCAGCGACACTTTGGGTATTTCTTTATGAGTAATTAGGTTAACGGGGTTAGTTAGAAAATGTATCCTTTCCTGGAAAATGAAAAATTGCATTCAAGCAAACGTGAAAGAGTAGAACATATTCATGACTTTAAGCACTTTAAAAGATATTTTATGAGTCATTTTTAAGAATAATACCCAATATGTAACTTGTTAAGAATAATCACCATTTTTACTTTTTAAAGCATATCTCTATTAAAACTGGCTTTCTGTTCATGAGTCACAAATCTGGAGTCAATTTTAGGCCCAACTTACAAAAGATGGGGGTCTAATCCCCTGCCCAGATCACAGTATCCTATACCAGCGGTATTGGGGCAAAATTCTTCTTTAAAGAGGGATTTTCGCTTGCATTATTCAGAAGATCAAGCCACATTTTTGAGGGGAATACTGATATGACCCAAATGGAGACTTTGGGACCCCGCATGACCTACATCTTTGTCTGACAAACTAGAAGGAGAAAATATCACCACCTTTGGAATTTTATATACCTACATGAACAGTACTTGTTCTTTCTATGGGAAGATTTTAAATGTACTCAGAATAAGGGTTCCCTAATTGGAAAAATAGGCTTTATGTAATTATAAGAGTACCAATCAGCTAGTCATCAATATGAATTTAGTTACGATGGTGGGATAGTGGCACTAAAGGATCTTACTCAGAAGTGGATGTTGAGACTGAGCTAAGTGTCTCTTGAGAAAGAAAAATTCTGTACATATGCAGTATTCCTTTTGAGATTTTTTTTAACTTGAATGTGAAATCTTTATCAATAACAGTTAAGCTGTTTAAGTATTAGGAAAAAATTCTATTGGAAGATCTTTATTATGCCTTTGTTCCTTTAATAAGTCCTCAATGAACTCATACAATTCATTAGTGGTTGTTTTGCTTGTTTGTTCTCTTTTTGTGTTGTTTTATTTTGTTTTAAGATCAAAGTGAAAAGACCTTAAAGGGAAACTATTTTGTACTGTTTGTCTTTAAAAGTACCTACTGAGAACACTACAACATGTGGTATAGATTTGCTTATAATGATGGGCAAAAATCCACAATGCTACCCCAGTATAATTCTCTTTCTCTGGAATCTTCCTTATTCTACAAAATGCCACTATTCTAAGCTTTCATATGGTAGGTGTTGCTGATGTAGCATTGTAATGCACATGTGTACCTAAACATGTATCTTCTTTGTATGTATCTATAATTTCTAACAGCCAACTGTGCAGGTGTCCTTGTGCTAGGGGACAGGGAGAACAAGGTTTTCTACCTATCATGCTATTTGCAAACTTACTGGGAACCTTGCTGTCTCCTCCATCCTCCGGCTGCTGGGACCCAGTTTTACTCATACCTGCATACGGTTTTGATGAACTGGGTTTTCGTTTTGTTTTGTTTTTCTTTTTGGTTTTTAGTATTTATCTGGATTTTCATTCGATCAGCTGGAAAATCAAATCTGCTAGAATATGATATTTACGCCATAAGGAGGTAGTTTGAATTAATTAAGAGGATATTGAGCTGTGGAGTGGAAGGAATTACAGCAGCATTTTTTGGCAGGAACAGGAGGTGAAAGACAACTGGTAGAAATGGGGAAGTAGTTAGAGGGAAATGAATCAGGGAAGTTGTTGAGGAAAGCCAAGGGTGATGACACTCTTCATGGGACGGTTGCTAAAAACGATACTGGCAATTTTAAAAAATCAAATCCTAACGTAATTATGTGAGAAAATTGATCATTTATTAAGAATTAGTGACGAGTGCACAGTAATTAGCATGCAGCACAATAATCTAAACAAATCACATCCCCCTTTTTAAAAATGGCACATTCTATAGCAAATCTTGAATATGTGGGATTT
The DNA here is from genome assembly GCA_028533885.1 of Nasua narica. NCBI lineage: Eukaryota > Metazoa > Chordata > Mammalia > Carnivora > Procyonidae > Nasua > Nasua narica. The sequence goes on along the minus strand of CM052810.1, from coordinate 113,628,751 downwards.
GTGATTACACAAATTAAAAGAGCTATTCCCCTCTCTTTTCTCCTCATAATTTGAAAAGGTGTGAAAATTATACATGCCTTTCAGGATGATTCATATTACACTTAGACTATTTTTTCTCCCTCAACATACTCAGTTTGATTAGACCACAAGTGAGATTACAGAAGGGAAGCCATTGAGGATTGGGGTATATCTTTTTTAAGGCTTCTTTGGAAAATAATGCATTTATTGCCATTATAGGAATTCCAACCATTAAGGCAGATGTATGATTTGCTTTGCTTTGAGCAAAGCTTAATGAGAAATTTTGTGTCTACTCTGCGAGCTAGCTGTACTTCAATGGCCAAAATAAACCAAGCAACCTGCTGAAGTTACCTCAGACCAGTTAAATGGAAGTTTAGGGGATACCCAGTTTCTTTTTAGCTCCTCCAATGAATCAGATGTAAAGCTGGGATTAAGAATCTCTTCTCTAAACCAAAACTTTATGCATTTCTTGAGATCCTAAACTTTTCACTACTTGAAAATATCCTACCTGTTTGAAGACATACAATTAGAGATATCCATTCAGCATTTAAATGTACTAATGATATGTACTAGAGTTAGTTCACTATCTGACTAAAGTTCAGCAACGATCTGTGAAGAATCTTAAGAACATTGCCACCATTCAATAAGAGGACCTTGGGAAAGAGAAAGTGGTGAAGAAAAGTGTCAGCAGAAGCCAAGACTCTATCATATTTGTGACCCTGGGCAAGTCACTCAACCTTTCTGAGCCTCTTTACTTTTTATAGAAGGAAAGCTGATCCAATTACTATTAAGTTTTTTTCCAGTTCTATTTAATCCATGACTGCTTGGTCTTGGACTAGTATAAGCTTGAGTAAGTCAGTACCTTGCTGGTCTTGCTAGTGGTCAAGGGCTGATGAAAAAGATTTTTTTGTTTCTCTTTAAGAAACTACAGAAATTATCTGAGAAATAATGAAGGAAGTTCAAGGACCATTTATCACTTCGTTAAACCCTTCAAGGGGGATAGTAACCATTCATTACATATGCTTACTAATTGGTTGCAGGCAAATATGTCAGCAATTCTACTATCTTGAGAGTTGATGAATATTAGTTAGACAGTGCTTTTTCCCTATAAGAGATATAAATAGACTGACAAGCAGATTAATTTAAGCATTAGCAGAGTTAGGGCCTTCAAATCCTTTTAAAAATATAAATTACAGTTCAGTATGAAATTTGGATCTTTATTGAACGGGAAGCAATTCCATCTTTCTTCTGCTTTATGTCTAATTAGTCTTTATTCCTCCTCTTTTTACTCCCTGAAATGCTCTTTTCCACCTGTTGAAATCCTACCAGGATTTGACATCTAATTCATCTGTGAAAACTTCTTTGAGCCACCCTAATCAGGATCCATTTCAATATCTACTTGATAGTCCTTAAGCATTGTTTAAAAAAAAAATCTTCTTTTGATCATTTGCCATCGTTTCTCCTCTACTGTAGATCGCAAGGCATTTGTGTTTCTCATTTATGAATCTGTAAACTTCTTGTGAGCAGAGTATATCTAATTCATGTTTTTTTTTAATCTTCTCAACATGTCTGTACGGTGCAAGACCTGTAATAGGTGTTCAATAACTCTTTGGTGAATTGAATTGATAAAAGCATAGGAGACTATCAGTTGGTTAATCTTTTATTAATCTTACTTAAAAAAATTGAAAGATACTTTTAAAAATAAATAACATATATTAAACTTGTGTATTTCATTTTAAAAAGTGAAATTTCTTTATTCTTCATGTAAGTTAATTACCAAAGAAAGACTTTATAACCCTGAAAAATAGTTTTATAATTAATTATATGCCTAAAAAGGAGTTTACCATCATTTATTCAGTTTTCATATATTGGGAGAGGAGAGCATTTAAACTATTTTACAAAAATAGAACATTATAATGCTACCTTGAAAAATCTTACAGAACAAAACTCCATAGCCTGTTTTGATTATAAAGTAGTAACAAACGGCTTCAAATCACTGTGTTTTACATCTTTTTTTTTTTTTCCTTGTGTGTTTGTAGTCAGAAAAAAAAAATGAGGCTACAGAATCATAAAATACTAGACCAGGAAACTTCCAAATCAATTTCTTGCCAAAATAGGGTTATTCAGCCTTGGTTGAACACAGGAAATCAGCACCTCCTGAGGCATTTCTTTCTATTTTATCTTTTCTCTGATAAATAAGCAGTGTGTAGTACTGTGCCCGGCAGCACTCAAAAGAGATTTTCTTGGGACTATGATGGTACTTAGGGTGCTAAGATGTGAGATGCAAACTAGTAGATCTATATTTGATAGGAGAACTTTCCTTGACTCGGCAGTTCGTGAATGTCTTTGGTTAACATTTTATTTAATTGGCATATTTTTGTTTTATATTTCAATAGCGTCTGACACTATAACTTTATGTTGTACTAAATACTGGGTAGTAAGCAATTTAGCAGGGGTTATACCCAATGACCTTGTCTTCTGGTGGTTCCTCTGCACTACCAGTCAGGTTTGCGTGCTTATGAAGGGTCGTTTTCTTCCTCAAAACTGTCGCTAATGTTACAACAAATGGCATTACAAAATTTTCTAAGGGAAGCTCAATTTGACCAAAGTGTTGAAATGGTAATGAGTTAGTCAACAGTATTTTACAAGATTTCTATTTTATATTTGTATATTTGAACCCAAAGATGGATGTACCAGAGAAAAGCACTCATTCACCTTGCTTTGTGAAAGAAATCAGAAAAAAATAACCAAAAAAAGAAAAAAACACCCAAAAAACAAACAAACAAACAAACAAACAAAAAAACGCCAACCAAACAAAAAACCCCAAAGGATCTATTGTCATTCTTTTAAACACACAATTTTACTAAGGCAACCTATAACCTTTACTGGAAGCTCACTAGTTTTCTTTTGATTTGGACTCTTCAGTTCTGAAAAGTTCTAGATGTTATCTTACCACTTCATATTAAAATCTAGGTTGATCTCATACACTCCATATAGAAGAAGTATCTGCAGTGCTAATTGTTGAACCTGGATTATGACAAAGAAATGCCATTAAATGAGCTATGATGGACCAATGTTGCTTAGTTAATTGCATGAAAACACTACGTCTTCAGCAAAGAGCTTCAATAGTACAGGAGGATAGGACATTGTGGGTAGAAAAAGAGAGATCATGAAACAATTTGAAAGGTAGCAAAAGCATTTTTGCAGTTTGACTAAAAAAATATGTTTAGTTCCTTTGTTAAATCAACTCTTCTGGTGTTCTGGAAACCATTCAATAAACTAAGCAAGTTAAAATTGCTTAAATAAATAAGTTAAAATCCATGAGAGTGAGAGTAACAACTATGAACCGAAAATTCTTATGGTGGTAGCTTGCCAAAAACCAATTTAAATCAAGGGAAGATTTAAAAGACATCGTTTAGGGGCACCTGGGTGGCTCAGTCAGTTAAGTGTCTGCCTTTGGCTCAGGTCATGATCCCAGGGTCCTGGATTCGAGTTCCACATCCCCACTGAGGAGGGAGCCTGCTTCTCCCTCTTTCTCTCTCTCTCTCTCTCTGCCCCTCCCCCTGTGAGATAAATGAATAAATAAATAATAAAAATTAAAAATGAAAGACATAGCTTAAAATTCTGCCATGTTTATACTTAGGAAGTTGTGGGGTTTTAAACTAAATAAACTTATCCATGCAGATCTTTCATGCCTAAAATGTCAGCCTTTTTTCCTTTAGTCCTCCCAGAGGAGAATTGGGGTGATTCCCCAGAAACAGTAGTAATGTAAGTTAGTAGCCACAAAATAAGAGCCATGATTAAAAGTCAGTGGTCAATAGTTGATTTTGTTGTCCCTTTTTTTTTTTTTTTTTTTTGGTCCTCAGAAGCATTGTTGAAAATTGTCAGTAACTGCATTTTTTTTATTAGGCCTAGACGTGGCAATTCTTGGAGAATACCGAGGAGGCTGTATTGGTCCTCTTGGCTTCAAATCTAAAATGAAACGTAAAATTATTTCAAGTGAGCACAGCTACGGGTGTGTGTGTGTGTGTGTGTGTGTGTGTGTGTGTGAGTATTCAGTAGAGCAACTATGAAACATGACAGCACTTACCGCTCTTTCATTCTGAGCGGCTGGTTGGTAGCTCCATTCAGACACCATCTGAGTGAGCCAATTTAAATCTCACTCCAGATTCTTAACTAAGTGGCCCAGGTCTATCCGGGAGGTGGCACTTACTTGTCCCTTGGGGGATACGTTTGGCATGATACTCAGTTGAAGATTCAGTAAACAAGGTTTATGAGAAATTAGTTAAAACTGAAATTGCAAAAGGATAATGAGGTAGAGTGTACCCTCAAATGGTTTGAATACATTTGTCATAGGTGCCCGAAGAGAATTTTTTGAACGGGTTATTTTGATTAGAGTAAAAACCAATCACAAATAAGCCACTTAAAATTTGCTTTCCTGTGAGGATCATTTTCTTTGAGCGACTGACCACGCCTTCTTCCAGCCCCGTCTTTGTCCAGAATTTGGTGTAGTCATGCACATGTCCTTGAAGAAATGTAGCATCTTTCACGAGACTTTTGTGCAAGTGAAATCAGATACCAGTTTTTATTGCAGAGCCCAGCCTACAAATGTTTCTCTTTAAAGACATTTTTAATAGAAACAGTAAGGTATAAATCATTTAAGCAATTACCTGGACATTGTGGAAATGGGGCTTGGCTTGTTCTGTAGCCCCAGATGTTTCCAGATTCCAGTAATAACCCGGTCCAGATATTTACAGCTTAATTTTCTGTGCATGTGCACTTGTCCACAAATGGCTCCTATTTCCCATTTTCTGTTGGACAACTGGGCCACTTAGAGGTAAAGAAAGTGATTTCAGCTTGGGTGATGACAAACATTAATGGTTATAATAAGTTGCTTCTAGAAACTTTGATCACTTAAAAAAATGGAGAGGCTAAATCTTAGAGGATTTTATACTAAGAAATAAAATAAATTATTCAAATGGCATTTTCCTTTATGGATGGGGATGGGGTGAATAACCTCCCCTCATTCCTCAAAATTATATTTAGCTTTGATATACTGTGTGATAAAAGTGATTTTTTTTTAATGCATCTTCTGGCACTGGTTGGGTTATCACGCAGGCTGCTAGTTTTCCTTGCATTACTATGCCACAGTTTTTCTTGTTCTGACTAGAAACTAAACAAATGGAAAATAATGATTGGTAACCATCTGCTGTGCAGAAATTTCACATATAGCAGTTAACTCTATTTTATAAAACAAGACCAAATGAGTGGATTACACTGTTGCAAGTAAATAGCAACATGCTGGAGAGTTTCTTTGGACAAAGCAGGAGCACAGGGAGCCAGCATTTCATTATGGGAAGTCAGTTGGTTGGGCTGTGGGACTGGATGTGCCCAGGCATTTATGTGTGTGCTCGTGTGTGTGTGTTTGTGTGTGTGTCCATGTGCATACCGCCTAGATGAGAATGGGTATTTCCTCTCTACCTGTTCCTCCCATCCCCATTCTTACCCCCGTAATTCCAATCAAGTAAGTCAGAGTATTGTAGATGCAAATAAAATGATTTAATCGTATCATCCTAGATCTCTCTATTTGCTTAAAAAAAAAAAAAAGCCAAAATTCATAAAGCCATATAGAATAAAGATGTGTGAAAGTATGGGGGCTTCAGATCGAAATCCTGGTTTCCAAAGCTGTACCAATTATGACTAGTGACTGGCCAATTTAGCTTTAAGTCAGTCTCGGGTCTTATCCTCTACCTGAAGAATACCTTAACTGGGAATTAGATTGAGTATATGTTCCAGAGATATTGATGGGCAACGACTATTCAATATATTCATATTCATCTGAAGTACAGATGTTGCATCGAGGGAAGACGTATATGAGAACAGACAGACGTAAGTGGTCACAAAGAATTTTTTCAGATGGACCAGGTAAGGCCTGATTTTATAGTTGTCCATATAATCAACTGATCAGTCTCTCTCTCTCCTTCCCCCCTCCTGGCTCTAAAATCTGTTTAATATATCAGTGTAGTTAGTTACTCAAAGCACACATATTCTCTCCTTCACTTATTTGATCCCGAGATTTTGCCATAGAGCAAGAAAAGTTGTTTAAAATGGGCAGTATATTGAGTTCAAAGGACCCATACAGTTCATAAATTCTCTGGTGTCTACTGGATTTTTCATCAGGGAGACTTCCAATAAAAATGATCTATTTTAGAAATAATATTGTTTAGTAGGTTGAAATGTGGTGTAATAAAATTAGACCTTCAGTCTTCTAAAGTTACTACTTAGATGGCACCCTTGGGATGGTAAAATGGCTGTATAAGCAGATGAATCAGACAGTTCCACTGATGGGTACATTTGTCAGTCTCTGTTACAGATATAATATATTCTTCTATCTGTAATCCTGACACTGTTACATCCAAATGAAATCAACATGAGGTTGTCATCTTTAAGCAAATATGTTAAGTGTTGTCTTTTGTGCTTTGGATTTGAAAGAAAGGGGCCCAGGGGAGACAGCATCATGCAAATGGAACAAATCCCATCTCTTCTGAGCTGTGCTGTTTTTCCCCTCCATGGCAGCTGGCTGTGTTATCTTTGTGTGTTTCTCTGAGTGCTGACAATTCTTTCAGTGATCTAAGTTAGGGCACATTAGAAAGTGGAAGCAGCTGTCTGTCGCTATACTGAGAGACGTGTTTGCTCTACTGCAAAGATGAAGGACCATGAATCCTTGACACACTCCCCCCCTCCCCCCTGTACTTTCCAACATGATCAACATTCAGACGCACAGATTGTCTGCTTGGACAGTTTTTTGTTCTGACTGACAGCATCTGGCATAGACAAATTTAAAAATACATAGCATGCCATGCTTGGAATGGGAACATCCCTTCTTTATTAATCTTCTCATTTAAACCATTCATTTACATTTCAAGAAAGGTTACAGCTTGATATGGTTGAAACGTTGATTTTTAAATGAATAACCTTCTAATGAAATGTCTTGAATGAGTACCAAGCAGCTAGTGTTCATTAAAAATTACACCCGATTAACATGGCCTTGAAAGCCTGAGAGGAAAGGGATTTCTTATTGTTTTAATCCACAATGCTATCCAGTGTTTACCTTTCTGGCACAAAGCGAATAGAAACGATGCCTGTACTTGCAACACTTCTGATATTGAACACAACTATGATATCACCCTTAAGCCGGCAAAACACTTGGCCTTGTTTAATCAGCTTTCCTTCCCTCTGAAAACCCCCAGAGGTGTTAAGAAAAATTTTAAACATCACCAAAATATGCCTCTTTCAGAGCCCCCCTCTCTCTCCATGTCCTACCCCTCCCCCACCCCCAAAATACTATGTCTCTGTGCCCAAAGCAGGGGGGAAAAAAAGGGAAGCTTATATATGTTTTTAGACAGAAAAGTGGTAGCAAACGCTTTTCGATTAAACATTTCCTCTGACCCTAGTTGGAGGATATACATTTGTCGGCATTACTTTAGTAATAAAACATAACAGTGCAAAAATTGCTCTCTTTCTCTGCCTCACGTCACCCCCAGACACACTCACATTTCTTATCCATTTTCAATTTCACAGCCAGCCTCAGCAACATGCTTGTCTAGCATTTATGTAAAAATAATATGAAAATTGGCCCCATCAGTCCGTCTGTGGACTTTGAGTCCAGGGTTGGGGGCGGGAGGGGAGAAGGAGAATCCTCCTTTTATTACACATTTTCGACTTTTCCTCTCACCACGAATTTCAGCTAGGACCACTCAGCTGCAGGTGTGCCCAGTAGTTGTGAGGGGTGTGTGAAGGGGGGAGTGCAGAATTATAACTGAAAGAGAAACTGTTCAAGAGCTAGGTAGTAAATATGTAAAGTAAGCATGCTGGGTCACTTGGAAAAAGAGGCTTCAGAGGGAGGTTCAATTAACAGTTGTCGGCAGAAGAGGTGATGTATTTCTTCAGCACGTGTAAGAGGTCATTTGCTTTAGGATACATTTTGACAAATTTCAGGGAGAAGAAGATGCTGAAATAAAAATGAAAACAGATTACAGCTTCGTATCAAAGGTATTTTTACATTCTTGAGTAGGAGAGGGGAAAATGGCACATTTTTATCCCATGGTTATTTTTAAATTTTGCCAATTTGTGTATTGTGCACTTTTTTTTCAATTAAACAAAATAAGTCTTGGAAACTAACATTATCTTTGAATCTGGAATCAGAATATCCCTCTATCCCATAACCCAGATCCGGGCTCTAGAAATTTAGGGTAGACACTGTTTGGTTGCTGTTTTTCTTTTCCTCTCTTTTTTCCCTCCCTCCCATTCCACCTTCCCTCCCTCCTTCCCTCCCTTCTTTCTTTTCTTCCTTCCTCCTTCCCACTCTCCCTTCCTCCTTCCTTCCACTCTCTCTCTTTTCCTTTTTTCAAGAAGCTAATGGCAGAGAATCAAATCCGAGTAGATCTAGTTCCAGCATTTCGATTGCCAGTAAATATTTTATAATCAACATTTTAAATATAAATTACTTAGTTTGTTATTTTCCATTTTGATTTTTTTGAATGGCCAGGTTTTCAAGGTAGTGCCAATGTGCATCTGTAAGCAAACTGGGAATGGGTTAGAGAACACAAATCCCTCGTGTAAAAAGCCAGGTTTAGCAGTAATGCTTTTAATCTGGACTTGTAGAGGATTCAGGAGCATCCATAGATCTGCTCCAGTAATTACCATACCCCAAGTGGCACGGGAAGAGACATTTGCCTAAAAACTTGATGTCTTCATTACGCTGTTTACATTTTAATTAGAAACATGAAAATTACTGATTCATACAGGCAACTATAGTTTAAGTGGTTTCGTTCACCATCCAATAAATCATAAAACAACAACAACAACAACAACCCACAGTTGGCATAAATAGTTTACTAGGAATCATTCATGGGAATAATGTGTTGGCACTATAAGCTGCTTAAAATATGTTTTTATTTTACCAGAGGTAGAATTTGCATATAAATTAGAGAATGGCATTTTAAGTTGACAGTCATTTATGCAGAATACCACCCACATGCAAATACATATATGGCTGGATGTGTATACTTTCTGAGTTTAGAGGGTTTTGCCGTATTGTGGTCATGGAGATACCCTGAGTCTGGTCTATGAGTTTTTAAAATGCATGTCCTCTCTTAAAGTCCATCCGGAAGTGCTGCGTGTGTTCTAAATATGCAAAGCCACAAACACATCTTTTATCTCTTGAGCAATATCAACTCGCAATAGATGTTTATTTCTTGTACGTTACGTATATGTCTCAAGAAGGAGCTGCTCTTGCATTTGCCCATGCATTCCCTCTTTCCTCTTCTCCCATTCCCCCCTAACTTTTGCATGTACCTGTCAGTGCTTCTGCCCTAAAACCGCTTCCCACTCGGAGCGGCTGGACTGGAGCAGGGGTAGCTGTCAGGGTCCATTCCTGAGTCAGCAGCGCATCTATTGCCTGAATCTTGCGACAGTCACTCATCCAGTTTTCCCCTCCCCAGGGGACAAGCGTCCTCCTCATCAGTGAGGAAGAATGACCCTTCTGTCTGGCATGCTCAAAATCCCAAATCTCCCCACGTGGGTGTGTGAGTTCAAATCCCCCCTCCTGGATGCAGGGCTGGGACTCTAGCTAATGACTCCGAGATACAGGGGGTCAGTACACTGGTGAGCTGAGGAACTGAGGCATCGTGCGAGCCGACTTGTACAATTTTTCCATAACTGTAGACTCCTCTCCTGCCTCCCTCCCCTCCCAGACCCTTTATCATAGATCAATATTATGCAAAAATGAACCAGGAAGAGCCATAGCCATTAAAGCCCATTTTTCTTTTCGTTATCTCTGTTAGAAAGTTATTGGCCGTGGCGGGAGGTGGCTCTGTTACTGTTTTTTTGTTTGTTTGTTTGTTTGTTTGTTTGTTTGTTGATTGTTTTTTGGTTGAATGGAAGCATGTTTATTTTGTATCATAGGCTCATGGGCCGTAGGTAAAACTGAATTTTAAAAATATTACACAGGAGGAAGAGTCTACACATAGGTGTTCTACCTGAAATGATACAGCAGCCATTGTTTTAAACTTTTCAATGGGAGTGCATTACACTGAACCTCTGGCTTGCTAACTGCAGGATGTGATTTCTGGGAATTAAAGGGATTAAGGAATTCTCATGAGGTGGCTTTCGATGATAAATTTGGTGCTTCATCTCTGCGTCTTTTGGGTTGTCCTCGTCATCATCGTCGTACTTGTTATTGTTTTTTAAAGTTCTAGGGGCTTACGAAAGTCTTAAGATACTAATCATTTGTTTTGCACTGTCCTCACCATTTCTGATTTTAATGAAAAGTCACTTAAGATCGTTTTCATCGTCACCGAGGTAACTGGGTCAGGTTGTCAAACCAGGGCTTTTAAAAACAGTTACTAGAGCTTTGTATTTCCCAGGCGGAGTTCCTGAGCACGTTAGTTAGGGTAATAGTGAATTCATGGTCATATGCTTATTGGTTTGCTTTGCATCACCTCTTTTTTATGGGGGTGGAGGGCAGGCAGGGCGCTTATTAGGTTTCTGTACTTCCTAGATGTGATTAGGCACAATAGTCGACATCCGTAAGGGCAGAAACATGCTGCTTACTTGTACACATGGCAAAATTCTAATAGTTCTGTGCTGTCTGGTAAATCCTGTCTGCCCTATGCAGTGTGGCCCCAAACAGTTGTGTGGTGAGGGAATGCTGGCTGCTGGCCAGCCATTGACTATGAAATCCTGGGTACCTGAGAGCTTATCAGTTCTTTTGCTTTGTAAAAGAAAAAAGTGATGAAAATGTTGGTAAACTGCCATGAAGGTTTAAGGCTGCTGGAACAAGATGCCGTGTAATCAGATTGGAAAATGGAGCTTGAGATTCTCTGCATGGAGAGCAGCCGTCTGTGGACCCCGTGAGCCGCTGTGCAAGTGCCCGAGCTGACCACTTTGTTAGCAAATCAGCTTGTTTGCTGCAGCAGCAGGGTGGAAAAGACCAGAGCTTGTGATGGTATGTAACGGACGCAGAGATCCTGCATGGCACAATCTAATCAGCTTGCAATTAGCTCAGGCTCTACAGTCACCTTCTTAATTTTCTTCTTTCCCCCTCTTTGTGTTAATACTGTGCACTTTAAACAATTAAGTGAGGGAAGTAATCCTTCAAGCAAATCAAAGCCATCCTTTAATTTTATCACTCTGCTGAAAAAGTATCAGGTGGTCCACTGGTCTTCATCAGATGCTGGAAATTCTCCGGCTTACTGTAGCATAGAGAGGGGCTTTAACCAACTGATTTTTAAAGATAATCTTTCAAAATCTCTTGGCAGGGTGGGGGGGCTCAGAGAACGGTGCATCATTTAAACTAGCAATGAAGTTAAAATTAATGGGAGGGGGGATTGCAAATGCCTTTTGGTTTATATACAGCAGTGAATCTGTTTCATATTTTTAATAACCAGAGGCAGGCTGTTTGTGTGCGTGTGCGTGTGCGTGTGCGTGTGTGTGTGTGGTGTGTGTGAAAGAGAGAGATCTGTGTGTATCTATCTCCTATATAAAATCCTTGGCGCTGCTGTTTATTTAGGCATTTCTGTATAGCACCTTTCTGAAGGGTCCGATGACATAGCCACTTGTACTGATAATTCCAGTACTTCACCTTTAGCGAACTTGATTCACTAAGGTTTAAAAGAACAAGGATATCATTGCTGATCAGATGTGTTACTTGTTAATCCTTTAAAATAAAATTCAGATCATGTGGGGGAGAGGTGAGAAGAGCAAAGCATAGGTTTGCAGAATCGGCATTACCAGTTTTACATTTTACTTAATTCAAGGACAGTGACTTCTGAAATACTACTTAAAAGACACCTATTTATCTAAATAAAATAAATAAATCCTCTAACAGTATTACTTACGCTACCCTGCATCGATTTTCCTATTCCAGAAAGCTTTTGCTAAAAAATATTATCCATGTGCGTGAATCTCTGACCAGATGTGTTTTATTAGGTGTTTGTCACAGGTAGAAAATGGGCATTATTTCATGAATGTTTACTTTGGAAAGCAGCACAGGGAATGAGGATTGGAATTTGCTTTTAATGATTACTAAAGGATTAGTTAAAGTATTTTAGGTGATTTTGTTCCAAAATAGTCAGTTCCCTTCCGGGGGTGGTTTGTGTTAAGAAAAACGAACACAGTCATCATATTATTGATATTTGATGACATTAGTATCTATTTGAATTCTCTCCATGTTGTCAACAGAATTTATTTGCCTGTATCAAATGACACAATCCTATTATAAACTCTCTAATTTTTGCCTTCAGCCAAACCCATCTCACAATTTATGTTTATAACCAATCGTGTGGACTTGAGGGTTTTTTTTTTTTTAACAATCAAAAAGTTTAACTGTTCATGTATTAATGATGTTTGAAAGATAACCTGTCTTCCATTTTGCTATACTTATTTGGTTATATATCTTACTTTTGTATTTGGAAGAGTGATTTCAGTTTGAGAGAAAATGAAAATACTTAATATAAAGTGCATTTAAAATTAGGTTGGCTTCTAAGTTTGCCTCAGGGCTTTGCTGGTGTTGCATCAACGTGTCCTTTTGTTGTGTTTTGAACTTTGTTTTGTTTTGTTTTTAATTAAAAACACAGATTAAAAGAAACATATATCACCTACACACATCTTATGCTGCAAAGATTCACTTTATACTCCTTTAGAGGACAAACTCCATTAGATATGCACTTACTGTCCATCGGATTGTAAATCTTACAATTTAATGGTAATTCAGTGAGCAGTTATTGCTTCAGTGGCCTTTTTTTCTTTCTTTTTTGTCCCATCTCACTTGTGAAATAGGGTTACCCTTTACAAGTGTCACATCCATAGATTCATCTTTTGTACTTTGTAGTTGTTCCTGGTGCATCATTCTTAAGTTAAAAAAAAAAAAAGCAAAGCGATGGAGGAACCATGTGGTGGGGTGGGGAGTGTGCATGTGTGCACATGTGTGTGTGTGTGTGCGTGTGTGTGTACAGGGGCTGGGGGCTCTAGACAGAGGAGTTTCATGCTTATGTCAAAGAGAGAGAGAGAGAGAGAGAGAGAGACCCAGAAAGATACAGGAACTCAGGCAACAGAATAGCCAGGAGCGTCAGCATCGGTCTAACAGATTAATCCCTTTTTCTAAATGGGCATTTCCTCTACCCTCATTCTCAGTCTAATGTACATTTTTCCATAACAGATTACATTCTGCTCTTGAATTCCTGGAAGTAGAAATGGGATCCGATGGGGACAAGTCTCTTTGCCTTGCTTACACTGTTAATATTCTTATCCTTTTTGGACATTGCAATACTTTTTTTTTTTTTGTAGAAACAATATACACATTCATAAAGAAATCATAAAGGGATTCTCCTTTTGAAGATAATCAGTTCTTTTCACTAACTGCAGGTTACGTGGTGCACAAATGAGCTCTAAGTGGGGGGATTTAAAGTCCTGCTACAGCATTTAATTTCTTGAGGAAAGGAGTTCAGTTCAAGGTTAGCCTGTTATTGTGGCACTGGCAACTACTTCCCGCGTCCCCGCTCTTCCGCCAGCGGTACTGCACAAAAGGCAGTCATTTTTATTTAATACGCAGGGAGGTATTAATCACTGCAGCATTTTCTTGCAAAAATTTATCTTATCATATTCATTGTTTCACTACCCATGACAATAATAGGTGTTTAATTACTCAATAACAGCCATTTATAGATTCCATTTTTCCTGTGTGCTGGACAATTGGTATTGATTTTGTACTTTGATGCAACATGAAACTGTATTAAACACAATTAGAATTCCAAGGCTGGTAAAATGTGCATTTGTTATGGTAACTGGACTTGCTTTGAGAAGCGGCAAGCGTCTTCTAATCCAGGCAGTGCCTTTGGAGTAAAAAAGGATATTTGATTTTCTTGCAGCGCTGTGGTTAAAAATGAATGCCCTTTTTTTTTTCTCATGTTGCATGTGTCTGTGCACACACGCATGTGCACAAGTGCATAGGTTTTAGTTTTAGTGAAGCAGTAAAGAGTTTGGGTGAAACGAACAGATTTGAAACGGATGGTTCCTTACGGTCCAACAAACCATTGTGTATAGGTGAACACTGACTCCATGTAATCTTGTAATTGTGTCTCTTTGGTTAATGCTATAGGGCTTCATTTTATCAATAAATAAGTTATTACCTGGGGTGAGGGTGGGAATCGTACAAGATGAAATAGCACCTTCATCTAGTGCTGGATTCCGGTCCATGTCCTTTTAAGGTGTCGAGGAAGACTTCCAAATCCCTATTGTGTCATAAGTTAAACATTGGGTTTTGTTAAAATTGGCACTAAATAAAACTTTTCATTTACCTGACACTATTATGTCACAGTCAGGCGGCAGGAAATCTTGCCCAGAACTAAACTCAATTCTGTGTTCCAGTAACGCTGCAATCAGCCTGTGGTTTGCCTTACCTTTGCTTCTCAAAAACACATTTCCTTGTGCATTTGGCACGTCCAAAACCATAATTTGAGGGGACTCACTTGTTGGTCAGTGCATTAATTGCCTAGGATTTTCAGCTCCTTGCAGATTTATTTCCTGTGGCAGAAGGTCATTTAGCCTTACCAAAATAAAGAACAAAATAAACCAAGGACGCCGGAGAGATTGCTTAATCTTCTTATTTTTCATGGGTGGGGGAGCTTGTAACCTTGCTAAATATTACTTTGTATTTCTTTCTGAGGCCGTAGACCTTTAGGCTGAAATTTCACAGTCCTGGAGAGTGATCTGGATAACTTCCCTTACCCCAAAAAATGGAGGCTGCCCATTGACACAATTGCTTTCTGCATCAGGAGGGTGTTTTAACTGCCGGAACTCTCATGATTACTACTGCAACATGAACTGATATCACTACTTCGGCATAGAATTAAAAAAAAAAAAAAATCTGTGTGGCAAGCACTAAACTTCAGGGAAGATTTTACAAATACTTGCCCTGGCTTCATAGTACAGAAGCAGTCACAGTCAACTGTTTCTTAGTTTTAATCAGACATTTCTCATTCGGTTACTATTTGCATTGTTATTTTCCGTATGGGCTGTCATATGACAGCATATGTTAACATTTGTAAAGCCTTAAGAAAATAAATATAAATATTTTACATCTGGCTAGTGTAGTGCCTTTTTTTTTTCTTCTCCCCTTTTCCTGGAGCTTCGAAGAACAAGAGAAAAAAATAAATTGATTGGCCTTGCCCATTTTAAAGCACATTTTATTTTGTGCTCGTAGACATGAGAAGAAAAGCCAACTTGCATTCCGGAAGCATGTGTTGTATGTTTATTTTGCTTTACTGGGGCTGGGCAGAGACTGGTAAGAGGAGGCTTCTCCGGTAATGGGATCTGAGGGCTGCAAAGTCCTGTGCAGACAGATCCTCCATTGCACAGCAAATCGCTTCTTGGGCTGCTTCTAACAGCTGGGTGGAGAACGCTGGAGCTTGGAACTTAGGATCACGCCTCGAAGGACAATTAAAAAAAAAATTACAGAAATTTCCAAATTTGGGGCATATCTCCTACAAATTCAAACTAAGGTCCTCTTGATGCTCTGACCTGGGGCCTAGGTCCCTGGTGATTTGTGTGTGTCCTTTCCAAATGAACTGTTTTGTGCTTTATATTTCTGTTTAGACAAATCACTTAATTTTGAATAATGTGAGTGTAGCCTCAATTAAGTGAAAGATGATCACGTGTAATTAGCTAGCTATAAAGTGGATTACCTAAAGAACTGGCATGGAGGCTGTTTTTATGGTTAAATACTACTTTTTAGGTAGGCTTTCACTGTCAAGAGGGGTGTGTTTGTTGCTAAGGAATATCTAGGTTTGGATCTGGGTTGCCCAGCTCACTTACTACAAGGTGGATGTATTGCTTCTATGTGCTTGCCAAGGGCCAACTTGTGTGGTGCAAATGGAAACTTGGCTTCCAGAGGAAGCTGAGTCCTCAGTGGGACCCCCAGACTGCGTGTGTTTACACTCTACCATTCATATGAAGAAGCCCCATCTCCATTTTCATAGCTCTTTATTTCAGATTTCCACTACTGTTTAAAGCACTCTCACTCTTATTTAAGGTAAAGTAGGATTCTGGGTCTGATGATCTTTTGGTTATTTCTAACCATAAGGTCTATGATTCAATAATGTTTCCTGGAAGTCATTCTCAATCTCTCTCTCTCTCTCTTGCTCACACACACACCCCCCTCTCTCTCTCTCATACACACACACACCCCTCTCTTTCTCTCTCTCTCTCACATACACACATCCCTCTCTCTCTCTCTCTCTCTCTCACACACACACACACACATCCCTCTCTCTCTCTCTCATACACACACACACACACATCCCTCTTTCTCCCTCTCTTTCTCTCTCTCTCACAAACACACACATCCCTCTCTCTCTCTCTCTCTCACACACACACATACACACACACACAAACTGCTTTATTTTCAACATGAGAATAGCAAAAATGATACCAGTTGTAGCTTATTGCAGGTTTTATCTCTTGTTAGCAAGGACCTCAATCTTTCCTAGTAGGGGAAAGCTAAGCACACCAAACAAATGCATTTTCTTAGAGCTTTGTTTTTGCTGGCACCAAACGATATCAGTCAGACCCTACCTGAATAAACTGACCAAGTATTTGACTAGCCACACCAGTCATTTCCACAAGGGATCGTGTAGGGAATACCTCTGGACTCCTCGGGAGAAATCTATTTTGAGAACCTGACTTTTGTCATCTTGCCTCCCAGAAACTTTCTCTATCCTTGCAGACAATATAGTCTGTGTGCAGCCATTGCTTTGTAAGCATTCATATCGTATGTGATAACTTCTGGATCCCTTTGACTTTTTACTTTAGGGTAAATATATAGGGTAATATAGTAAGTATTTTGTTTGTGGAAGCACTCATAGACTCCAATGGGTTAGTATGTCCACTTTTTTTTTCTTTCTCTCTTTCTGCCCTTCCAGAGTTTGCCTGCCCTCCCTCCCTCCTCCTTCCCTACAGGCGCCCCCTCCTCCCCTACAGTCTGCTCCACAGTATTCCTCTCACCTCACTTTTAACTGTCTGAATAAAAAATCGATAAGACTATTAGCACCATTTGGAACTTTTTAAAAAAGAGAAATAATATTTTAATTACTACTGACATGCTAGTTTGAAACCCATATCCTCCTTTATGACAGTTCAGTTTAGAAACTACAT
This sequence comes from Nasua narica, assembly GCA_028533885.1. Lineage (NCBI taxonomy): Eukaryota > Metazoa > Chordata > Mammalia > Carnivora > Procyonidae > Nasua > Nasua narica. Next base: position 113,611,522 of record CM052810.1, on the reverse strand, counting down.
TGCTTCATTTCAGTAACTTTATTACCATTTGGCTCAGAGATTGCTATTTCGCCTTGGCCACAGATTTCATCAGTTGCCCGGTTCACCTTTGTCCACACTATACTTGTGAAATGACCTCGTCCGTTAGTGCTTGTCAATAGTAAATTGCTATATTCTACGCCAAGAAACACACCAAACGACTACAACTCTTTATTGAATGACTGAGTTTGCAGTTAATTTTTTAAAATTAAAACTTAATTGGAATGGTCTTAATTATTACTTAATCCTGGCTAGTCAAGGCACTGGTTGCAATCAGCTACCACAGACGCCATTCTTAACGGCAGTGGGAGCCGTGAACACGGGTGGTATGTGGGTGTCTGTGTGACCAGTCTGTTTTCTTTGTCCCCTCCCCCATTTTCTGATTCTATCAAAATAGCAGTGTGCAAAGTGGTCAAGTTTCAATTATTCTGACGTCATATTAATTTTCTTTTCGAGAACTCCCAGTGACTCAGTCATCTCTTCACAGAAAGTTCTTTTTCAATGGTGAGGAATTTGTGCTGTGGTAATATATACAATTAGGATTCAGGATCAAGGTGTGGCTTTTTTTCTTAAAATAATTATTAAAAGAATCTTAAATATGATGTTCCTTTTAAAGAGATGACTAAAATCCTGTATTTGGGAGTACTCAGAAGTTTATGATTGTTTCAGGTCTGGATATGTCTCTGTTAAATATGTCATTTTCTTCCCTATCTAAATATAGACTTCTTTTCACTGAAAAATTTACGTGAAAAGGAAAAACGTCCACGGCTCACCTCTTTTTTTCAAATAGTTTGGTTCTTTTATCTCCTTAACAAAGCTTTTACCATAAATAGGTCACTGTTAAATTGCCTGAAAATTAAGGTAAAATAAAAGGGCAGTATACGTGGGAATCTCGTTTTTACGAAATTTAGAATAATGACAAAATACCACTGTTATTTTCTAAACGCTGTTCAACATGTACTTACTGTGGCTGAATAATTCCATGAAGATTATTTTAATCTACTAAAAATACTTAAATTCCAAATTATATCTTTTCTGGGTTTTTAATCTTCTTTGTTTTTGTTTTGTCTCTGTATCTTTGAAACAACCTGATATCAGAGAGAGTATCCCCTACTAAAATACAGTAAGGCTTAGATGGTTGAAGAGAGCGCTTCTGAGAGATCAACATGGTAAGCCTGGTTGTTTTCATAATATTCTGAATGTCCCAAAATATAAATGATTGAAATTTTCTTCCTAAATAGAAATTAAAAACACATAATTATGTAGTAATTATAGAATTTAACTGACGTTAAGCAATGAAGATGGAAAAGAAACATTAAAGTTTTTCCTTCCAGGGGCACCTGGGTGGCTCAGTGAGTTAAGCCTCTGCCTTCGGCTCAGGTCATGATCTCAGAGTCCTGGGATTGAGCCCCACATCGGGCTCTCTGCTCAGCGGGGAGCCTGCTTCTCCCTCTTTCTCTGCCTACTCTGTCAAATAAATAAATAAATAAATAAATACATAAATAAATAAATAACATCTTTTTAAAAAATTAAAAAGTAAAGTTTTTCCTTCCAAATGCAACTGATGTTACCATTGCTGTGACATTTAGGAGTATGAAGGGTTTCATCATGTTGCTTATACCTTTGGATGTATTTCTATACCTATATATTTGTTTTAAGTGAGATTATTGTTCCAAGAAAAAAAAAAACCTTAATAAAAACCTATCTGAAAATCAACTGCTGTCAGAATTTCAGCCAAGAAAAATGTCCTCTGTGAGGCAGAATCAGTGCTATTTGCTCTTCCTCAAAGGCCGTGATTTTTTAGGTTTCATGTAGTTCGGGACAGAATTCTATCAAAATCAAATCATATGCAATCTAACTATAATTTGGGGGGGATGATATGCAGAAAGTATTGTGAATTGTATATTATAAATAGTATATTTTAGGTTCACCTTCCAAAAGGAAAAATTAGTACAGTTTAACCATTTTCACCTGTTCGAATCATCCCATTTAGGTTTGTTTTGGTAGAGGGCATTGGAACGTCCCAGTAAGTAGAACAGTCACATTTAATGCATAACATTTGAATAGGTTGTTTGTGCCTATTAATAAGTGTCACAGTTTAAATAACACTATTAAGCCACTACCTTTACATTCTTGGTTTTACCTTGTCAAATGCCTGGGGTAGAGGTTCAAGGTATTTCTTTTCATGTACATAATCAGTAACTACTATTAATCAGAATCTAGTTCTTTCAAAAAAAAAAAGAACTCATTTAGAAATAGCAATGGGTGGAAGTCATCAACACGAACAACTGGAAGAATTGTGGGTTCAAACTTACTGGCGGATAAGTTAAACATTAGAGCCATGAAGTGTAAAGTTTGTGTAGCATTTAACAAGCCTTGGAAGAGCATTAAAAGTAACTTATGTGGAATATGCAGTACTAATAGAGCTTCACAGAGCCCCAGAGGAAGCTGCAAATGGGATTCAGGCTGCTGCAGGCTGTCTGAGATGTGGAGATTGTGCTCCGTGAAGACCAAAATAAGGTTTCAACAAGGTTTTCTCACAACCATGTAAATTCTCCAGATGAGGAGAAATGAAAATATATTTAAAATTCCGGCTGCTTAAAAACGCACACATTTATAAGTGTGATGAAAATAGATTTCAGGTTTTTATTTTCTCTGTAGTGGTTGGCATATCGTAACTGGATTTTATGTTCAACCAGTGATGTTAAAAACCAAACATGTACGTAATGCCCCTATCTTGTCACTGTGTTAATGGGAAGAAAAAAAGTTGAAGAGAGAAAAAAAGAGAAAAAGAGGACCATCGTAATAAAAGATTTTGAGTGCTGCTTGAGAACTGTGCAGAGCCATCTTGCATCACACTTGTTAGGACTGGCAAAAAAAAAATTAGCTTATATATGGCTTTTAATTGTTTTAGACATGCCCTAGACACACCCACCCACACACACACACACACACACACACACACACACCCCACAGTGGGATAAAATGAAAACTTTAAGTATTGAGTTTATGCCGTTACCTGGTAGTTAGGGAGGTAAAAACACAGCCTTTCACACCTTTCTAGATCTCAGTGTTTTCACCTTAAAATGGATGACTTGCACTGGAAGATTTCTAAATTCTCTTTGGCTCGAAAACAGCTCTATGTTCCATTTGAAAAATTTTAAGAACATCGAAACCGATTATGCCACTCAATTTTTCTGGTGGATCACAGCTGTGCAACAGGAAGTGTTGGACCCTGTGTTATTTCTGAGCCTCTAGGAGAGTGATTCCTGCACTATGGGCTGCAGACCTTGGAGGAATCATGGGCTTACGGCAAAGGTTTCTTAAATTCACATGGGCTCCATACTGACATTTGTCACACATATGTTCTACAGGTTTTTTGGACACGTGTGGAGTCTCTTGTGATTAGAATAGAAATATAAATCTGTTTAGAAGTGTCACAGAGGTGTCACAGAATTTACTGTAGTTCTTGTCATTGTTTCCTCCATCATTGAATGCTGCAAGTAAAATCGATATCTTGACTCTGTGAGGCTTTTTTTTTTTTATGTTAAAAAGGGTGGAAACCAGTAATTTGAGATGAATGTGTACTCACTGGGAGTACATTAATTGCATATAATGTAAACTATTAAGCATTGCCTTGGAAATTGTGCCATTAATATTTTTCCAAGAGCTTTGGAATATTTTATTCCATTTGAACACCTAGTTGGGGTTATGGCTCCATTTCCTGTCAGAGTACTTGAAATATTCCATTAGCTTACTGTTAGTAGTTGTCTTATAAACTCCTCCTAATGGTGAATAATGACTGTCATTTGTTGAGTGTTTACTAGGCGCTGTGTACGCGTGTGTGTGAGAGGGTCTGTATGGGCAGTGTAGCATAATTTCCCCCATTTTATAGATTAAGACGTTAAGGCAAAAAGATTTTAGGTATCTTGCTCAACTCCTCTTAGCCATTGGCAGAGATAGGAATCAAAATTGGCCTGTGTGCCATCATCAAAGCCTGCACAATGCTTGTGGCAGAAGTGAATTTCAGATTGAGCTTAATGGCACATATAGCTCCCCCAAGAAAATGCCTGACTCTCTAGTCCACATTCTGTAACGCATGTGTCATGGTCCTGACAGAGTTGCCTTTGTGTGCCTCAGTTTATCCAAATTTAAGGTAGAGAAACATGTTATCATTTAATTTTACTTTTCTTGTGAGGATAATGTATGAATTAGTTAATGCTTATAAAGAAGTGATTTGATGAGGGGAAAGCTCTATCTAAATGCTAAGTATTATTTATTATTCATGTAAGCATATTACTGTACCCTTCAATCACCTTTTTTTGGATGTTTCAAATGGGCAATTACTGTCTCTTTGTGTAAGGCTTTTAAAATTTTTAATTTAAATTAAAAGTTAATCTAATTTAGGAAAACTGCCAGCTGGAAAGGAACACAGATTTTTTTTCTTCCTTTCCAAACAAAACAGCAATTCAGAATAGACTCCCTTTTAATATAGTAATGTGGGTAGACTTTCCTGGGCTACTGGTATTAGGAAGGAGGGCTAATTAGTAATGGCTGCTTTGTAATGCTGGTAATCTATGTGTTAGGATTAGTGCTGATAATAGATCTGATTAGGTGGAATTAACTGATATTTAGAAGGATGGAGATTCCTTTGTTTATGAAATCTCCAGTTTGGGGGTACAACGTATAGCTGAAGTGGCTGAATCCTTGAAATCCAGTTAATATGGCTTTTCCGCAATACAGTGCCCGAATATGACTAGGGTCAGCAAGCAATGAGGGTCATTTGAGCTCAAGAAGACCTTTACTTCTCAAGACCTTACTGAGGGGGCCCTACAAATAGTGAAAAATCAGAGTTCAAAGATCAGAAATGTCAAGTATGCTTTAAAAGGGAAAGGCGCATTTACCTGAGCTCTTCAGTTAATATCTAGCAATCCTTGATGGGAAAATCCTTCAGTAACTCTCCTTTCACATGCCTGTTGACTCAAAAGTAACCGGTTTTCATTTAAAGATAGAAAGTGAAAAACTTATCCTAAAAAAAAAAAAATCACTCTTTCCTTAATTCCTCCCCCCCACAAATTTGCATATTCAACTTTCCTTTTAAAATAGCCCACTTTAAATATTCCCGAGCACTATTAAATTTTAAGGAAGTATGCTTAGAAATCACATTATTCAGTTGCACAGCATCGGTTGCCCAGCAGTATCATTAAATCCTCTGGAGTGATTCCAGTCCCATAAAAATTAGGGACCCCTTTACATTGTTTCCATATTCAAATGGAAATCTTTTTGCAAGTTAGTAATTAAAGTATTTAACCTCTCTCTCCCTCCATTTATTAGAAAACTCTTTTTTCTTTATTTTTTCAATTACGAAAAACTGCTAAAGCCAATCAAGCATTTATTTTGATAAACCGCTTGTAACAGTCTCAGCTAAATTCTGCAAATACAAAAAAAAGCTAAATAATCACCCTGAGCAGATTTTGCGGAGACCTTGGTCAACCTGTTCAGGGATAATTATGCCGAGCTTTTAGTATGGGGCAAAGGAAAACATAAAATTAAGGCATGAAAGAAAGTCTACCTATTTTGAGAAAATACTGGGATAATTGGTACTCTTTTTATTACCATTTTATTATAGAAAGATATTGTCTTGCAATGAAATATAGGTTTAGAGCAATGAAATAGTACTGTGAGGGGTTGAGAGGATTTCTGTTAGGTGGATTGATTTAAAATGTAATAAAAATAGCAAATTGCTAAATAGTGAATTGCTAAATAGTCAAATTAGAGTTCATTATTTAAATGACTTTTTTTTTCTTTTTAATCATATGATGTTTATAATTGCTTTGTTTCTGACAAGTACATTATAGGGGTCTTGCTTTTCTTTTCTTTTTCTTTTTTTTCCCCTTTTCTTGTGAAGCAGCCTTTGGTTTGGAGCTACAACCATAAACTTTCTTTGAGATATGGAAGCATCAGGAATGGTACCAGCACAGGCAAGGGCCTAGAAGAAGGCAGTAGACAGCTTCACGGTGTTATAAATGGTGGTGATGTGAAATGTGACCCTGATAATAGTTATGTGGTGCTTTGGAAATTTACCTCTTTTACAGACCTTGTCCTTTTGTATAGGAAGGTGGCACCGAGGAGTGTCTGAACTGAATGATGTGTGATCTGTGGCTCTTCTGGTATCGATGATCGTGGTTATATCCCAGTTTAATAGACCTGAAGCTTATACAACTTGGGCCTCTGTTTTAAGTATGACAGTAGCAGTCACAAAGACACCCATACTCCGTGTGGGTGTTGGAAGGGCCCGTGCTAGCAGGGACCCCTGAAACTTCAGTCTCATTAGGCTTCATGGTAGATCTGCCTCTGCGGATTGCATATGGTAACATGATGGGTGTTTGAAAGCTTTGTTTTGATCACACTTGTTAGATTTGTATTCCTACATACTCACGGTTGAGAGGACAGGATTGGGTCTATTTTTAGACGTGTTAATAATTACTGCTGTCTATTCCTGGCACTAATGTTAAATATTACAGGGACTGGGGTGAGGTTGCAAAACCTGAATGACTTAGTCCCATCAGTGACAGTTTTTATGTCCCTGTTCTGGACTATGCTTATACCTGAAGATACTAACCTCCTTGATTAAATGCTGAATTGCATGGAACTCACATTAAAGAAGTCCCATAGGAGAAGAGAGACCGGAGTTGGCTGAAATTGTTGGAAATATTAATAAAAATGTGGATATTGGTAACAATAATTACAGCAGAAAAATGCTGGACTGTTGTAGTGGGACATGGAAAACATCAATAAAGAAGGTATCCCTCACCTGACTGCCTTCATTTCCTCAGGGTCACAGACCCAAAGAGGCCTCCACGTGCCACTTCTCAGTCTGCTGGGAGCCTTTAGGCTAAAGCTTCTCTTATCTAGAGCGGCTCCTCTATGCTGCTTTGTTTCCAGAGAATCATCAGCAAGTGCTCCGGATTTGTCAATATTTTTACCCTCTTAGCATCTATTAGACCTGGCGTTCATCTTTGGTAGTTGTTTTTTGTGTGTACTCTCTTGTGTCTAGATTGGGCTTTGAATCAGCACATATTTATCAAGTACCTGTGTGGTATACAAATTATTTTAAAGATGATAATAATACCATCTTACCTTTCAGTAGCTCTTTGTAATTTATAAAATGCTTCTGCAGCCATTACCTTCCTTACTTCCCACAGTTCTCGGAAGTAAGCAGAGTAAGTGCGATAATTCCCATTTTGCAGAAGACAAAACTGAGCAGAGGAGACTTGCGCTCCGGGTCAAACAATTAAGAACTGGTGGGAAGAGGACTTGAGCCCTCAGATACTGACTCAGTTGAGATCTTAGACATCACGTAAAGTTTGGAAAGATTTTATTGGAAAGATAATGTAAAGACGAAAAACAAAGAACGCCAAAAACTTGAGGACATATACATTTATATAGATAATTATTCCCTTTGTATAAGAAAGTGTCTAAATAAAGCACCCAGTGAAGAGTTGTGAATCTAGAGTTTCACAAATGTGAATTAGTTATGCCACGTGTGTGTGTGTGTGTGTGTGTGTGTGTGTGTTGACTGGGCTTGTGGAGAACACAGGGTACTGTATTAATTGATGATCACAACTATATGGTTGTTTGGGCCCCTGCTTCAGTGAGAAGACAGAGCAATCAGGAAAAACCAGCAGCGGTTTTAGGTGCTCCACGCTTCTCTGCTTTTGCAAAAATGTGATCCCAGGCTCAGAAGCATTTCTTATTCTCAGATGGAACATCTTCACATACCACGCTGTTCCACTTCCCTCTTCCAATTGCCTCCATTGCTTGTAACCTTGACTGAACTCTTCCCTTTCTGTGTTCTCTATAAATCTGCTAGTCACCACTCCCACAATATAGCCTATTTATGACATTGCTGCAACCCAGTCTCTGAATTCTGGATTTCATCTTCTCTCCTCGAGGCTGATGTGTTCTGAAACTAGAGCTTCCAGACTCTTCCGAGTTCTCACCGCGGCCACTCTGCCGCAAACTCCGCTTCTTGTTATCCCATTAAACTATATTTCAGAGCCCTGCCCCAGTGTCCCCCTTCCTCCCTTCTCTTCCTCAAGTGAAACTGCTCAAAGGCCTCATTATTCATATGCTTCCAAATCTGTACCTTTAACACTATTCCGAATGATCTGAACAGCCTCCCATTTTTGTCAGTTAGATAGGAATGGCTTGCCTCCCTTAAGTTAATTTCATGGAATTATTTTCTCAATTTATGTTGTCTCCAAAAAACCAAACAGACGACAACCCAAAAGGGATTCCTGCAGCTTTACAATTCAGAACAGTATCAGCTGCTTACTAGATGCATGTCTATGACAAAATGAGACTATTTGTCTATTACAAAATGAGACAAAATGAGACTATTGGCACCGGGGTGGCTCAGTGGGTTAAAGCCTCTGCCTTTGGCTCGGGTCATGATCTCAGGGTCCTGGGATCGAACCCCGCGTCAGGCTCTCTGCTCAGCGGGGAGCCTGCTTCCCCCTCTCTGCCTGCCTCCCTGTCTACTTGTGATCTTTCTCTCTCTCTGTCAAATGAATAAAATCTTAAAAAAAATGAGATTATAAGGAATGGCAGCTTCCCCATACTTCAGAATCCATTTCAAACTCCTATGGTCAGGTTTTAAGGTCGACATAACCACATTGAGCCCAGGGCCTTGGTTTCTTTTTTCTTTTTTCCTACAATTTATATTGTCTCTCTTTTTTCCCCCCTTTAATTTCATATAGTCAAAGGGTAATACCTAAGAACAGTATGTTGCTAAAAGGAGGTGAACTCATCCTCTATGCTTAAAAATCCAGTATGCATAAACAAAGTTTCTGGTAGATGACAAAGGATGGATGGTTATAATACAAATGGTTCATTCATTTTATAAAAAGGTTGTTTTTGTTTTTGTTTTGGTCACAGTCTCCTGAACATCAGGTCTTTTTAGTACAATAAAATTATTTGATTTACTAAAAAAAAAAATATGTACAGTTATTTGGCATCACAGGCTCTGTGAAGGTTCCTTTCTTAAGATAATGTAAAAACTTTACTTGAATCTTAATTTTCTCTTTGACTTGGCTTTGCTTAATCCCTGTTCTCAGGGAAGATGGAGCATTAGAAAGTAATAGTGAATTTTTGCTACATTGTTTTTTTTTCCTCTAATTGTTTTTTTTCCTCTAAAAATGTCGTATATGTAAAACAATGTAAGAAACTACATTCAAGTGAACACGGAATGACTCCAGTACACTCAGAATGCCCTACATTTGAAAAGACACTAATTTAAAACTATATTATTTTATAATTTGCCTGACAATTTTTGATGTTTTGATTGCATACTCCTAAAGGAGAGTTAGATAACCGTGTGGTTCTGAGTGTAGACATGATTGACATGTCATTTTTTCCCCAAAAAATCACCATAAAATGGTATTTTGGTTTGTGTGGTTTTTAAAGGGTGCCCTAGCTTAAAAGTTCGTTTTAATTCTATAAAACTGAAAATATCTGACAAAACCCATTCCTTCATACTTGCCCTGACAACTAACTTTTCTTTTCCTTCCTTCTTGATTTGGGTTCTGTGAAATTTGTGCTCCCAGAGCCCTCTAACTTAGAAATATCCCATTGCATAACTATTGTTAAGTTCTTTATAGATGGCGCTTTAGCTCATTTATTCCTGAAGGGTCTTTGTGCAAGTTAGGTACATTCCTCCTAGAGGCAGGGGATGGACAGCCTGACCTCTGGAGCACTTTCTCCTCCCTAGGGCTTGAGTGAAACTCTCCATTACTTTGTCAACATCAGATTGCCTTTGCTTACAGAGACAAAAATGAACAAAATTTCCTTCAGTGTATTTTGTTTCTTCTCTGACAAAGCAAGAAAACTTTGCGTTCAGGTCTCCTTCTTTAAAAATATCCTTCATGCTGACAGGAACGTAAATACCGTGATTTTAACTACACAGTACTGGCAGGCTCTGGTGTGAAAATTCAGCACGATCCAAAAGTTTGTTTGCGAGTAGGTAGAATGCAGGATCCTACAGGAATCAATAGCTTTTATTGTGGTTAGGGTGCCCGTCCCGTCTACAAAAGTTTTGCTTGTTTACCTGAATTATGATACTTTACATCTATCACGAATTATGTGTATTCAGAGCTTCAAATTAGCAATTAGCAAGCAGGGAACATGCCCTCCTTCCTAGAGCACTCGGTAGCCCGGGTGACAGGAGGGGAGACTCTCACTCTCTCTGTCCTTGGTGAGGGGGCCCTGGAAATAAGACCTGCATTGTCTCAGCTTCAAGGCCTCCCTATCCTGGGGCAAGGATTCTGAAAGAGTGGAGTGTGGGGGCGGGGGGGGGGGGTGGAGTGGGAGTGGCGCCAGCAACGGGGAATTTGGATAAATGCAAGGAAGAGGAATAGGAGGGATAGGTAATGAGCACAGGCTGTCTATGCCTTCCATCTTTCTTTCCCTACTTTGCCATCCTCTTGCAATCCCATTCTCTCTCACTAATTTGTTGAAAAGATCTGGGATGGGCTGTTAGAGGACCTCCCAGGAAAGATGGGGAGAGGGCAAGAATAACATTAATCCTAACCCAAACCCCTATATGTTGAGAGAATGAACAGATCCCTTTTATAGAACTTGAAAATGAGCCTCCAGGAAGTTAAATAAGCTGCTTACAGTTTCACTACTAGTAAGGGGTGAGGCAGGATTCAAAAGCATGTCTTTCTCCTCCCAGAGGTTATGCCCCCTCAGGCGTACTCCACGGTGTTCCACAATGAGCAGGAAGGGAGCACCTTTTCCGACCCATCTCCCTCTCACTTTATCGTTTCTAAAGAAGGTGGTGGGGAAATACAAGTGACGGTGAAAATGGAGAGATTGTGGAAAGGGATATGGAAAAATACCGATGATGATAATAATAATAAACCTCAACTCCGTGAGGCTCAGCAGTTACTGTTATCTCCATTTTATACGTAGAACTCGAAGGCTCCCGGGAAAGTAACTTGCCCAAGATCTCATGATTAGTGTGTGGTGGAATCCTGCTCCACGTTCAGGTCTGGGATTGCAAAGCCTTTGCTCTGGAGCTGCCTTCCTGATACCTTTCCTTGTTCCTCGCTTCTGCCAACCCCGGCGGGGAGGTGCTGGGCGCAGGTGGGGTGAGGTCTTATGCTCAAGAAGAACATCAACTGTTCATGTTTTAGGAAGAAGACCGCATGCTCTCCTTCCTCCCTGTTTAATACTTTCCATTCTTTTTCCCTCCCGCTCCAAACCATGGGAAGGTCTCCCGCTCTGGGTGGGAAGCCTACACGGCGGCTGGAGGTTCTTCATGTATGAGAAATATGTACATGGTTGGGGAGCTGGCACATTACTAGTCATTTTAATATTTTTGAGATACAAGCATAAACAGAGATGGAATCAATCTGCTTTGAATGGGAGGGACCTAGAAGGATGAGGATAATTAGGATGATGGAATTATAAAGTAACGGGGCTGGTTTTTTTCCTCCATGCTTTGTGAAATCCAGCCCATTATTTAATAAGCCCAGCTCATGGGGTGACATGGGCCTTAGATATTAACAAACAAATCAATGGATCTTTAATGGCTTTATTTCCCAGTTAAGACGCAGAATATTTAAATAAATCACCACCCTTTTCTGATTCTAAGTTGAATGAACACAAACTCTTGCAATATTATCTGTCTGGAGTTTATTCAACATCAAAAACTGTCTACTTGTCAGTCACAAAATTAAGTATCTCTGGGCTTGTATCGTGCTCTTTAAAGGTCTCAGAGGTTAAAGGGGCTTTATCTGTGTCTTCCTTCCTTTTAACCATTTGTATCTGACGTGTGTCCAGCACTGTGCTGGAAGTCTTTGGTAAAGAGTTCCCCTGCTCATAGGTCCTGGACAGGCTTGTGGGGGAAACACACACATAAATACTCATGACACAACATGTGCTTAGAGCTGTATCAAGAGAAGCATCGGCTTAAACAGGAGCCCTAAAGTTGGACACAGATTCCATGATTTACCTTGCATCTTGGGGAATTCTCTCAACCCTCTATACTTAGTTCTATATCTCAAAAATGGGAATAATGAGAGTTTCTCACAAGGTTATTAGATGAGTTGAATGACAGAGGGCCTGTGAACACTCATGGCACTTATTTTTGCACACTATAGATACTTAATGAATTGTTGAATCTCAACAGAGGATTCTGGGAGTATGGAAGAGAAGGCAATTGACTACTTGCATAATTTGAGCAACATTTCATCAAGAAGTTGACATTAAAGTTGAGTCTTAAATGATAAGAAATCACAAGGAGGGAAGGGAGGTAGGAAAAGGGAGAGAAGTGATAAGTCATTTACTTGTTTTCTAGTCTAGTTCAAGGGTAATCAGGAAACATCTCACCAAATTTCATCTGCTTTTGTTGAAATACTGGATTATGGTATATCATTTAACATCTGTTCCTGTTACAAATTTGTCCCTGCTAAGGAAACTACTGTTGGCATTAACTTTCTTTTTCTCTCTACAACACTGTTTTTTGTTTGTTTGTTTGTTTGTTTGTTTTGTGTCTTCATTCAGCTTCTCTATTCACAAGACATTCATTAAGAATCCAAGATGTGCTAAGAATTATGCTGGGTTGGAAAAGGTCTATTTCCTTCAGAAACTTGTAGTCTGTTGTATATACAGCAGACATGTGAACAAGCAAATTATAATATGAACTGGTAAGTGTTATCATCATGGGGACCTTCCATTCTAGTTTGCCTGGGATAGTGAGAGGTTATACCTGTTGTCTTAGAATAATTAATAAGCGTCTCCTTTCATTCTCAAATGTGTCTTAAAATGTGTACAAGATATTTTGCATGTGCTCATTTTACATAAGCTAGAGATATAGAAGGGCATTAGGTATTCAAGAGATGATGGCAAAGGAAAAGCCCCTTGTGACTTGCGTACTTCAGGGTGTAGGATTAAATAGCAGGAAGATTTTTTAGGACAAGAGGAGAAAGTGAGACCAGATTGTAACGATTTAAGGAATGAATGAAAGTTGAGGAAGTGGAGGTGTGAAATATAGTCACCTTTTAAGGAGTGTGGTGGTGAAGGGAGAGTGCTAGTCTGCGATGAAGGAAGAGAGAACTAAGGTAGTAGTTTGAGGTGAAGGAAGACAGAACTTGGATATTCTTCAAATTGCTGGTGAAAAGTCAGAAGAGAAAGGGAGACAAAGCACAAAAGAGTGAGCACGTGATCCCAAATTAGATGGGAAAATGCACTCCAGTGCCCAGGAGAATGGGTTAGCCTCTAAAACAGGAGAGCTAGGAGATAAGGGAGGCAGGGAAGTTACAGGGTAGACTTGGTGGGAGTGCCTAGTCTGACATTTCCTTCATTTGGTGAAGTAGTAAAATGGTCAGCCACAGTGACTAAAGGGGATGGCTAAGGGTTTTGCTCTCAGTGCAGACAACGGCTGTGTATTCTTGCCCAAGTGATTTTACGTTTTTGGACCTCAGTTTCTTCAAGTCTAAAGTGAGTGACTGCGCCGATGCTTCCAGGTTTCCATTCAGTTATGGTTCAGCATTTTATCAAAATGTTATGAGGGACTAATGAACTTTATTTGCTCTCCCTCCACCCCTCTCCATTCTGCAGAAGAGAGGTTTCGGTGGTCACGTAAGTTTGGTTTATAGCTAAACAGGCTTCATTGCAGTAGGACCTTTGAGAGCTTCTAGAATGCTAATGTCATTAACAGTCTTGAATTGGGGGTTATGATATACAACGTCCTTTAAACTGATTTCACTAAATAATCTAGTGTTCCAAGGAATGTAGTATGGGAAACATTCATCTAAGCATTCATTCTCCTAAGGAGTCTGTAAAAATTTTATCCCAAGTTAACAGGGGCAGACCACTTAGGGGCTGTGGTCTCTAGGGAGCATTGATGTGTGCTTGGAAAGGATGTATTTCCTTCCAATACCAGAAGAAGAAGAAGAAAAAACCCTGGGCATACAGAATATTAACAGAAATAAAACATGCAGCCCAGTCTAGGCATCACTACTTTGAGAGAGTGGCAGAGAGCTCCTGTACCCTCCAGCTCTTTCCTTCGATAAGCTGAAGAGAAAGCTGTATCAGCTCCTAAAGTTCTTATTTATAAGGAAGGCCAAGACGCAGGTGCTGGGTACCTGTTTGATTTCAAAAGTTCCAAAACAGCTGAGGAAATATAGAGGAGTGTGCCTCAGTTTGTTTATTTGTTTGTATGGTATTTAGGTCTTTGTAGTTCATAGTATCACCTGACATTTTTATTTATCACTTCAGATACATTCTAACATATTTAGTATATCGATCAAAAAAGAAAAGTAGTTCACTGCTCCCTCCCAGGAATAAAATATATGTTACATTTTTCATAGTAATTCCTATTATATATGTCTTTCTTTTTTAGAGATTTTATTTATTTATTTGACAGAGAGAGAGAGATCACAAGTAGGCAGAGAGGCAGGCAGAGAGAGAAGGGGAAGCAGGCTCCCCGCCGAGCAGAGAGCCCGATGCAGGGCTCGATCCCAGGACCCTGAGATCATGACCTGAGCTGAAGACAGAGGCTTTAACCCACTGAGCCACTCAAGCGCCCCAGCACATATATCTTTTTTTTCAATTCTCTTTTCTAAGTTGAATGATTATTTCATATTTATTTTTTTGTATCTGTAGGGTCTTGATCGACGTAACCACTCTAATTTTGCTTGCTTCCAGTTGTGATCCTCCTGAGCCAGCAGACTTCTTCCCGAGTAACTAACAGTTTGTAAGACTTCATAAAGTGCACGGGCAATTTCAACAGATATGCCATCTTGTTGATTTACTTGTCAGTCTTTTAATGAGCACCTACTACATGCTGAGGGTGGTGTTCCATGCCAGAGAACAAGAGAATGGGATACAGTCTCTGTCCTGCCTTTTCATGTTTTTATCCTTCTCGCTTGTGGTTCTTTCTCAGAATTCAGCCTCTTCCCCCGCTTCTGGTCTCCTCGGCCGCCCCTCACTCTACTGAACACATAGAGACAGACAGACAGGACCCCCCCCACACACACACACAGACACACACATGCACACACTCACCACTCTTGATGAACTCAGGGATTTATTGCTGTTGTGGAACCTGCTTAGAGGCTGAGCCGGTCAGTGAGATTTGCTTTCACTTGGAAACTAGAGGCGTGGTTTCAGGTGGGTCGTGGCCGGTTTGCAGAGCTCCGGTTCACTCTGCCCTGTCGGTTTGCATTGCCTTTGGTCTCCGTAGGTGAAAATGGAGCACGGGAAGATGCTGAAGCTGTGGCGAAAGGCGGTACCAAGGGGCCTGGCTGCCTCTTTTGAGAACTGGAGTGTTTCACGGGGACTGGCCGTTGCGTAGAGGCTTGGCAGAATGTTGCACACATCTGTGACTTCTTTTGCTTTTTCTTCACAGATTCTTAAATTGTGTTTGCCTTCTTGTCTCCCTCACTCTCTGTGGTACAAAGGTCCTAGGTTTCATTTGATTACATTTTGGTTTTCTGTTAAACTAGGCTGGGTCACCTTGCTCCACATAGCTATTTAGAATTTGCTCATTTGTGTTTTTTCTTCTTTTCTTTTTAATGTCTACTGCTAAAAGTTAATGCTCTTTCCTTTTATTTTCACAGACTAGATGTCAGAGGACACAACGTTAATAGAAGTCTGTCTTCCCTATTACCTTTCAGGAATAGACTTTCAAACCCCTTTAGGAATTATAATCGTCAATAGAAAGACATGTATAGTAGATCAACTTTAAAAAAGAAAACAAAACAAAAACTTATTTTCCTAATTCTTTGCCTTGAATTTGGGCTGTTTCGTTTAACTAAAGAGGCACTATTAGCCTCCTTGCCATGCATAAATATAGATTATATGTTAAGCATTTCAGGTACTTCTAGCTTCTTAGGAAAAAATGCTTTTGATATCATATTGCTGTTTTTTTTTTTTTTAGCTTGTTTCTAGCACCATACTTAAGAGCAAAGCTATACATAAATTTACCTTTTGAAAGCCATCACCATCTCCTACTGGTATATCCAGTTAATCTGAATGTGTCCAGAAAGACTGGCCCCATGCCTGCCTGTGCTCCTTATTGAATCTCATGTGGTAATCTGTTATCTGAACAAGTAACTGACAATAAAATCTTTCTATTTAAAGATGGTTAGAACTACATGTCAAAAAAAACTCTATTATTTCCAAGAATTTTACTTTTCATCATTTTCAGTAATAATGCAAAATAGAACATTTTATTTGTGGGGAACATAGCCTCATTTGCCAAGACAGTAAGGTTAGAAGAAGAGTCCTTTCCCTAGGTATAAACAAACACATGTTTAGATGAGTTTGACTGAATATTTAAAATTTTTAAAGAAGAGCTGGCTTCTCGCTTCTTGGAGAGAATCCTTGAAAACAAATTTAAAAGTGTTTCAATGTGCCTTTTCCTTGGACAGAACATTTTGTTCTTTATTGTAATTGCAAATTCCTCTGGCCCTGGCTATAGTACATATTTCCTTCTTTCCTTATTCCACGACTCCGGCTCTGTTTTTGTTTGTTTTTAATCTTTAACGGGATTTCAGTTCTTAAAAAAGAGAGGGAGTGTTGATCGCCACTGACCTACTCTCGTGTAGATAAAATGAAATATTTGGTAACCAGACGAAATCTGATTAGATCAAACAACTGTGCGACCACTCATTAAAGACTGCCTCTCAGTGACTTATTGGTGTTAAGTTACTTTTGGATTAATGAATGGGCATCCTGTATTCTACGTGTGCTAAAGTCACTGTTTAAAATAGGCCATGTCGTGTAGCAAAGGGAAGAAAATGGCCACACTTACAAACCAGGGACAGAACACTCAGATGTGTCCTAAATGAGTAAAGGAGGACTGACAGCAAGATCATTCCTTCTAGTGCTTACCATAAACCGCTGACTTATGAAGATGAAAGCACAGGGTTGCTGGATTCTTCTCTTTTCTGGATATGCCAAATTTTCCATTTTATGTAGATTATATCAGGTTTTGTCTTTTTTTTTTAAACTATCGGGTAACTAATCAAAGATTTCACAAACACTGTACAGTCTGCATTTTGTACATGTCTTGCCACTCTATGACCACTAAAAACCTTATCAATTTGAAATATCAATTAGTGTTATATTAAAAACAATATGCAAAAAAAAAACAATATGCAGAGTATTCTTAATACTGTGGACAATGGTCAATGATCTGTTTCCTTTGGAAAAAGGTTTATTTTAGAGTCCCGTGGTCCTAACTTTAAGCAAAAGACAAAAAGGCAATTTGGGTTGATAAGTCGCCCAAAAGCATGTTAAAAAAAGTCAAGAATTGGAAGTCAATTCTTCATATTGACTCTTGAAATCTTCAGTCTTAGTCTGTACCGAGTCTTCATTTTAAAAATCATAGATGGAGGGGCGCCTGGGTGGCTCAGTGGTTAAGCCTCTGCCTTTGGCTCGGGTCATGGGATCATGGCTGGGATCAAGCCCCGCATCGGGCTCTCTGCTCAACGGGGAGCCTGCTTCCCCCTCTCTCTCTGCCTGCCTCTCTGCCTACTTGTGATCTCACTCTGTCAAATAAATAAATAAAATCTTTAAAAAAAAATAAAAATCATAGATGGGGTAAAGCCTATTAAGAACCTCAAAGAATTTTAACTTTTGTCACCAAGTCCAATAACTTTAAAAGTATAAAATTTGATTTTTTGGTATAAATCTATCTTTGCAACATGAACTATATTTTTATTCTTCCTTCTTTAGAATGTATATATGTTCAAAACACTTAAGCCACCCTCCAACTTTTATTTCTCTAGGTTAAATAATTCAGACTTCTTTACTATTTCTATAGATCCTGTTTTACACAGTTTACATTGTGTCTGTTTTTTTCTAGACAGAACTGGTATTATTAATGATCACACTAAATACCAAAGAATTACCCAACTGCTTTATTATATTTTATATATTGTATATATTTACCTAGATTAGAGACACCTTTTGAAAATGGTTCAATTCCAAATCAGGATTCGTTTTTGGCTCTTTTCAAGCTCTTACATCCTTTTTACACATTTGTTTCTGCTGCTAGATAATTGCAGTTCCGTTGTATTTTTTTTTCTTCCGTAAACGTATAATCTTATCTCTCCTTTATTTTATTTTAAAATTTATGTCCATGATATAACCTTCTGTTTTGAATTCCAATTATGTCCATTCCTGAGTTGGCCACAGCAGCTATCCCCGGTGTGATGTCATCTCTGAAATTAAGTATCATATGTTCCTTCTTTATTGAAGGCAGTTAGCTGGAGTGTTTAAGAAATACGGGCTTCATCCTTGGGGAACACTGTAGTAGGCTTCCTTGACATTGAATCATTGGTAACTGTTCTTTCATGGGCCCAATTTGGCCGTCTGATTTATGTGCTATGTATCTTAACAATTGAGGGGTACGGGAGAAAAAGTGCATGTATTTTAATGTCTGGATCATCCAAACTGAGGACATCTTAAGCTGCCAGATTGAAATTATTTGTAGTTTTGGACTTAATTCGTGGTACCTAATATTCTAGTACCACTTGTGGTTTTAGAAAGTATTTCTTTCTCATTTGGATTCTTAGATGCAAAATCTAACCCTGTAGCATATTATGTGGGTTTGCGACACTCCCATGGGGACCTTGTGCTCATAAACCAGTGAATGGATTATATAATGCTGCATAAATGCCGTATTTTTTATCTGACAGACATAATCTTGATCCTATATTTTTATGTTACCTAACTGCTTTAGAATACCACTTTTGAAGCAACCCATCAAAATGGAAATTGCTTCTAAAACATGTAGCAATAAATATTGGTCAAGGCTCTGTGTAATTCAGAGTGACTCGATACTTGAACACTAGTCAATTGAAATTCTCTGTTGTTTTTTTAAAAAAGGTTGATCATTTCCATTTTATGGTATTACTCCCTCTCTTTATTAGTTAGCTGTATATTTCCTTTTCTTTTAGTTCAAATTTCATTTTCTTATTTGTCTAAGGTATATCTGAGCATGAAGCAAGCATAAAAACAGTCATAGATAAAATAAAAATCTAAAATATTGAGCACTGGGCGTCATACGCAAACAAAGAATCATGGAGCACCATCAAAAACTGATGTACTGTATGGTGACTCACATAATACAATAAAAAAATCTAAAATATTGAGAATTCATATGGTATGAAAATTTAAACTATAAATGAGACCAAGACACATATGTGGGGCCCATGAAACCAGTTATGAAGAGATGAACATCACTAAGACTTCCAGTATAGAGCTTCGTCTCTGCCATGTTACGTTGGAAAAGCTCACCTCCAGAGCTGAGATTTCTTTCCAGGACCTCATAATTTCACTGTTGCATTAATCATTTGACAAGCTTGCTTGCTTTCTCTGCTTCTCTCTCTACAAATAATTGTTAGACCCTGTTTGTTCTTTTTTGAAAACATGAACAGAAATTCCCTTATATTTGCTATCCTATTTTGTTTAAAGGAAGAAGTTTCTAGAGTGGTCAGCTCTGGCTTTAGGTTCGTCTTTCTCCCATCCACTTGATATTATCCTGGCTGAATAGTCTGATGAACACTACCTTTACCATGCCTACCTTCTTTAACAGAAGTCTTCTGAAGCTCCCGATTTTCACTGCACTGAGTCTCAGTTCCCATTACTTCTAAGGCTCTAGTAACCTGGTTGCGCCTTCCATTCTAAGCAGATATTTTTCGATCCTTTTTTTAACCTTCCCATATTACACACACATTTCTCCATGTTTATCTCTGTTCACGCGTTCCAAATCCTCTTCATTCTCCATAGTCAACATCAAGAGTCATCTTGTGTATAATGCTTTTAGGCTGCTGATCTCAATTCCAATCTTTTCCACAACTTTATCGGTAACATTCAATTTAGTTATCAATTAAATGATGCCTTCTTTTTGTTTGCTGTTTTACAACCTGAATGTCAGACCTCGGGCCATGTCTTCTATTCCCAAGTTCCCACATGTTGAGCACACAGTTATCAGTAGATGCTCACTTCAGTGGTGAGTGATCTCTTGGCTCTTTCGCATGCAGGATCCCTCAGAAGCATAAAGACACTGGTTTTAGAATGCTTCACTTCAAGGAGAGTGAATGCCGTAAAAATAGCCTCTCTGTAAAGTGGAATTGTATGCGTCAACATTTTCTGACAGATTTCATTAATGGAGCCTCATCATTTTTTTAATTAACATATAATGTATTATTTGCCCCAGGGTACATGTCTGTGAATCGTCAGGCTTACACACATCATTAAGATAAATCAAATTCTTAGGGATTTATTGAACACTTACTTTATGAAACATAATTGGCATATTATGCAGTTTTCACTAAGAGGCTTCCTACCTGACTTTCGAAAGCGTTTGTTTACCAACTCCTAACTTCACAATCTGGGATGCTATCTCTTTGTGATCTTTTAATTAGGCATGTAGTTCTTTCTCACCAAAGATTTGTGAGGACTCCCTGGCCTTGATTTAACTCTGCATGCTATTATTCACTTATTTCTACTTTGAAAACAGGACTACCACTAAAAAGTGATTATGAAAAACTAGGTAGTATTAGAATAAAGAATTCATAAACTGCTAAATTTTAAGTCTGCTCTGTTAGCCGCAATGCAAAACATCTTATTTCCTGGGTAGACAGGTACTTAATCAAATGGTAAGTGGAATAAAATGTAAACTGATTGCTTTTGTGACCAGATTCTCTATTCCTTGACTCTCTTCCTCCAAGAGTAGCGCTTTGAGGTGAAGTCAGTTGACTACTCTCAGTTACCTCATTTTGGAGTGAAGTCTAGCACTCTGAAAAGGGAAAGATAAATTATTCTTTGGGGAGCAATCCAGTTTAGTAAGCTGTGTATGAGGCTGGGGGGTCAGGTGACCTGACTGTGTTCCAATTGTAAAAGGCAAGTGTCAATAGACAGTGTGTTCTGCTCTCTAAACTAGCCCTCAAAGACCGGTGGTTTAGCTCACAGCTCCCGTACCTACAGAGCCGTTCTGGAGGAAGGCTTTTGTGTGCCTTGCCAACTAAGCCTGGCACTGGTTTAAAATATTTAGATACTACTCTCTCGATATTATATCTAAAGAATCTAGGGCTTGGGGAGCAGGGGAAATGGGGTTAGGGAAGAGTTTTATTGTTCTTAATACCAGCCTGGGTTTGTTTTTTTTTCCCCCTCTTCAAAACTTTCCAGATGCCTCTGAGAATCATGACTTCACTTTGTCTGTCATTTGGTAATACTGTTCTTCCGAACTCTCTGGAAGCATCCAGCTGTGTGTGTGTGTGTGTGTGTGTGTGTGTGCGTGTACATAATGTCTCACACACCCATTGTGATATGAAATACGTAACCATTAAGTAATGACTAGAGACTTTAAACGATAACACATTTTTTAAATTTTATTCAACAAATACAAATACATATTCTGCCCTTCAAAGCATATTTGTCCCTCCTGCTTGGAAAGTACTTTCGTCCCATCCATGTCACTTTCTTCTGATTACCTTTAGCGCTGGCAACACTTATCCCGTAAGTATGTACATGTGATTCGGGAAAATAGCTAAATGTCAGTTGGAGCTCAGCCTCATAAATGAGGTCTGAGGAGAACTGATCAAATGAAATGGATAATATTTAGCCTCAAAAGAGCTGTAACTATGCAGTCAACCTGGCTTCCTTGTGTTTGTAACTAGAAGACATATGTCGTGTGGTCGCATATGCGTATAAAGCAATACTGCCCCTATTTTTCCCAGCTTTCCAGTTCCACCTTCTCTGTTTCACACAGCACTGAAACTTTAGGTATGTTGTTGTACTGCTCATCAAAGTACCACTTTTAGAAGATAGTACTTGAAGGGTTTTTTAATAGCACTAGAAAGACTGCTCTGCCATGCCACAGAAAAGCTTTCCCGTGCGTTAAGTGTACATTTAATCAACATTATGGCAATTATGGCTCTTTTAGAAGCCCTTCACCCTCTGTTTTGTGGCAGGAACTTTGTCTTGTATAAAACTGTCATAAGTAGGGGTAATTTGAAATTCATCCTCCTTTTATTTATAGCAGGGTAAGTGAGGATGGGGAAGAATGGATTCCCATCTTTTTTTAATTGTGGGAATTAGAGTTGCAATCCATTCTGAACTTCAAAGACAACTTTTTAGCATCTCCACCACTTGAAAATGTTGTGACACTATGTCTCAGCCATTGATTTTGTATTGTTTGAGTTCTCACTGGACATCTCAATTGAGAGGTTATTTATGAGACTTAATGCCAAACTGAAGAAGTCCAAACTGGATGACTCTTTTAAAGAGTTTTGTGCCCTGAATAGATTTCCCATATAATTCTTTTTCTAGGAAGCTGCTCAAAAAGAAAAGAGTATTGTCTCCTTCATATGTTTTCATGATGATTTTCATTTGGTAGTTTATGCCACATGTCTTGAATGCAGTTCTGCAAACCCACTGCTGGGGGAGTGAAGTTCTCTTCCAGACTGTCTGGGCATATTCTGGTTTGGATTCCCGATTAGTTATCTGTCCAGTGGCATTGTATTTCATGTCTTAGGAAAAACCATTTGAAGGGCTCAGATATACAAACTCAAGTATTCTTTCACTTCAGATAATGATACTGCTAGATCATGAATATTGACCTAGAAGAAAAGCAAGTTCAGCCTTCCAGTGGATGCGTTGTGATGGTATGAGAGACAGTAATAGCTTCCACTGAAATCATGGGTCTCTACCAAGGGAGGTAGTAGTTCCTCTGAGCTCTACACAGGTCATGTCAACTGTTGAAGTCTTGGTTTTACTCCTAGACTGCCTGTGACAAACATGAATTTTATCTAGAGGATGTTGTCAAGAAAGTAAATGATCTGAAAAACCTCTGCTACTTTAAATTGTTAAAGAAGCTGGGAAAACTTGGCTTGCCAATAGGAAGAAAGACTTCAGGGAAGACATGGTAATAGTTTTTCCTTATCTGAAGAGCTGTTTACCCTATAGAAAATGGTAGATAGGCTCTGTGTGCATCAAGGGGTGGGACAAAGAGCATAAATTAATTTGAAAAATGATATTTCTGATTCTGAACTACAAGTCTAACAAATTGTGTTAAGACAGAATATAGCGGGCGCCTGGGTGACTCAGTTGGTTGAGCGACTGCCTTTGGCTCAGGTCATGATCCCGGAGTCCCAGGATCCAGTCCCATATCGGACTCCTGGCTCTGCGGGAAGTCTGCTTCTCCCTCTGACCTTCTCCCCTCTCATTCTCAGTCTCTGTCTCTAAAAAAAAAAAAAAAAAAAAAGACAGAATATAGCAATGAGAGAGTATATTCCCATACCTGGTTAAGTATACGAAAGTGTGTTAGGTCCTTTGGGGATAGGAAACACGACTCTTACAATCTTACTTCTGGAAGGTTGGCTCCAACTTGCCAGAAGTTTACAGTTCAATGATGAAATAAGCACTTCTTACCTCTAATAAAGGTAGAGAATACTATTTTTATTAGACTGCTGATAAAGCCCTTTAGAACGTGAAAGAAAGATCACTTTGAGGGGATAAACATGAACCTCTCTCTCTTAGAGGCTAGGTTGGGGGTATACACCTGATAACCAGACCATTTGTTTGAGAGAGACTATAAAGAACTGAACTAGGGAAAGGATAGACCTGAGGTTTAATGGGTTAAATTCTACTCCTGGGACTTGGGTCTGTTACCTAACTTCTGGCCATCCGTTTCCCCATCTAGAAAAAGAAAATTATAGTCTCAGTCACGATCCAATAATAGTTAGGGTCCATCTGGATGATGTTTGTAGAAGGGTTTTAAAAACTCAAAAAAGCTTGGCAAATATTAGGGATTGCTGTGACATAAAATTTCATTTACCTTGCTTTTACTGTGTTTATGCAAAGTAAATGCCGAACTTCTCTTGAGTTTTAGTAATACCCTCCCAGAGACTACATCGAATCTCAGGATAAGAATGCCTGAATAAGGGGCGCCTGGGTGACTCAGTGGGTTAAAGCCTCTGCCTGCGGCTCAGGTCATGATCTCAGGTCCTGGGATCAAGCCCCGCATCAGGCTCTCTTCTCAGCGGGGAGCCTACTTCCCCTTCTCTCTCTGCCTGCCTCTCTGCCTATTTGTGATCTCTATCTGTCAAATAAATAAAATCTTTAAAAAAATAAAATAAAATAAAGTAGTCTTGCAAAAAACAAAAACAAAAACAAAATAAAAGAATGCCTGAGTAATATGCTATTTATGAGTCTCTGCATTGTGTGTGTGTGTGTGTGTTAAAGAAAGGCAATTTTTGGGTAAACATAATTACACTCATGTAATAGCAATCTGTTGTCTACAACTCTTGAAGTGATAGCATTTACACACAGACACACACATGTCTTGTTAGTGGAGATTTTTTATCATTGATTTTTTAGCTGGAAAAACAGAGACTGGTGGCCTTGGAAATACAAAGAGCTATGTTGACAGGATAATATGGGAAACAATGCCATTACATATAACTCTGTAGTAATGGTCAGTATTTAATGTTAGGCAAAGAAATTGAAAACAAATCAATTTTAATAACAAAATTAGCTGGGTCACAAATATGGCAGTCTAGTTCATTGATACATATTCTGCAGGCCTGTCATAATTCCCTGTCCTTCTGACTTTGTGGTTCTTAGCCTTGGTTGCATCGTAGAATTACCTGGGGGAACTTTAAAATCCCAGTGCCCAGACTGTACCCCTAACCAATTAATTGAGAATCTCAGGGGGGGTGAGAAGCAGTTCCCAGTGTTTTTTAAAGCTCCCCAGGCAATTCCAATGTACACCGAATTTGAGATCCATTTCCCCATATATATCTGTAGTACCATATTGGATTTAGTAACTGTATTGCTATTTTTGACTCCCTTGTCTCCTTCCTCCCTATTTAATCTTACCAAGTTCTATAGGTTCTCCCTTAGCTGTATTGGTTTGACCCTTACTTTCCCCAGTAATGCTAGTCTAGCCAAGACCTTTACAGCTGAATATCTAGTTTTCTTCTTTTCGTCCCTCCTAACTGGTATTACCAGGCCCTTTCAAACAACAGTCTTTCACACAAGAATTTTGTCATATTACTTAAGGACTTATACTGCTTTGGCACCTGGAATCCAGGATCGTTTTTAACCAAACTCTTTTTTAAAAATGAATCTCCTCATTGCTTATGTTTCCTATTGCCACACTTTACTTTGGGGAGAGAACTGAGGGATCAGGAAGATGAGTTGTTTAAGAATTATGTCCCCTGTAACCCTGGGGTTCTGCAGAGGGGCCTCGGGGCAGGCAGGCATGGGGTGGGAGGAGCAGGGGTGAAGGGGAAGGTGCTGAGCAAGAGGCATGTCTGGTCTCTTTTATGCCCCAACCCCTTCCTCTTATTTCAGCCAGAGCAGGTCCATTTTGGTTCCTTAATAAGATTTGATTATAACCAAAAAGACTGTCGTTGCTAAAAGGAAAGCAAAAACAACAAGAACAAAACAACTCTGAAAACTACTGGTGGCTAATCCATTCATTTCACAAGGGAGGAAAAACTAAGGCTCAGGGAGGTTAAGTGACTCATCCCAAGTCATATAGCTAAAATCTGCCCTTTGTCCCTGCTCATGTGATCTCTTCACTTTCTCTGAAAAATCAGAAGAAATGTGATGCTAGCTCTTGACACCAGGCCTTATACATGCAGGTGTTCAGCAAGTATTTGTTGAATGAACACTTGAATAGACGCTGTTTTGTGCTTCTGTTTCTGTTCACATTGTTACCATAAAAAGAACACTTCTTTTTTTTTTTTCTTTCCTAAATTTCCTTCTCACCTATAAAAGCAATCTGTCAAGGTATATCTCACCCTACTTCTGCCTCAAAATCTGTGCCTACACTCATGACAGCAAAGGTAATTTATTGAATTATATTTTAGCCCTTTTTAATACTGTCTTGTTCTTTAATTATTTTCTGAACGTCCCCATAACAAGATCGTATGCCTTTGTCTTGAAGTATAGGACCTTGCCATAGACACCTTTTATATCTCTTCTGGCGTAGGCAAAGCTTAAGACATACTTGTTGAGCTGGATTGCTGGATTGCCCTGAAGCTACTGTGTAGTTTTTATGCTCCTGCTAATAGTAATTAAAACACATGAGAATCAAATGTCCTAAAATATGAACTTTGAATTTTTACTCAGTAAACGCAATGCCTTTTTATTAAGGAATTAAACAAATGGAATTTTTATGTCCGTAAAATGCCTTTCCCATTAAAATAAACTCACATTCTTTTCATTTTGACCTTTTTTTTTTTTTAAAGCAAAAGATTGCAACAGGAAAAGAAAGTAGATTAAATAATTTGTTATCTGCCAGATTTTTTTCCTTGAGGTCTCTGAGTACTCACAGTCTCGGTCACTTAGCTTACTAGCCCCTAAGAGCAAGGCCGAACCGCAGCTTCATGGGAAAGACGCTGGGGAAATGGCCGATCCAGCGTGAGCCAAGTCACAGTTGCATTCCCTGTTTAAAGCCACATTTCCTGGCTGGGTCAGCTGGATTTTTCTTTTGAAGAAAAGAGTGTTCCTGGATTGGTTTCAGGCCCTTTGCTTCACAGCGGTCATTCTAGCATTCTCCACAGAGTTCTTCAGAAGCCAGTAGGAAAAGTGATTCAGTCATTTTCCCTGGAAAATGTATTCAAATGCACGTCATGTCCCTTAGAAACTTTATGACCTTGCCGCTAAACGTTCATCTTCTTCCTTAAAAGAATATCCTAGTGTATAAGATTCCACGACAAACAGCCCAAACATCCAGAATTCTTGGTATCATCTGCTTTAATATGGCATTCTTTCCATGTACTACTGACTCTCATGCACTGGTTCACTCAACAACTATTTACTGACCCCCTCAGGAAAGTAACAAAATACTTAAGAGGATGATCTTAGGGTTAGACTTGTATCTGAGTTCTTAAACTTAAGAACATGTTTGAACATGGGCAACTTATTTAATTTCTCTGGATCTCAGTTTTATAACCTGTAAAGTGATGTAGTAATGGCACCATTGCTTAAGGTCATTGTGAAAAATATGTAATTCCTATGAATACCTTTAGCATAGAGACTGACCCGTGGTAGCTATTCCACTTATCATATCACACTTAGGACCTGTTCTGGATTAGGCAGTCTGCTGAGGAGACTAGAACGAATAAGGCATGTTTTTTGCTGCTAGGGATTCAAAGTCTAGGCAGGGAGACATTTCGCTAGGCATGGTTTTATATATATAGCCCAGCAAATTCCACGGTAGAGTTCCAGTGGGCGATGGGCACCAAAAGAGGGTGCCTCTCACCCCAGGGAGGGGGGAGGTTGGAGACAACACAGAGGGGTGGTGGTTTATCTGGATTTGGATGAACGTGTCGGCAGGTGCTTCGTAATAAGGTGTAAGGTGAAGATGCAAACAAGCAGTATGTGCAAAGGCACTCGAGCACAGAAGAGAATGCCGTATCTAGAAGAACAAATCAGGGTCCATGCATGCGGTGTTAGGGAGTGATGGCAGGTTGAGACTGAGCTTGTGGCGGTATCAGCCTGCTCCCTTCACTGTTCTCCCCAGACTCGCTGCCTGCTGCTAAGAGGCGTGGAAAGTGCCTCAGAAAGGGAGGCCAGAGGTAGCTGGTTGCAGCATGGACATGAAGCTTTGGGCTTGGTGTGTGCGCCTTTACCACAAGTAGAAAAGGTAGATAGCAAGAACCTCAGAAGAGGATGGATTTTTCTCAGAAATGGTCTGGAAAGACTGGGTAGAGTGACAAAAAGAATTTAGATGGTAGTTGGAAGGAGACTCTCCCACCTTAATTTTGGACATATACCGTGCATTTAGATAGGCGCACTCGCTACTGCCTTATTTTTATGTCTACAGAGTCCACATGGGGTCTCAAAAGTCACGCCATTTTAGAAAAGTGCTCTTGGAATTTTATGAACTAATTCCCCCTGGGTAAACTTGCTTCTGATGAAACGAAGAGGACATGCGGTATCATGGAATCACTACATGCTCTAGACCTTAGACTTAGCTTACTCCCTGGGATCTGGAATTCACTCTTCTGCTGACAAACTTTGTGACCTTTTGTAAGAATTGGGCCTCAGATTTTTACTACATCAAATGAAGGGCAGGTAGCAGACAATATGCATGATGATTTGTTTTTAAGTTCTATAAATTCAAAGTCTCTAAAATATAAGTTGTTGAAAAACAACGACAACAACAACAACAATGGCGGACGCCTGGGTGACTCAGTCCATTAAGTGTCTGCCTTCAGCTCAGGTCATGATCCCAGGGTCCTGGATGGAGTCCCACATCGGGCTCCCTGTTCAGTGGGGAGTCTGCTCCTTTCTCTCTGCCTCTCCCCCAGGTGTTCTCTCTCTCGTTCATTCTCTCTTTCTCTTAAATAGATAAGTAAAATCTTTAAAAAATCCAACAACAATAACAATGGCACATTGGAACTTTCAGTCAATATAGAGATCAAGGGAGATGATACAGGAAAATACCATCTTTTTGTCAAGGACAGGTCTGCGAAACTGAAGCCAAGGGGCATTTTAAGGGAGCGGGGAAATAGCCTAAAATTATGTGCAGTGAAAACAAGGAACTAAGGGAATTTGATCCTCTAAATGTGCCTGTTCCTCACAGATACACCCCATAACAGAAATGTTGATTTCAAAAGACAAAACAATCATAAAAAGAGGATAGACAGTCATACTATTGTCAGGCTAGAAGGGAATAGGTTAGACTAAAGCTGGCACATTTTAAAAAGTAGAAGCTACAAGTTAGCTCAACAATATACAGCCCGAGATTCTTTTCTAGCTCCCAGTCTTTATCCAAAAAGCCAGTTACTGATTATGTAGATTGCACAGAGATCTCAGGGTGGGTGACACTGTAAGAATTTGAGAGCCATTCTCTCCATTACAATAAATTCTCTCTATCATGTATATGTTAGGAGTTACCCAATGTTCTACAAAAGCTCAATTTTCAACTTCAATTTATAAGAATTACACTAACACAATTACTCAATTGCATTTGCAGTGGTACAAACTAACACAAATTACTAAGTAACCATGTACCAGTTTTTGAAGAACCAATTATTCCAGATAAATTCAATTTCTTTACATGTTAAAAATGACAGGCCATGTATGGTTGGGGGTGGAGGAGTGGATAGAAGATGAGTAGGGGTAAAATTGTAAGGTATCTTGAATCTCTCATGATGTCATCCATGAAGTAGACATAACATTTTGAAGCTGTCTTATTGTTGGGTTGATTCCCACTTACTAGGAGTGGCTAGCACCCTTAGGGAGTTAGCCATGATTTACTCATCCTTAGGAGAGTATCCCAAGGATATCTTCCATGGTCACCTGGGTGACTGGTGTTACTTGTAAAGGTCTCTGTGAAAGCATGCTCACCAGATTTTTTGGTGCAGTGCTCTTTTCGATCTTAAAATTAATTTTGTTCTTATTTCCGTGACTATTAGCAACTCAATCATAAATGTACTCCATCACAGCGATTCTAATTAAAAATCAGTTAACAAGAAAGTGTGGAAAGCTCTCATAGTCTAGAGGAGCTTAAGAAGACATGAGGACTAAAAGCAATATGGTATTTTGGATGGGATGGGAAAGGAACATTGGGTAAAACTAAGAAAACTTGAATAAAACAGGTACTTTAGTTGATAATAGAGTATCAGTATTGGTTCATTGGTTGTGACAAATGTACCAAACTAAACTAATGTTAAGATGTTAACAATAGGGGTGCCTGCGTGGCTCAGTGGGTTAAAGCCTCTCCCTTCAGCTCAGGTCATGATCTCAGGGTCCTGGGACCGAGCCCGGCATTGGGCTGTCTGCTCAGCAGGAAACCTGCTTCCTCCTCTCTCTGCCTGCCTCTCTGCCTACTTGTGGTCTCTCTCTCACTTTCTTTGTGTCAAATAAATAAATAAAATCTTTTTAAAAAAAGATGTTAACAATACAGGAAACTAGGTGCACATGGGTTGCTCAGTCACTTAAGCATCTGTCTTCAGCTCAGGTCATGATCCCAGGGTCCTGGAATCGAGCCCTGCATTGGGCTCCTTGCTCAGTGGGGAGTTTGCTTCTCCCTCTGCCTGCTGCTCCCCCTGTCTGTGTTCTCTCTCTCTTTCTCTATCTTTGTCAAATAAATAAATAAAATCTTAAACCAAAAGAACAGAAAACCACAATACAGGAAACTGGGTGTGAAGTGTCCCGGAACTCTGCACTATCTTTGCAAGTTCTAAGTCTAAAACTATTCTAAAAAAGTCAGTGACTCCTCCTTCCCCTCCCCTGCTCCTCCAGAGAAACCTATTGCCATATTCAGTATATGTTGCATCTTATTTTGGCTTCACATATCTAGAAAAGTGAGTATAGGAAGGACCAGAAAAAGTAAAAGATGAGGGAGGATAAAATGTCTAAGTGAGTTAAACTTATCTGGCTTAACGAATAGAACAGTGTTCTGTGGTTCTGAAAATTATTTCTAATTTTATGAAAGGCTTTCATGAATATGTCACTGACTAGAAGACAAAACAAAAGGAAACAGACTTGAATTATAGACAAAGAGAATTTAGTTTAGAAAGAATAATTTTATATAAAAAGCTGATTTACTATCAAAACAGTCTGATAAAAGTAAAGGCAAATATGGGAAACTGTATTTTAAAAGAAAAAGATTATCTCTTACACTCTCCCATATAGTAGCCACTAGCCACTTGTGGCCATTCAAATGTAAGTTTTAACTAGGAAGATAAAATAAAGATTCAGTTCCTCATTTGTTCTACTCATATTTCAAGTGCTCAATGGACACATGTGGGTAGTGGCTGCCATATTGGACTGTACAAATATAGACCCATGGTCACAGAGAATTCTGTTGGTCAGCACTGAATCCCTGCTAATTGAGGAGTCATTGAAGTTAAGTAATTTGAGGTAAAATTACTCATATTTGGCTTTGGATGTTATATATATAGAGTTATGTTTACTAGTTGCAAGTCTTACTTGGGAATTCACAGAAATCCAAACAAAACTTTGAAACATTAAAGTTTTCTATGTCACATCTTTTCTTCTCTATTCCATGAAGGGAATAAGCTTTCAGATAAGATACTGGCAAAGCCGTGTCCATTCTTGATGGTTCACAGTTTTTTTGAGACAGATTGTTTGGCCTAAAGTAGCGCTGCAAGTCAACAAGGATATTAGTGCTACCGACAAAGTTCAGCACATAAGCAGAGTGGGGAATAGTATAAGAATTTGAAAGGCATCCTGCCCTCCTTCCATTAAAATATAATCTTCCTTGGTCATGTAAATGTTATGAGATACTGTCTTTATAAATATTTTATTATGCAAATATTTTGAGAAGTGTAAATTCTTTTTTGTATTATAACCTATGGATTTCGGATTTCTGAGTATCATTTAAACTGGAATAGGAGTGCATATCTCAGATAATTCAGGCTGAGGGCTCTCAACAGTGTGACCTCAAGTTTTGATAAAATATATTTCAAGCTAATATACAGGTTTGGTTATCTATATAAATAAAATTGGATGTTCACTTTTTAAAGCAAGTGTAAGCATGGAGATAATACTTGTCTTCAAAATGTAAAGTGAAATAAGTCAATATTTCTAACAACTGATAAAAAGTAACACTTATTACTTTAAAATAATGTTGGCCACATTTTTCACTTTTGCTCTAGATGTTTTATAGGGCCTAGAGGGATGGCATGGATTAGAATAAAGCTATATTTCTCAGTCTGAGTGCACAGACTCTTGTCCATATGTGTATAACTGGAATCCATGAGAATTTTAATTTTATATTTTCATTTTAATGATACAATGAAAAATGTTTTATAAAAATAAGCATAACGTTTTCTTTGATAGTGACCGTTTCAATTGAAAAACACTTTTTTATAGAAGGAACTTAATTTTTTAAGTTTTTCCCTAACTACTGGGCACCAGGTTTATAACCTATGATAGTTTCAAAATAATTTTTCTTTGAAAATGAGCTTATATGTTACTCAAGTTTGAGACCTTATATAATGAATTTAAACAAACAAACAAAAAGAGAAATTCATATGTGCTTTCTTCAGCATGAAATGTCTATAGATTCAGACCTAAGTGGCAATTTGATTCTAATCTGGTATGAATTTTCAGTATCCATTTCTAATGCATTTGCTGATAAATGCTGAAGACACTGTAGACACTGTAAGTTTGTAGACCATATCTTTTGATATTCTTTCATTTTGTACAAAACACTCCACCACTCCAACTCCCCCCCGCCCCCCGCCCAGGTATTATTAGTAGGACAAAATTTTGTTGCTACTGAAACATTTTGGCAAAAGAGCCCTTGAATGAATATTTTAAAATATTTTTTATATATTAGAATTCTGAGCCTGGGAAAGTGAAGGGAGAACCTAGGTATTCTTTTTGGGTCAAGACTCAAAGAAACAAACATGGAGATGATATTAAGGTAACACAAATGAAAGGAAGATAAAAAAAGATGCCCATTTCTTTGAAATCTGAGATGGAAATTCAAAGTGTTGTATGTTTGTTGGATTACAAAGCCCTCTGCAGAATTCCTGGCCAAGAGTATTGCTTTGGTGATTTGTATTCCTTCTCCCTTCAAAATAGAAGGGATGAAACTTTTCTTTTAAGTTAAAAAAAATGGTTCTGCAAGACTGTGACATTAAATGAGACTTAGAAGTATTGGTTGGGGCTTATAGGGCAGGATCTATGGGTAAGAAGGCCGGGTTCTTACACAAAAAATGACACATTTTGTGAACTGCACTCAAATTTGGGAGTTATAATTTTGAGTAGTTTAGCCCCTTTCTTTAGGTAGATTTTCCAACAGCACTGAATATTCTCACCTGAAACATTTTATATTCGTGCATTTCCCTGCTATTAGATACTGACTCTAAAAACAATAATTCATCTATTATCGTCAATAATTCATTCACAGATGAATACTTATATATGAATGCCTCTTGCCTGTCTTGCCTCCTACCACATATAAATGACAGTGGTTCTATATCATTGAGAAGATGAGGCTGACCTGGGTGAACAAAATAATTATTATATCATAAAAATAATATATATTCTAAAATTAACTAATTAAGACATTCACACATAGGATGTGGCAAGTAGCAAAAGAGTGATGCTAGAAGCAGGTGTGTGTGGCATGCAAACGTACAAATACCTGGATCCA
Source organism: Nasua narica (assembly GCA_028533885.1). NCBI lineage: Eukaryota > Metazoa > Chordata > Mammalia > Carnivora > Procyonidae > Nasua > Nasua narica. The sequence goes on along the minus strand of CM052810.1, from coordinate 113,578,329 downwards.
GGAGTTCTGAGTCTGGGTCAGTGTTTCACAAGACTTTGGCCATATCAGAATGACCTAGAAGACTTGTTAAAATATAGACTGCTAGACCCCACCTAGAATTTCTGGTTTAGAAGATCATGGATAGGGCTCTCTAAGTTGGATTTCAAACAAGTTCGACTGTGATGCTGTTGCTGCTACAAAATGTTGGGGCTACATTTTGAAAATCACTGGTCTATTGCAAGACTATAGATTTAGAGGTAGTTAAGTCCACGGCTCCTATGTGCATGATGTCATATCTTCCAACTGTTACTGTTCCTACTTTATGAAAACTGTGTCAGATCTTTATTTTTTTTATTATTTGAGAGAGAGAGAGAGATAACAAGTAGGCAGAAAGGCAGGCAGAGAGAGGGGGGAAGCAGGCTCCCCGCCGAGCAGAGAGCCCAATGTGGGGCTCAATCCCATGACCTGAGATCATGACCTGAGCCGAAGTCAGAGGCTTAACCCACTGAGCCACCCAGGCGCCCCTATGTGTCAGATCTTACACAAGAATAAATACAAACATACTCTCTCAGGTCAAACAGCAATTGGAAACAAGGGGCAGTGGAAGCGTAAAAAGAAAAAATGAAATTGGAGTTTATCCGGGCCCTATATATCTATTTCTATTAATATTACTCCAGTTCTTTTGGATCAATAAGAAGAGACTATGGTTAATCCAAATGTAGCATGAAAAAAAAAAATTCATTGCTCTGGTTTTATGTAATTTCCTAAGATTTAATCTAAGAACACTCCTATAAATAAAGACTTTAGGGTGAACATATATTATTGTTTTCCTAAAGGGTCGTATTCAGAAGCTACTCTAGATCCATCAGAGGTAGTGAATTTCAATCACTGCTCAAGTGGATTTCAACCACAACTGAAGTTACTCATCTCTTCTTCCACAAGCCAAGTCTGTACTTCTCAGAAAGCCATTTAAATACTCAGCGCCTCAGCTTTATTATCTATATTTTTTTTAAAAAGAGGTCCCAGTCCTTATTTTTTGTCAGGAACGTTGTATATAACAGCCATACACATAATGGTCATACAACTCTTTGAAAGAAGGCACTAAAGAAATCTGAAGAACTACGTTATAATTTTCTTAGACCTAATTTTCTGTAGAATTCCTTGGTTCTATTTCAAGGTTTGTTTATACCAAAAGAAAAAAATTAAATTTTCTTCAACTTTAGGGTATTCCTTGTTATGCCCAGATTTTGAGATCCCCAAAGACCACCAGGGAGCCGAGTCCGATGCAAAAGTAAAAGAGCCCTTTATTCGAGCTAGTTCGAGCTCAGTCTCCCACACTCACCAACGCAGCGGCATGATGTAGAGAAAGAGAGAGAGTTTCAAAAAGCACAGCAGTTTTATAGGGGCCAGTGGCCAATGAGATTGTAACACACACAGAAAGTTGCATAGTCATGTTAGGCCACACACAGGTGGCCAGTTGAATTACAATTTACCCTATAGTAGCTGTTTGAACTAGCCTATCACTCTGGTCAGAATTGGCACGCAAGTTTGGCGGGCAAAAGGCGGGGTTTACATTCTTTGGTGGTTAGAGGTTCCGCATTCCTATTGGCTAACTCAAACTAACTCACAGGCGGTCTGGGCCAACTAGCTCAAGGGAGGGCTGAGCCACATTCTGACACCCTGAGGTTCCTCCCAGAGGCAGGTCGTGTGGGGGTCACACACAAGAAGGCGGGTGCAATGCAAAACGGAATTAACCTTGCTCTGCTCCTTCATTCTTCAAAATATTTTTATCACAGCCCTGAAATCATTTCAGATTTGTAAAATTAAACAATTGCCTACGTCACTCGAATTCTAGGTTAAAGTCGTCATTTTGATTTCAGTGCCTCTTCTTAAAGACAGTTAATACCACTGGCAGTGTGAGACTAAACACAGCCTTGGAACAGAATTGTCTATTCAGATTGCTCTCCAGATAAACTCTGCAGCCCAGGGATATCAGCAATAGCAGTTCTTGAATGCTTGAAGTAATGGAGAAGTCATGAAATGGGGCATTACCTCAGTAATAAATTTCCACATTAGAAAAGCTCAGCTCATCTGTGTTTAAAGAAACAAACAACAAGTAAAAAATAATCCCTCAGTGGGTACAAAATGTAGGTATGAAGATCTCCTCTTTCCCACCTGTCTGCAAGAGATACTGATTTTGAGTTAGCGAAACAAAATTCTTCAATCTTTGTAGGACACTTCCACTTTTATATATAGTATGTTTGAAGGGAGGCAGGAACTGGGAGGGAAGGGAGAAAATCAGGGTTCCAGTTTGATGTTAATAGCCACATCCATCCATTCATTCCCTGTCATATCAAGTACCTCCTATATGCCAGACAATAATAATGAGAATCTACCAATAATATATGAATCTATTAGGTGCTAGCTATGTAGCAGATACTATTTGATCATGTTGCATGTATTACTTCATTTAATTACCCAACATATTTGATCATGTTGCATGTATTACTTCATTTAATTACCCAACAATTTATAAGATAGATACTATTATTATTATCTCCGTTTTAACAAGTGAAGAAATCGAGGCTCAGAAATGAGAAAACAGCTTTTTCATGGTCATTCACCAAGTAAATGCTAGAGTCGGGAACTCGTGGTCCAAACCAGGTCTATCTGACTCCAGACTCTGAGGTCTATCTGACTCCAGACTCCGAGCTCTTAACTTCTGGGTGGTATTGCCACTACCCTATGCTGGGCAGGGCCATGAAAACAAAATAAGGAACAGAACAGATACCATCCCTGCCCCAGTGAGCATCTAATTTTAACCGATCTGTGCTTTAGTTTCCTCTGTGCAGGCTAGGGTAAGTTATGGCACAGTGTGGCTTTGTTACTAGATCTTTTGTAAATCCCAGGCAATTAAATGAAGGCTTTCATGATAACAGTACATGTAATTGTCAGAGTAATTTCTGAACATCTCTTCTTGGGAAATGCAGAGTAATCTTGGAGAGTTCACTGAACTTGAGCTCGTGCTCTGAGATCTCAGGGTAAGGCACCCGCTAGGATACGATGAAGACAGAAGAATGAACTATGTTTATATTCTTGACTTAAAAATTCTCCTTGTCCAGAGGAGAGTCAGCTGTCAGATTCAACTTACTACAGGAAACAGCAGAGATGAAGTCTGCTTCTCTAGCTCTCTCCCCTTGGGGACCCGGTGTCTCAAAACCAGTACATTTCCATTTGAAGAAGTCCTTAAATGAATCCCACACCCCAAGGTAGGTGTTTGTTTACACTCTGCAGATCCAGCTCCTTGGCTCCACATTTGGGGCGAATTAATTCTAACACTACCCACCAGCATCTCTTCTCACTGAGGGAAGTCATTTTGTTTTTAGCAATGTTTCCTTGTCATTAGCTGCTTACTTTGCTTACTTCCTGTCCTCACACACATCTATTTATTTTCTAGCCAGAAATTCTAGCCAGTTGTACACTGGTATTAAAAAAAGTCAACGATGTAAAATGTAACTTTGTGGTTTCCTATTGCATTTTGCTATAACGCTTTCCTCCTTGGAAAGATACCGAAATGGCTGTTTACAGAAATTAAGGCAGAATAAATCTCACATCCAAGGAACTGTGCAGAGCGGAAGAGGATAAACCAGATTACAAAACAAGTTACAGTATCCCCCAAATAGGTGTCTGGTGCAAAAAAAGTTTCCGAACTGAAAAGTCTGCACCCAAGAGACAAAATGTATAATTATTTGACTCTATGAACAATGGGAAAGTTTGAACTTAACTTTAAACATCATCATTGTTCTTTTGTTATTGTCATTGTTTTTTCTGTATTTTTATGCTGTCTGGCAGAAGCATGGCAACAAAATAATAACTACAGTACTTTGTTTTCCCATAGAGGATTTTTCCTTGAATTTCCATGAGGTCATGTAAAGAATCTTCAGTCATCATCTTCAAATATTTGTGAAGCACCTAATATGTGTAAGACACTGTCCTAAATCCCGTTAGAAGCTTACAGTCTAATTGAAGGAGACATAGACTATATACTTGAAAATACATTTAAGGTGGGGTGCTGGGCTGGCTCAGTCGGTAGAGCGTTTGACTCTTGATCTCAGGGTTCTAAGTTTAGCCTCACGTTAGGTGTAGAGATTACTTTAAAAAATATATTTTAGGGACACCTGGGTTGCTCAGTTGGTTGGGCAGCTGCCTTTGGCTCAGGTCATGATCCCGGAGTCCTGGGATCGAGTCCCGCATCGGGCTCCTTACTCCTTGGGGAGCCTGCTCCTCTCTCCACCTCTGCCTGCCTCTCTGCCTACTTGTGTTCTCTCTATGTTAAATAAATAAATAAAATATTTAAAATATATATATATTTTTAAAAAGATAAAATAATTTAAACAAAAAGAAAGAAAATATAACTAAGGCATTAAAGCCTTTCTCACAGTTTCTTCGTAGGGGCGCTCTTTCCATAAACATGTACCCCAATCTCATCCATTAGTATCTTAGCTCTCTAAAGGTTATCACAGCACCAGAAGACATGCAGAATTTTCATAATAAATCTTGGCAAGCAGATCAAGGATTCTCCTCTTTAACAAAACCAATCAAGTAGAATAAAAAAAAAAAAAACTTGCTGCATCGAACCATAACTTCAGTTATCTCATTGTCAAATAACTTTTTAATTCTACATTATGATTGAAGAGTGAAGAAAAAAAGAAGAGAGGGAGAGAGCTCTGACCTGGGAGCTAACACAATACATCTTAAAGAACTTCAAAGTAAAACAATTATCTCAGCAACAGGGATGATTTGGCGTCCCTTTGTTAGCCGTTTATGTCACATGTGTAATACTTTGACATTAATTTAGAAACTGGCGTTTCTGAGTCTTGCCGTATTGCCAGTATATTTCTGTCTCGATAATATATTGATTATATTATTGTAATGAGTTGGCCAGTGACTCAGAGTTATGAAGAAATTATACTGAATTTATCTGAGAGAAGTACTGAAGAAAACTTCAGAATTATTATATGCGTGTCTCCTATCCTTGTCATGTTAACACTCCCCTATTTTGTAGCTTGAGAGCAGCCCTTGTCTTTTAAGGTGAGTCAGAAGCTGTAATCCTTTGATGTTATCAAGCACTTAACCACATGGACGGGTGCTTAAAATATAGTAAAAATCCTCCCCGGTTCTAAAAAGATATCTTTAAAAAAAACCTAGAGAAGTGCAATTTTGACTCTTGGTTACTTTCCTGAAAATGCTCTTGGGTGTCTAGTGTTTGAAACTGCATGGCCAATTTTGGCAGTTATCTTTCAGTTGCCGATATGTTGACCTATTACAGACGAGCGAGAGGTAACCATGTTAATGACGAAATCTGCCGGTGTATTCTTAGATGACGAGGTGAACTATAGGGCAGTTTGTCAGGAGGTATGACCGTATAGGGCTCTGAGTTCAGAACATGTGTCCCTCTCCCTCTAAATGCTTCTCGGGCGTACTGTCATGGCCATAAGTTCCTTTCCTGCCTGTTTTGTTGGTCGTTGTCTCTGGCATGTAACCCATGTGAGAGCACTCCCTCTCTCACACATGAAGGCTCCCACATGCGTGATCACCTCAACCTCCTGAAATGGTCAGTACTAGGGAGGTTAAGCCCCTTTTGTCCGTGGCTTGTCTTTTTTCCTTTCCATCTTCTGTTCATAAACGCCCCTCCCCCACCGGTGCTACACATGGAGTATTTGCCACTGCTAAAGGTGTAGAAAGACGATGATGGCAGTTAACAGAGTTTACGTGCCACACCTTCAGCTCAGAGGATGGGTGCATTGCATCTCCAGGGGGTCACAGGCTGGTGCGATCTCTTGGAAAAAACTGTTGGCCAAGTCCTGCCAGGTGGGTTAGGATCATGTTATATTATAGTTCCTATTCCAGTCTTATCTTGATGTTACAGTTGGTTAAGTATTATTGATGAACTAACTGTGCTCCTAAAATAAACCAATAGCATACTTTAAAGATTTTCTAGAAATAAACAGAACTACAGAAGAGACTCTTGTCATAAAGGCTAAAAGTCTTTCCTCTTTGCCAAATTTGTTTTCCTGTATTTTGCATAGATCTCAAGTGCTTAGTATATTTTGAGGAAGGTATTAAGCTGCTTACAGTGCTCCATTCATGAAAGGTGGATACACATTGCGTTATCATTGTACTATCTTATCTACTAGTAACTCCAATTAGGTAGTTATTCTGTGCAGTTAAGGTACTTGTTTTTATGGGTTTCTTTTGTTTTATTTGATTCTAAATGTTCAAGACCATTTTAAAAACCTGGCTTACTCTATTATTCTAACCCGGTGTTGCCAGCCCTGGTGTGTGCTGGGATATTAACACTGCATCCTTTTCATATTTGACATAATGCTTTGTAGCAGCTAAAATTTAAAGGAGATCACATTTATTTTAAGATAATTACAAAATTATTGTGGTGCAGCCAAGTAGATTGCTCTCGCTTTGCTAAAGCCAAGCTTTTCTGTCCATCAAAATTACCCTTCTGCATATATTTTCTACACAACAAAAGACAACAGGTCTTATGAGAGTCATTCCTGTTTTTACTTAGATAGTCCATTAATGCACAAAATGTTAGACCATCCTTTGCTCTCTGTAAAAGTATCAGTACTACAGTAACCACTAGTAGGTTATGAGTGAGAATTGAAGTTAACTTCTTAAGTCACACATGTTTATGTTGTAAGGATAACCATGAGCAATCATAGAAGTCCTGTGCAGTTAGAAGAGAATAAAGAACATTTTCGGCACTGGGGACATAGAGGCTAGCACCTTGATGCACATTAGTTTTGTTTCTTTGGGAGTTTGCTCAGCAGATTCTGAATCGTGCAATCATTGCCATCTCTTTGGAGGAAAGCCACAAGAATAGCTTGAGATGTAGAATTTGTAAAAGGAAATTGTCTTATTCAGCTCCGCTGTGACTGACAGTTTCATTGGAGAATTTCAATTTATCTTCTATCTACAAATTTTAAAACGGATTTTCTTGCTATCCCATAAACAAGTTATAATAATTAGAGATTCATCACTCAATAGTATGCATGAAGTCAAATACCTTGCCCTTATTTCTTGGTTTCTAGAAGCTAACATGTATGTTAGTTGTTACGGATTTATAAGAGAATATACCCTAAAACATGAGGAAATTGACAGTCGGATTTTGAGGGATTTCAACCATTTTTTTTAATTTAGAAAATGCACATAACCAAAAAGTGATTAAATTGATTAATACTCAACTGGATGAGTGTCTTTCCTTTTCTTTAAATATGTGATAAGAGGTTCTTTTTTTTTAGTATTTTTTTTCTGTTAACTATGCTGCTAGGAAATTTTTCCTGAAATTGATCCTGAATTTCACCTAAATATGACCCATTTTAGGGGTGCCTGGGTGGCTCAGTCGGTTAAGTGTCTGCCTTTCGGCTCAGGTCATGATTCCAGAATCCTGGGATCCAGCCCCAGGTCAGGGTCCCTGCTCAAAGGAAAGTCGGCTTCTCCCTCTCCTGCTGTCCCTTTTTGTAAGCTCTCTCTCTCTGTCTCTCAGTCAAATAAATAAATAAAATCTTAAAAAAGAAAGTTTGACCCATTTTAACCTTTGCTTTAACCGGGGATAGAAAAAAAATGGTTTTCTTTTTATTATTAGTGTGTGATAACTTTTCATTTCTTATGAATAGCTGGGATTCTACCTGAATTAGGTGTCATTCCTCTCTCTCAGAGTGTTCATCTAGGGAACCAGTGTATTTAAATGTTATTAACTGGTCATTTTATCTTATTAGATCTTTCAGCAAAGTTTAACAAGGCTGACCACTGCCTCCTCCATATACTTTCTTCTCCTTGTCGACCATGACCTCCTAGTTTTCTTCCTAGCTTAGTAGTACATCTTCTCATTATCCTTTACCAGTTCTTCTATTTGAACTCTAAATGTAAGATTATTTCCCCGGTCTTGGCCTTTCTTTTTAATCTACGCACTCTTCCTGGGTGATTCCATCCAGCGCCATAATGTCTTTAAATATACTTTTGGGGAGCATAGATGGTTCTCAAGTCTTTCTCTCTGGTCACAATACCCTAAAACACCAGAACCCTGTATCTAACTGCCTCCTGGACACCTTGACTTAGATGTCCAGTTGGCATCTACAAATCGAAAAGGCCAAATGGATAGCTTACTTCTCTATCCCTCCAGACTTGCACTGCTCCCAATAATTCACCATCAGAGTATATAGATTTACTCTTTACTTGCTTGCTAAAACCAAAACCTTCTGAATTATCCTCGATTATGCTCTTTCACTCAGTTCAAGCTGCCGCTAATCCGATAGGACCATAGCTGTTCTCTTGGCAAAATATTTGAGACAGTTACTGTCATTCAGAGTTAGAAGTTTCTCCAGACCATGAGAACAAATGTGTAGACACCCAGTCGTTTTCTATTCTATCATACCAGTTTAATTATCTGACTAGTACTTCTCTCCATCAGAGACTTTTCTTATTTGCTATTTGTGGAGTTTTTGTCTCTTTCCCTGACCTTTGTGAGTCATTTAGTGAAACAGTTGTTGAGTGAATGAACGTTTGCTTGCTTGTTCATTCATGCATAGTCACAAACACCTACTGAGGGTCACCCATGTTCCAGGTACTGTGCCAAGGATGTAGAGATGCTTGCTTGCCCTCATTGGTTTCACAGTTTGGTGAGGAAGTGAACCATAAAAATAAACAATTACAGTACAGGAATAAAGAACAAAACAGTGGAAGCTTGTCCAAAACACAGACGCAGCTTAGAACAGGATGTGGTTAACTCGAAGGGCAAGGGTGGAGTTGGAGGAACCCCAGAAGAGGTATGATTTGTTTGGGTTTTAAAAGATGAAATGGGGAGAAGGGCTCCTGGATGCCTCCATCAGTTAAGCACTTGACTTTTGGGTTTGGTTCAGATTATGATCTCAGGGTCCTAGATCGAGTCCCATGTTGGGCTCTGCACTCAGCAGGGAATCTGCTTGAGAGTCTCTCTCCCTCTGTCCCTCCTGCTCATGCTCTCTCTCTCGCTAGAATAAATAAATCTTAAAAAAAAAAAAAAAAAAGGATGAAATGGGATTTTTTACATAAGCGATGGGAAGAGAATAGGGATTTCCAGACTGAGATACTAGAATATGCCAAGTCACCGTGGTCTGCAGGACCTGGGGAATATATGCAAGCATTTATTATTATTATGTGCATGGAGAGTGCAGGGAATCGAGCTCAGAAGGCAGGCCATGGGCAGCAAGGGCCTGGTTTTTTCTATTAGGAAGATTAGATTTCATCCTGTGGGTAAACTAATGAATTTTGACAGTCTTTAAGCCTGTAAGAAATATGTTTACATTTTAATTTTAGAAAGTTTTGTTTCGTTTTTGTTTTGTTTGGTCTTGTTTTGTTTAAGCTCTAGTATGGCAGAGAGATTTTGAGGCAAGGGGACCAGTTAGGAGGGCAGAGGTGAGGCAACAGATGCAGGCTTGACTGAGGCAAACCTGGGGAAGAGGAATATAGAAATGGAGAAAGAAGTCAAAGGTAAAGTCTGTTGTATTTGGTAGTCTGTGGATTGCAAAGTGGTTCACAGTGGAAATGAGGAGAGAATATGACGCCAAGTTTGCTATCTCTGGATGCTAGGCCTCTGGGGTGGCACCAACCAAAAACAGAGGTACAGGTGTATATGGCAATAGTATTCATTTGATAAATACAATATACATTGAGTGATTATATGTTATATATCATATAAATCTATCTAGACATATGGACATAGATATCTATTATCTATCTCTCTACCTATCTGTGTATCCATAGACAGAAAGAGTCACTGTGCTTGCCCCCCCGATTTATCTATTTATTTATTTATAAAGATATTTATTTATTTATTTATTTATTTATTTATTTGACAGAGAGAGAGAGAGATCACAAGTAGGTAGCAAGACAGGCAGATAGAAAGGGAAGCAGGCTCCCGGCTGAGCAGAGAGCCCAATGCAGGGCTCGATCCCCGGACCCTGAGATCATGACCTGAGCCGAAGGCAGAGGCTTTAACTCACTGAGCCACCCAGGAGCCCCGCCTGCCCCTTTATTAATGAGTTTAGTTTTAGACTGCTTAAGTAGGAGAATTTACAGGAAATCCACCGTAGGGTAAAAAATACCAGACTTTATGTTCAAATCTCAAAGTCAAGTCCTGATTTTGCCACTAGCTAAGCATGTGATTATGGGATTTCTCTGCTTTTGTTTCCTCACTTCTATCATTCTGATACCAGGATATTATTTCCAAGAGAAATTAACCTTATGACTTGAAACCTTTCCTACTAGGATATACATTCCAGTTCTTCAGTCATTATTCATGCATTCAAAGAATAATAGAACTCTAGGTCTTAGAAGGAGAGCATTTTAAACCATGTCCCTACCTTTCTCACTCTTGATGTCTGTTGAGAAAACAGGTGCATAAAGTTTGGTTTATTCCAGTGAGTCTATGTTGGGATAAGCATCAGAACCTAGAACTCCAGACTTCCAGCACACCATCTTGATCTAATTCTCAATGTAATGACCCACATTATCCCCAATTCTGACTCTCTCATGGTCCTGAAAACCCATATAACTTTGGACCTTTGGAAGCTACAGCTCTCCTTTTGTTGATTCGTCCTTTTTGGGAACAAGAATATGCGGAGGATAGGGGCAGAGGGAAGTGCATCAGTGTCCATCTCTGGCCCTTGAAGGGCTTCAGCATGAGTTTGTGTAGCCCTTGGTGACGCCTCTAGTAACTTGGGGTTTGCTTGCGAGAGACCCTGCCCTTTACCCCCTTCCTGTGTTCATATTCTTTCTACTCGACTTTCTACTAAAACCAGACCCAGATAGAGTAACGTGTGATTGTAAAGGAAGAGGGTCAGCCTCAGTTCTGACATATATTTGCACATCCTGGGGTTTTAAACAAACAAAATGAGTGTTCATTGCTGATTCATGTTTTGCTTTTGGTCCCTAGATCCTTTTCTGCTACAGTCATGTGACACGTACCATGGTGACTTTCATCCTATAATGCATTCTGGGTGCTCCTAAATCTTAAAGCACTTTATAAAAATAAAACCATAGGTCTCATTTTTCTGATGAAGAGAGCAAGGCATAGAGAGGTTTTACAAAGTGATACAACAAATAAAGGAGGAAAAAGAATCCAGGATCATTTTTTTCTCTCTCCATTAAATGATACTCTCTCTTATGCTTTTCTGTTGTCAAAAGCCCTCTCTACATCCTGTATTGTTAGGTCATCATCTCCTATAGTTTGCACAATACGATGTATTATGGATTGCTCACAAAGCAGCAGATATGAATTCTTTATAATGGATTTATTCTTTTCAATTTTTTGTCATCTTTGGACTTAATAGAAATAGTGCAGCATGTTATATTGTGTGATCTGGTCCTAAATAGATAAAAGATTTCTATGTTTTGAAGGAAACATTTATATTGGTTAATTTGCTGCATTGCCTGCAGGAATGTTAGTCTGCAGGAGGAAAACAACTGTTTCCTGACAAGATATTCCTTAACTCTGCTAGAAACTCTTATTTTAACAGTAAAATAAAGGGAAGTAATCCATAAACAATTAAAGAATGGTATCTTCAGGAATGTTTACCACCCCTCAGACAGAACACTGAAGACCGTGAGATAGAAAGGTGTCTTTTCTTACATGAAGAGAGGCCCTTTCCTAATCCCCTGCCATCTCGGAAGCCCCAACACCAGGCTGGCGGGAGTGTGCAGACAGGAACCTAGACATTTTCCCCGTGGATATCAGGTTCCCCACCTGCTCTTTGGAGAGCCACAAGTCTAACTGTAATAGAAACAGAATGTGTGCTTTCCTTTAAGAAATTAAACGCCACTGTCCACAATGTGCAAAAGACTGTGAAATTGAAAGTGTGTCCCTGGAGTGGGTGAAAAAAAAATAATAATAAGTGGCAACTCAAAAACAGACTACTGGCAAATAATCAATTATCTTCTGAATTACTATACAAAACTACAGTTCATTTTGCCAGCCTGTTGGGGAAAGCGTTCCATGCAGGAGGCAGTCAGCTTAGACTGGGGAGTTGTTTTCAATGGACTTCCAGGTACCTTCGTGAAAACACTGGCAGGCCGGCACCTGCCGACGCGATGCCACCTTAGAGCTCGCGTCATTGGTTTGTGGAACTAACTACGAAAGAGCAAACTCATCCCAAAAGAAAGCTGTTGCCTGTTTCAGCTTTGTGGTTACAGTGTGACTCGCATGGCTTAATTTTTAAACCTGGGGTAACAGTTAAACTTCCCTAAAGATTAAAGACTAGGTGAGGCTTTGCTGGGACAGCTCTATCTTATGAACTCGGGTGGAATCTCTTTGGCCTCCAGATGGACTTAGAGCTGGCTTAAGCACAGGAAAACAGGAAAAGGAATGCGGTTTTACTACAGGCTGCTCATATAGATAAAATGGGTCAAAATTTAGACGTTTTGGAAGGATGCTGTGATTGATAAATGGGGGTGGGGAGCGGTGCTAATGGCCGGCTGGCTGAGGTTTTGTGTCGGTAAAAGTTTAAGTGAACCATAAGACGTATATATTAAAGTTTAATAAACAAGGAACATCCCAGATAACGTTCCAGAAATGCAGGCCCATGGAAACATGGGAGAGTATTCAGCATTTCTATAACTGAACAACAGTATCCTAGATGAAGCAGCTTTGGAACCCAGCTGAAAAGAGAGACTGTACAGGAAGGAAATACTGCAGCAGAAAGATCTTCAATTCTCAGCGCCCTTGTTTACTTTTTAAAGTGGGGAGAAAGCTTACCATTTTTAAAATCTGGCTACCAGAATTTAAGTTCCCTTACTATAGACTATGGGATAGCCACTCCCTCCTTAATAAAACTCCCAGCATCCCCCTCATGTCTGTCCTGACCACATTCCACCTGTCCCCTACCGCACACAGATACACGTGCACATGCGTGTGATTATACCCATTTACAGATGAGGACATGATGCTAACTGTCCAACAAGGACAGACAATTAATAAACGGCAGTACTGGGGTTTATCAAGTCACGTTTAGTCATTAGACATACCATCTCTGTTACAATGTGTAAGTCACTTTATCTGTAGGCTGAAGAATAAACTGTCTTTCTTACTGACATTGGAAATCACAACAGTTCTTCAACAGCCTGCTAATTTACTCTTCTGCGATGTACCTATTCTTCATCTATTCTCCGGCCACTCCTTAAAGAAACATATATTTTTTTAAGTAGTTAATACACATGCACAGCTGAAGAAGATGATAGACGGAAGCACATAGTACACAGTTTATCTCGTTGCTCATTTTCACCCCAGCTATTAGCAAAATCTCAATCAGGTCTGCCGAGTCCACCAGAGGTGAAATTATTTGCTGTGTTGCAATATGAGAGACTGCATGAAATTAAGTCTTGACTTGACTTGGCTCTTTCTCAACTTGTAAAGGAGAGAATATTCTTTCTTTGTATCTTACAGGCATTATTAATTGATATGTTGTCAGCACTTCCATAAATATTTCTATGCTATAGTGATTTTTCTCATTGAAATGTATGCTGTGACAATTCAGCACATTTCTCCACCTATTAGATCAGATACCATCAGTGAGAAGAGAGTGAAGCAACTCTTACTAGGTACAATTCGTTCACACCTAAATTATATTACACTGCATTGAATACTATTATGAAAGTTTGGAATAATGCAACACTACAGAACCATTTAGACTACCCAGAGGCCTGGAGAGAACTGATAAATGTCTAAAAATGGAGTTGACTCTTTTATACAATAAGATCAAAATCATGATAAGTTCCTTTCCGCTTAATCCTCCAATATTAAAGAATATTACAATATACTGCCCCCTTTATTGGTTATTTTCTTGTTCATTAGTACATCAACAATTGAACTTATGAGTTCTGAAGTTCATTTTTTATCTTGGTGTTTCGATAACATGGGTAACATTGGGTTTTCGTACTGTGCACAGTTGTCAGGCATACTGGGTGTTTTGTTGACAATCTCTGCCAATTTAGGGGATTTTTGCTACCCAAAAAATAAAAACAAACTACCATTGTAAGATATGCTTTAAAAAAAAAAATCAGCCTATTTTTGCTTTCTCAGAAACCAGTTGATTCCTACCCTTTCATAGACTGACCAAAATATTGCAGACCACTTTAAGATGCCGTTCTTGGACTAACTGAAGACATGAGTTTTCATTAGATTAAATGTAGTGTTTCATTCAACATCTGAAGAAAACCTAGGTGCATTCTTATGCTACTTGAAGGCTCTATTTGCCCAAGAGCTTCTGGATCACATCTTTCAATTCAGAAGAGTATCTAGTTTAATTTTGCACATAATCGGTAATGCATTTAGAGAAGGCATAGGGTTCCCAAGGTGGTCAGATACAGGGAGGATTCATTTGTGGGTATAAGTGGTGTGACTGCTTTGACTCCTTCCTGGCTATGAAACCATTTGTTGGAGGAACATTAAAGAACACTCACAGGATAATGAAAGTTAGGCATGAAAGAACTGATGCACCTAAATAAAAGTTGCTTCACTCCTTTCTCACTGATGACATGTAGGAACCAGTGAGAGAGAGAGAAAGGGGAGATGTTTCCAGGAGGGGCGGCTAATAACCTCAGTGTGCTCATGTGCCCTGGAGGCCGGAGGCTTGGAATTTTCCACAGTCTAGGTCCTATCACTCAGTCTCCCTATAAAGAGGCAGATATCCTCCAAATGTCCCTGTGCAATGCCTACAGAATTCTCCTTTATAAGGAATAACTTATGTATCATGAACAATGGGTTCCTAAGATTACCCTAATAACATCTGTTTTCCAAAGGACAAATTATCCCTCCCAAGGAAGAGAATACTAGGATTTTTTTTTTTTAAGGTTCTGATAATTATGGTTTTTCTAGTCCTTCCCTCTTTTCTTTAATAGCTCCTACAGTTCATTGCCTCTCAGGGAACACTTGGAATGGGCAAATAGTGTTGTTCCTCCCACATTGTAAGTTTATATTAAACCCGGGAAAATGAGTTCTAACCGCAGTTTTCACTTCATTCTTTAGCTTCCAAATCACAAAATTATTATATGAACCTACAGTGTTCAGAATGTTGAGTACATTGTGTGCTATATTTCTATTACATATTCATGAAATCTTTTTTTATTGAAGTGTAAAGAATTCTCCTTATTTTCCACACTATTTGGCGTGACCTACTAAATATGTGTCATAGGGAATTCCACCTCCCTCTTACCCCCATAGTCAAGGGAAAGAACTTGTTGCTGTCTACATATAGGCTTCCCTTAATTGCACTAGTCTTCTGCTTTTCTTATGTAACTATTAAAGAATTCTTGAAAATTCTTGAATTTTCAGCTTTACTCAGATAACTTTGGGAGAACCCCATCTAAACACATGCACGGGCACACACACATATACACCCATCTGTCTGACACGCTGATCCTTAGCGTACCCCAACATCACACAAGCATATGCCTCTTCTGACACATTCTATGCACTGCATGCTAAAATATTCCATTGGAATTTATCAAGTTTATGTTTTCAGGCTAGTCATTTATCATTACAGACCTATTGTATCATCCCTGCTAATTAAATTTGTTGAGAGTAAGGAGGATTCCTAAAACAGAGTTCTATGATGCTTCAAATTGAGATGAATAAAAACCAGTGGGGATTAGAGAAAGGTGGTCTTGACTTCAAAATAACATTAGATTTCATATCTAATGAATCTAAAGAAATGTTATTTCTTTTCCGGAACTTTCTCTTCCTTCATCATTATAAGAAATGAGATATACCTTGGTGCTCATTTGTGTGTGTGCTCTTTTGTATGCCCATGTATTTCTCCTGGAGTGGGGTCTAGTAAAACCAGATTCCTCGGGTGGACAGAAGAAAAGTACAGATTTCTTATTGTTTGCTTTTAGCCGATTGGACTTTTAAACATGGCCTTCTTTATGTTTTCCATTTACAGTGTATACCTGCTTATCCATATACTTTCAGATCAATAAAAGAGTGGATATTTAAAAGTATCCGTGGTAGCCAACAGCTGGAATCGTGCCAGGCATCTTTACATTTTAAATTCTTCCTGGGCTCTGGAGGTAGATGAGGCCAACTTTCCTTTTGACTCAGCAGGCAAGTTTTACTATGACATGAGTATTGCTTTTTTAAAAAGCAGCTCTTGACAATCTAACTCCAGAAAGCATTCCCATCCTGTGAAATAGTACAGAGGCACCTGCTTCCTTATTGATGAAATACTGGAAAATAATGCCTGTTAGAAGCAATTTTAATCATTTGGTAGCTTAGCTTCTGACTCCTCAGGAGGTTTCTAACCCAACCACCATGCCAGATCTAGTGTCCCAGTTTTTCTAACTGGGCAGGTGGAAGCAATCTGATCATCTTGGGGTTGGCGCACAACAGAAAACTGGCTTGATGAACCCCTGGAAGGGTGGGGCCTGACTCGGTTGGCTACAACTGGGGGCTGGGTTCGTTCTAAGCATACGTTTAGCCTTTCAAGTGTTATGGGATACCTTCCTATTTTTCTCACTGCTTCCATTATGACCCAAGTTTCATTTCTAATCTAGTTCTGACTTAGAGTCTCATGTCATAGAACTTGCCCTGAAGCTTCTGGATATTTGGAACTCTTGATCTCCAATAAACAGGATAAGGTGATCATTCATCAGCATCAAGAAAAAGTTTACCTCTGGGTATCTCTAAGGGTGAGAGACAGCAACCTGTGGGTCATAATAATTAATTAATAATCTTACAGATGCATTTATTTGTACATGAACAATCGTGGAGAGATATATTTTGTTGCCAACACTATATATCTGATTATTTGCTAAAGGAAAACTACTTGTTCCTAATCTGAGTCATTTGATCTAAAATAGCATTCTTAACCTTGATCTCATTTGACATTGTTGAAAGAGTTGTTACAAAAGGTGTTGAAGAAGCAATGAATGCTTCCCTAGCTCAAGTCACTTACTCTGTAAGTACTCTAGGATATTAGTGGAACTTTTGCAAGTATAGATCT
Organism: Nasua narica; assembly: GCA_028533885.1. Lineage (NCBI taxonomy): Eukaryota > Metazoa > Chordata > Mammalia > Carnivora > Procyonidae > Nasua > Nasua narica. The sequence goes on along the minus strand of CM052810.1, from coordinate 113,561,302 downwards.
CAGTGTGTGTGTGTGTGTGTGTGTGTGTGTGCGCGCGCGCGCGCACGCGCATATGTGTGCAAATACATACATATATTTTTAAACAGTGTATTAAACTTTTTTTTATTTTATTTTTTTATTTTTATTTTTTAAAAGATTTTATTTATTTATTTGAAAGAGAGAGAGATCACAAGTAGGCAGAGAGGCAGGCAGAGGAAGGGGGGAAGCAGGCTCCCCTCTGAGCAGAGAGCCCAATGTGGGGCTCAATCCCAGGACCCCGAGATCATGACCTGAGCCGAAGGTAGAGGCTTTAACCCACTGAGCCACCCAGGCACTCCCACAGTGTAATTTAGAATGGAGTCTTAATCTTAAAATAACAGAGCCGGTAAAGTTCACATTAGAAACCCCTGGTCCAACTTCTAATCCCAGGCTGCGGTGTCCTCCAGAATTGATCAGTCTCCTGATTGGATTCTTCTATTTTTGGAAATTGATAAAATATCCCCACTTCCCTCTTTTCTTTACATTTTTTACATAAAGTGATTCAATGTGAGGGCTTAAGAAAAATAGCAAGGCATAGAGGTTCACACATATGGATGGAGATCTGGTCCCTTGTACTTCCCTTCTCTTTACAAAGCTAAATCCTAACCCAATCCTAACCCAGTTCATGATGATGCGCTTGGTGCTTAGAAGTTACATACAGCACTGAGTTACACCCCAATTCATATTACTAAGATTGAAAGTGGGTCAGAGTCCCAACTACCCTAAACGAGTAGTTACGTAGAGCCCAGGATTAGTGCTCTTGAGGCTGAATGAGATCCTGATTGTCACCATCTTTGTCAATAATGTATCTTTTCTTAACACGATCAGTGCTAAGTCATAGGCCAAAATTAAAAATCCAAATAACACGAGGCCATTGGCTCTAAACAAGTGCAATTTTACGGGCACTTTTGATCACTCCAATATGCTCTCCTTTCAAACACAAATGATTATGCAATATATTAGCTGTTGTGCAACATCCTGTCCAGGATTCGAATTTGGTCTCTATTACAGTTCTGGAAATGGAATGAAATCAGTGATAGGAGGTGAGAATGAGAACAATAGTTAATTAAGTGGGAAAGCTCCTTTTTCCAGTCCTCAAGATTATGCATAGGTCAAGACTCTTACCTACTCAAAAGGAGACTTGTGGACGCTGTAGCTCTCAGATTCTTTTTATATTCATATTAGCTCTTGGCTCTAGATTAGCGAGACATCTATGCCAACTGAAGTCCACACACAGTAGATTGTTTAGGTAACATTAGACGTAGACCTTCAACACACCCTGTTGCCTTCTGTGATTTTCAGAAAAAAGGAAAAAGAGAAAAAAAAGTGTCCATAAAAATGTTCCTAAAATAAGTGGTAAAAAAAAAAAGAAAGAAAGAAAGAAAACCTCCTGAAAGATACATTTCTTTTGCATAAAATCCATTTTTCATTTCACACTGACGTCTATCTTATGGACAGATATTCATCGGTAAGGGGAAGGTGTTGTTCTGAATAAACTAAGGTTGCATAAATATTTTAAAATTGCAAACTTAAAATAGATAACTTTCTGATATAAAACATTGGCAATGATATTTTAAAATATTAATACTAATGTTTTAAGGTAATCGATAAATCACAAAATATGCTGAAAACATAATTTGGTCCTGGAAAAATTGATAATGTTATTGCCACACAATTTTATCCATACTAGAAGCAGTAATATATGAAGCTTTAAATAAGTTTGATTTTTTTTACAGTTTTCCCTCATTGATAAAGTCTTTTTGTTGTCAACCTTATAGTATATTTTAATAAGAGCAATAGTGCATAAAGCTCAAAAACTAGGCTGTATATTTAACAAGGCTAGGGACTGTGCCTATTTTATTTACCACCACTGCATCTTCAGTGCCTAGCACAGGGCCTGGAATGTGATAGAAATAGTTAACATTTATCGAGTGCGTATTATGTACGAGTCGTTGTTCTCAGCACATTACATGGGTCAGCTCCTTTAATCTACACATCAATCCTATGGGGAAATGCCACTTTACAGATGAAAAAATTGAGACTCACATTGGTGAATTAAATTGCCAGTGGTCATATGATTAGTATGTAGTTGGATTAAAATCCAAACTCTGGACATCTGGCTCAGACTTTGCCTTTTAATTACTCTGATGCTAGATTGTCTGCATTAGACAAACTTTTAATGCTAAATGAATAAAAGAATGGGAGTGAGTAAACATGAAAATCTTTTTCTATTAGCACTCACCAATGCTATGTTTTCAAAAGGAAGCATGATGGCACAGAACACACATATTTATTAAAGCAAAGTGGATATGGGTATGTTTGAGAGGGCATGTAGGAAGACAGGCAGTGTGAATGAATTTAGGTGTTTATGAGTTCTTTGAGGCCATTTATATATGTAATTATCTAGTATTTATTAAGGTTATGATGAGCTAGGTAATGTTTTTGAAGTACTCCCTTCAAATTAATACATATGAATTATATGTGAGAGACCAATAAAAGGAGTGGGCCTTAGTAAGAAGGAAAAAGAATTGATTAAAATATTTGTCTCAGGCAAAATCAATTAGTATTCTTTGTGCTATAGTAATTGGCCAATTCCTACATGTGCTATTTTGCTAATGTCACTCATTTCCTGCAACTTCTAGTTTTCTTAACCTATAAAATAGGAATGATAATTAGAATTGAGCTTGAGAACCACTGAAAATTACTCAGCAAATACAGACATTTTTGAGAAATTATGGGTTAGAGGGTTATGGAAGTTCAAAGGGTGTTTGTGGGGCCTGAGAGTTGGGAAAGGGAATAATTCATACTATTCTTCTTAAATAAGCAAAAGGACCTGAACTTTTTTAGCAGCCTATAAGCTAGCTAGGTTCAACAGGAATTTTAACTGTTTAAACATTGAAATTGAGTTGAAATTGAAATACTATGTTATTGTCTAAATTTCGGAGAATATATTTGCTCATAGTAATTTCAGAGTAGTCGGTTTATCAATTTATCAAATTTTTTGGTAAACTATGTTAACAATGCAGAAAATCCTATCCCTAATTGCTAATTTTGCAGGTTTATTGTTAACACTTTTTTTTGGTGAAAGTGTTAGTGTGTGTGTGTGTGTGTGTGTGTGTACATGTATGTGTACGTGTGTGTGTGTGAGTTAATGGATCTCTTCCTGTCACTTTCCTCTCCTTTGTAGGACTCTCTTCTCTGAATTGCCTGACACTAAGTGATATAAATTTTTAAATATAGGCAGAAAAGCTGTTATTTTTTATTTAGCTTTTACTGTGTAATGGAATTTGTGACAAGATTATTTGTCACAATGTTATTTCATGTCTTGATTAGTGTTCTTTGTAAAGGACCCCGAGATATGTGTACAAAAGGCACTGTATGGGCTGTGAATGGAGGGGCAAATGACCTTCATTCAAATATAGCCAAGTAGTCATTACCAAAGTTTTCAGCAATTTGAACTGCCTAACTAGAGGCCTGACAATAGTAATTGTGGATGTCCTTAAAGGATAGCTGTATACATTTTGATCAGTGAGTACCCTGAGTTCACTTTGAAAGAAGCAATTATTACTAGGTATAAGTTTTGCTTGAATTAAGCCCTTTACGATTGGCATTTTTGAAACTCCTTGGGTAGCCCTCGCCAACTGACTATCTTGCCGCTAACACCAACATGGCCCCGCGCCGTACAACAGGAATATGTTTGCCGACACTGTAATGACGTGCTATCGAAAGTCTTTTATCTCAGATGAAACTGAGCTCTGAGGCAATGCCCGTATTGTCGGTGTTTGAGTTAGACAGCGGCCACCAGCAGAGTATCAGCGATGTAAACTTTTCTCTGGTAAAGGTTAGCTCTCATTTTTAAAAGCATTACATTTTTTATTGCATATAGAAAAAAAATTGGCTGAATATTGAAGGTCCCCGAGCTGGGCAACCCCACGGCCCCATCACCCAGTCTCATCGTTGCACAGCACATCTCCCAAGCCCTGATTTTCTCAAGTGTTCTGACAGTAGAATTTTTTGTTTTCAAACCAGGTCGGACTCAGAACCCAAACTGTAAAACGGATAAAAGCAATGAAGCGATAGTTTTCAGTCTTTAGCCCTTGTCAGAAAATACTTAATTGCAGTATCTGTAAAACATCTTTTGTTGGATTGGTGCAGACCCCTCCTTCCCACTGAGCCCAATTGGAAAACCACCAGGCTGTCCATGGGGCGGAGAGCTCTTTAGAATGGAAACCATGCCTTTAGCTCCTGTCACAGTGTTGCAAGGAAGTCAGTACCTACCTAAAGACTTCTTCATCCAGGATTGACTTATCCAGCTCTCCCAGACACTGAGCTTTATGTGGGGAGGCACATGCACTTCCTTCCTCGGAAAGTCCTGCAAAGTCTCACTTTGAAGCCATGTTCTTTCTTCACACAGATCATGTAACTTGGCTGTCAAGTTTTCCATGCCTCCTGGAGACAAGAGACAGTCTCACAGCAAGAGGGAAGCAAAATATCTAAAAATCAGAAAGAGGAACATGTATGTAACTGATGATATACACACATCATTGTGGATCATTTTAATATACAATCAAGTAAATCTATGTGTCCCTGAGTGCCTATTATATTACAATACATTGCAGTAATTATGATGATCGTTGCTAACATAGGTGAAATAATGGGGCATCTTCCTACTTGTAGAAGCGTGGATATGCTTAAGAAGGGTTTCCATCACCAGTCGTTAAATGCCATGCCTCTCTCTGTGTGCCAGTCTTCCTCCCTTCTTCCCTCTCCTCAACCTGCCCAGTGGAATAGAATGAATCAATCATCACAGCTGTGAAATAAAGTCGGTGTTCAGTTTCTTGCGCTTTCACTTTGTCACTATGCGACCTTGGGCAATAATGTTTGTTACTCAGTAATGTTATACTCTCTTTGTCAGTGTGGTGATGAGGTTTAATGAGATAAGTGGTGGTCAAGTTAGTTAGTACTTACTGTTTTTCTTTCATGCTCAACAGGAATAAACTTTATCATCTTCTAAATTTCCTCTTATAAATTCAGTATTAATGCCATATTACCCTAATTTTGGTTATTGCTTCTTCACAAATCACCTCAAAACTTGGCTTAAAACAATGACAATATATTATTTCTCTAGATTATGGCAGTTGACTGGCACAGATAAGCAGTTCTTCAAGGTGATATTGGCTGAGGCTGCCATCATGATGACATGTGCCGGAATGTTCGGTATGGTCACTCACGTGTCCGGAACCTTGGCAGGACTGTGGGAAACTGAAGCTCAGCTGAGACACTGACCGGCTTCTGTCTACGTTAGTCTGAGAGCCTCATCCTCTTACCATGGCCTCTTCGTGTGGCCTCTTCACGAGTGGTTACTTCTTACATTAAAGATCGGGCCCCTCAAAGTGTAAAAGCTTACATCTAGAACTGGCCCAAGGCTGCGTCTATGGTATTTTGTTGTGGAAAGGGAGCTAGGATCTGACCATTCACTGTTGGAGGTGAGTGAAGAAAGGCTGGGAAGTGTGGTTGATTGAAGGCCGTTTTGGAAACCAGCTGCCACAGTATTCATTTTCTAATTCTTTGTCCCTGTCTTATCCCCATGACCCCGATATTGTACCTTACTTAGCATTATAGATGAGTCCTTTTTATAATTCTGCTTTAATTTGGAAGCGAACAATGCTGACAACTTTACAGGTATCAACGTGTGAGATGACTGCCTTAGGTCTAGCTTCAAAAATGTTTGTTCCAGAGGCGTCCGGGTGGCTCAGTTGCTTAAGCATCTGACTCTTTTCCGCTCAGGTCATGTCTCAGGGTTGTGAGATCGAGCCCTGTGTTGGGCTCCAGGAGCAGCAAGGAGTCTGCTTGAGATTCGCTCTTTCCTTCTCCCACAACCCCTCCCACTGTGCTCTCTCTCTCTAAAATAAATAAATCTTAAAAAAAAAAAAAGTTTGTTCCAATGTTGATGAATAGCACAGCCCATGAATAAAATAAATACAGTATATTTTTATATAGAATTTGCTTTATAAAAAAAGAAAAAGCCTACCGATTTGGTGTTACTACCAAACCATCCCAAACATAATGAGGTTAGTTATGAATTAGGCTGTGGTCGTTTTAAAATGAAATTCACTTTCTCACATCCTTTTCATAGAGGTCCATGTTAAAAGTGGCTGGAGCAGGGCGCCTGGGTGGCTCAGTTGGTTGAGCAACTGCCTTCGGCTCAGGTCATGATCCCAAAGTCCCGGGATCGAGTCCCATATCGGACTCCTGGCTCTGCGGGAAGTCTGCTTCTCCCTCTCACCTTCTCCCTTCTCATTCTCAGTCTCTCTCTCTCTAGTAAATAAATAAAAATCTATAAAAAAAAAAAAGATTTAAAAAAGTGGCTGGAGCAAAAACAATGGGGAAATATTTTGCTGTTAACCTTAAGACAAAAATTTATAGGGTTCAAAAGTGCTATAGATTACCACTGGTTTTCTGAAAGACGTTGTTTTATTTAGATTATTCTGATAGTTAAATTTTGATGTACAAAGAAAAGGTACATATTGTCATTAGTCTTTCCACAAACTTACAATGTTTCTGAGTGAGAGGCCTCTGAGAATCAGATTGGACCCTCTGTCTAGAAAATGCCCATATGCTCTAAATTTTGCATACGGTATCAAGGGTTTACAGCTACAGTCAAATGCATCCATGAATCCCAGGTTAGGAACCCTGGCTGTAAAGGTCATTAAATCCCCAATGAGAGCAGAAAGATAAGTTTCTCTTGATATGTTATTTCCCAAGGCAGGACTTAGCCAACTGTTTACAGAGGAAGGTTACTCTTTGAAGCATGTCGACAATCACCATTGCTTTGATTCTATTAAGAATACTACACCCATTCCATTCTAATCATCCTATTTGGAGATAAGGGGGGTGTGGGGGCCAAAATGAGAGAAAAACAACCAAAAATAAAATTAAGAAGTGGTAGTCTAATTCACTCTGTTTCTGATGGTTCGGAACCTTCATTAATGTTTGTAGAAGGAGCACAGGGATTTGGATTTCGATACTGGGTTGGAGGTGGAGCTCTTGGACCTTGGGTGAATCCTTTAAGCCTCCACTGCCTCTCCCTTTCTGCCTGCCTGTGCCAGTGCCTGGGGTAGGGGGTGGGGGAGGGTGTTTCTTTTGTTTTTTCACTTTCTTTTGTTTTTTCACTCACTCATCTATCAATCTCTTACCCTCTGTCTCTTGAGCTACCACATTCTTTCTCTCTGCCTTTCTTCCACTGTCTCTTTTTACATCTATACATATATAGATACATACGTATCTGACATAAAAAAATCTCTAGGGACCTCACAGAGATCTGGTGACAATCAAACAAGATGACTCAAATGCTTTCGGAGTATTTTATAATTTTTACAGTGCAAATGTATTTAAACAGTTCTTATTTTGCAAGACTTGTTACTGAAAGACAGTTCGGTTGTGGTGGAAAACACAGAGCTGGTTGGGAGACTTAGGTTCTAGTCCTGTTTTCATTGATTTGCTGTGCCCTCTGAGGCCAGGCTGTAAACCTCTGGAAGTCTCTGTTTCTTCAGAAATGGCAGGCAAGGGTTATATTAGCTGAGCTCCGGGCCCTTTTTCAAGCTCTGTTTTTCTGCTTGAATCTCTAATCTAGTGGACCGGGGAGAAGTGAAGTTTTTCCCTACTTTTGTCAGTTGATGATGATAATTCTCGGCTACTCGGGTGCCCGTGGATTCTATATATGCCCAATGAACGGCAGGGACGCAGCCTCCCTGTCTCCACAGCTGGTCTCCGGGAGAACTAGACACCCACATTGTTTCTTTTTCAGAGCCGTGAAAATAACAGCTTTACAAAGCATCTGCAGATTACATTCCTCTGGGGGCAAACTTTCCTGATGTTTGTACTTAGTTCTAATTGTAGGAGGAAGCCTTCTCTGTTTGGCTCATCTATTTGATATATTGAATTTACCCAAAACAGACGGGGCCCTTTGTTCCAGCACTTTGGCAAATTGGCTTATGCCATTTTGTAACCTTTCGTGCTTTTATGTTGTTAAGTTGCAAAGCGTTTCTGTGTTCTTATTGCTAGGTTGGGGTTGTCTGGGACGCCTGTATCCGCACCAAAAGGGAGCCGTGCTCCTGTAATTGTGGCAGTGTTTACTTCTTCCCATCAGTGTATCTGCTCTCTCTTCTGAAGTAATCACTATAATTACACTTCTTCAATGAGTTGCGTTCTATTGTGTCACCAGGCCTATCTGCTAAACATCACTGTGTTTTTCTTATCTGAGTGCTCTCAAATGGGGAAAGTGAGATGTGTTGGCAAGCCACCTTCAATCAAATTAATGTGAGACCAATGTATTGTCAACAGAGATGATGGCGGTCCCTATTTATCTTGTTCCAATAGAATGGTACAGAAACTGACCTAATGTTTATAATGAAGTGTTTATTTGGTTGAGAGGTGGGTATATATGCTAATCCTTAAAGAACAATAATAAAGTCTCTTTTCTTACTACCTTAACTTTATTGTCATGTCAATGGAACATGTCACAGCTGTGTTTTTGTAAAAAAAAAAAAAAAAAATGAGGTGAAGTGCTTGGATTTATCATTGTAAAATTTTGGATATACCAGGGCTCCTATGGTTTGCAAAGTAAAATGTTGGTTATGAGCCCCTATCTTTTTAGCTTATTACCTCAGTGTATGTTTTCAATGAAATGCATGAAACTCCTATAAGTTTATTATAGTTTCTGTTATAAGTAACATGGCAACAATGACTTATGCGTTTAAAATACACATTACAATACTTGAGTAATTTTAATTTTAGTTAACAAAAAGAGGATGCAACAGAACAAAGGCATTTCTTTATAGAGTTATCCTATGTTAAGTTAGTGCTATAATACAGTTATAGAATTTTGTGCACATTTATTTATTCGATTTGTATTGCTCTTCATTTGAGAGCACAGCAAAACTGCAACAACCAGAAAAGGAAATTTTCCATCCATTTACCAAAAGCTTTATATCCCAAATTATATATTTATTTTAATACTCTTATGAACAGGAGTAATAAAAAATAATAATTTTCATCCTTAATTTGTACTGGAAATTGCTGCATGATAGTGATCAAATTAAATATGCAAATAGAGTCCATCCTCTGGATATCCTAATGACTTTTTTCACAGTTAGAAGTTTGGAGGATCATCTTTTGTTCTCCAATATTTAGAAATCAAAGAACGACTGACGTGGACACATACCTTTTCTTAGGTAGATGTTGAGGATTGGGTCCCAGCTCATGATTTTGAAGCCTAGGTAATTGTAACTTGGACCTCACATTCCATGCAGACAATGCCTTCATGTGAACAAGCTTAGCCAGAGTAGATCTTAATATTTTTTTTAAGATTTTATTTATTTATTTGACAGAGAGAGAGATCACAAGTAGGCAAAGAGGGAGGCAGAGAGAGGGGGGGAAGCAGGCTCCCTGCTAAGCAGAGAGCCCAATGCGGGGCTCGATCCCAGGACCCTGAGATCATGACCTGAGCCAAAGCAGAGGGTTTAACCTACTGAGCCACCCAGGTGCCCCTTTCTTAATATTTTTATGTGACGTATTTAATAGATCATTCTGTGGACTAGCCTGAAAAAATAACCAACGCGACTAAAATGATACTTCCGTAAGGAGATATTCCTGATCTGCCAAAGGGACTCTTGGAAGACAATCCATTCTTAACTCGTAGGCTGATGACATCACAGTAGTATATTTTCTTTTTTTTTTTTAAAGATTTTATTCATTTTTTTAACAGAGAGAGAACACAAGCAGGCAGAGAGGCAGGCAGAGGCAGAGAGAGGAGCAGGCTTCCTGCGGAGCAAGGAGCCCGATGCGGGACTCGATCCCAGGATGCCGGGATCATGACCTGAGCCAAAGGCAGCTGCTTAACAAACTGAGCCACCCAGCCATCCCTATTTTCTTTTTCAAGCAATATCTAAAAGCATAAAATGCAGGAATGTCCCATTTAATTCCTAAATAAAATTCATAACATTTGGATGAGGAAATACAGCTCAACTACAAATGCTTCCCTTTTTAGTAATGGCCAACTTTTCTCTATAAATGACTGTGGAGTCACTCCAAAAGATATATTAACATAATCTATTGTTTTTTTTGTCCAATAGAACATAAAAACTGGAGGGAAAAAATGTTATTTTAAGAAGATTTAAAAATAGTGCCACCTGGGTGGCTCAGTGGGTTAAGCCTATGCCTTCAGCTTGGGTCATGATCTTGGGGTCCTAGGATCAAGCCCCACGTTGGGCTCTCTTCTCAGCAGGGAGCCTGTTTCCTTCTCTCTCTCTGCCTGCCTCTCTGCCTGCTTGTGATCTCTCTCTCTCTCTCTCTCTCTCTCTGTCAAATAAGTAAATAAAATCTTAAAAAATAAGATTTTAAATTAATTTCTCCCTCCAAAGCTGACACTATATAAATGAGTTTTGCATCTCAAGACGTTTCCATAAAGTTGTAGACCACCAGAGATAAAGGTAGTAAACAGGGAGATTAATTAATAATTAGCTAATCATTTCTGTTAATTACTCTACTAATAAATTTAGTGTTGTTTATGATCTACATTTAATTTTAAAGTTTGTTAGACCATATATGGTGACTAGTATTGTAATTATAGATTGGTTCTTTGGGCCCACTCATTGACTTCCTTGTGTAATTATTTACAAGTGTGTTCTGTAAGTCTGAGTTATTCTCAGATGTTAATTTGCTTTTAGAACCTCTCCTCACATTTCAGTATTAAAAAAGATTCAGCAGAAGAGACTAGTTAGGAAGAACTTATAGTTAAGTCCTGTTTTTTTTTGCAGCTTTACCTCAGACATTATTTCTAGAGGATGACCATGTGTCATTTCCCAAGGAAGGGAACTGTGTTAGACACTTGCCCTCACACATGCTGGAATATGGAGAAATGAGACTAAGATGGGGGTACAGCAGTGTCAAGGAGCCAAAAGACTCCTCTGCTCACCACAGCTATCCCCGTGGCTTAGGAGTGAGAATGTGACAGAAGAGGTAGAGAATCCTGCCCAGAAAGCATGATAACCTGATTCCCTTCTCCTTGTTTAATTTAGTCCTTGCTATGCTCCTTCCAGCAACTCCATTTTGTTTGGAATATCCTGGTGCTGTTGACATATTCTTTTTTTTTTTTTAAAGATTTTATTTATTTATTTATTTGAGAGACAGAGAGAGAGAACATGAGAGAGGAGAAGGTCAGAGGGAGAAGCAGACTCCCCACAGAGCCGGGAGTCCGATGTGGGACTCGATCCAGGGACTCCGGGATCATGACCCGAGCCGAAGGCAGTTGCCCAACCAACTGAGCCACCCAGGCGCCCTGTTGACATATTGTTTATGTGTTTGCATATTTTTTCTTCGCATGCTACTGCCTAGTATCCAAAATGGAGGCTGTTGTTCCCATTCTGCTTAGATGTAAAGTGTTCTTGGTTGCCGATACTAGGGCCCTTCTTTAATGGAACCCAACTTCATTTCTGACCATTATTATACCACAGTCCTCATGATCTAAGTACACTTCTTTTCTCAAACACACCATAACCTTTCATATCTGTAAAGCTTTTACATGTAGTGTTAAGTCTATCTGGAATGCCATTCCAATCTTCATCTTCAAGACTTAGATTTATTTATTCATCTGATATGCAATTAATGAGGAGCTACCATGGGCAAAGAACTGTGTTAGCTAGTGGTGACAGAGAGAGGACTTATATTCAGTACTTGCCTTTGAGAAGTCAGAGTCCTGACAGAATCTATAACCCACCCTACCTTCCTCTGAGTACCCATAGTGTTTTATACATTTAAGGTTGTCTTAGATAAGGCCTACTCTACTGCCCTCCCATTTCTCTAGTTCCTAGAGTTAGTTTCTTGGCATAACATCGTAGAAATAAAAAAGACCTTAGGGATAGTCTAAGCTAACTCCATTTGTAGATGAGGAAACAAATGATCAAAGGGCTAAGTGAACACGACTAATTACTTGAGCTGAGACTAATTGCGCAGACTTGTTTTCTCCTAAATCTAGCATTGTTGTCACTGTCCCACTGGGTTTGCAAGTATTCCTGGAAGTTTTTGGGAAGCAGCCATTGCTTCTGTTGGATTACCAGGGTGTTAGTCATTAGCAGCAGCCTAGCCTAACAGTGTGTGAAACGATATCATAATGGCGAAAAAGGAAATGTACTTTTCAGAAAACAAACTCTGAATGGGTATTTTACATGCTGGGAATCATGACTCAGCCTTTCCCAAATGACCTAAGCCAAAAATATTCTATAGTGACAGAAAAAGAATATTTCTTTTACCTAAAATGACAATCAAATCAGTCTATCCAGTGAGGTTGGTATATGATTATACCACAATAGATTAATAATGCAGTTTGAGAGACAAGTGTTATTACTGAAATGCATCATAATACATAACCCTGAATTCTGCTGGAAATATTTGGAGCCTGAGTGGTCTAAAGAACGTAGGTTCTATAAAAACATGGACTTCAGACTATCCTAAACTTTAAGTGAAACATAAAGGATAAGCTCATCCCTACTTGTTAACCAACACAGGTCGTGGTATGATTCTAAGAAGAATATTTTGTATCCATTAAATCTGATTTATTTTTAAGAGTACCACCCTCGGGATTTATTGCCATTGAGATTCTGTCTTCTTTTTCCTCACCAGTTTTTCCACCTCCTTTGGAGGACCATCTTTGAAATCATGATTACGTTCTAGCATATGGATTTTTAATTTTCTGAAAAGGTATAAAGCAGCCAGGATCGGATAATGGAAAGCTCCCCAGACTGGTGCAGGAGTTCCTGGTTCTCATTCTGGTGTTGCTGCTACTGAGACGTAAGAGCTCTGGGTTCCCCCCCTCCCCACTCCCACCAAGTGTAAGATGCAGGGGCTGAACGAATGGCTTTCAAAGTCCCTTCAAGCTCTGTGATTCAGTGATAGGAAATTGAAGCTTTTGATATTAATTTTTCCATTGATTACTGACCTTCTTCTTTAGTAATCCCTGACTCCGAAATAAGTCGAATACAGAAATAGGCTGATGAAGTTACTGAAGACACTCTCTTTCAATAACTTTAAACTGCATAATCCTAGCGTTTCAAAATGAAGTTTGAGGAAAGTGCATTTTCAGAGAGTTGGTAATTAACATGCATTGTATAAGCAGCCACAGCCGCCTACTCATCGTTATTAGCATAGAGCATAGTTTGTCAATTCATTGGTGAGGGCTTCCAGTTTCGGGAAGCCCTCTGGGTAAAGCCCTGCTTAGAAGGTTTAATGTGAAGAGTTGGTGTCATCCTAATCAGCTGTCCCTGACAGAGTAAACATGGTTCCGTCTGTGCTGTCCCTCCCTGGCTGGCTGTGGGTTTCCAGCCCACTGAGCACTTGATGCCAAACAGTCTGTTAAGGGACAAGGAAGAGACTCTTCGGGGATCCCGGGTATTTATCACGGTTTAGGAAACCTGAGGTTCAAAGGACCAGGGCTCATATATACCAGTTTTATTCTACATATTTGATCAAGGACATGTTGAGGGAGTTTTGGCTTTTTTGGCTTTTTGTCTTTTGCATAAGATGACACTGTTGTTCTGCTCAGGTGTGTTTTTGTTAACCCTGTCTTTTGTGTAACTAAATATAGTTCAGGGCCCTGGCAGATAATCCAGACTGTCGGGTTTTTTTTTCTTTCCTAAGTGAATAGGTCTTGATTTGTCGTCCAGCTCTGAGATGGAAGGGAGGTGTTGTTCACATAAGAAACTTCATTTCCAGAGAAATGAATCAAATTGCTTTCTAAGTACAGACTCTTAAAAGTGTAAAACAAATTTAAGTCAGTTCCTACAAATGCTTTCCAGAGCAGATACATATAAAATCAAAACTATCGAAACTTAATCGTAGAAACACATGTGTAGATGCACACGTGAGCATATATATTAGGGAGGCAGGGTGGTGGGCTAAGGTGTGCTGTTGAAAGAAAATGGTACGATGAGTCGCTGGGGGAGGTTTTCACGAAAATGACTAGGATTAGACTGAATCTTTTTAATTCCTTCATTCTTGTTCCTTAGTTCAAAGTTGTGAAATTTTCCAGTTCAATGTGTCCTGTATTTGTTAACTTGATTAAATACATTAATTTTTCATAATTAAAGATTTTATTTATTTGTTTGTCAGAGAGAGAGAGAGAGAGAGAGCACAAGCAGGCAGAGTGGCAGGCAGAGGCAGAGGGAGAAGCAGGCTCCCTGCTGAGCAAGGAGCCCGATGTGGGACTCGATCCCAGGACCCTGGGATCATGACCCGAGCCAAAGGCAGCAGCCCAACCAACTGAGCCACCCAGGCGTCCCAATTTTTCATAATTAAAAAGCAGTTTAGGGGCACCTGGGTGGCTCAGTTGTTAAGCATGTGCCTTCGGCTCAGGTCATGATCCCAGCGTCCTGGGATCGAGCCCCACATCGGGCTTCCTGCTCTGTGGGAAGCCTGCTTCTCCCTCTACCACTACCTCCACTTGTGTTCCCTCTCTCGCTGTGCCTCTCTCTGTCAAATAAATAATAAAAATCTTAAAAAAAAAAGCAGTTTACTATTTTATAATGATGTGCTAATTCTAAAGCACACGGAAGTTTTTTCCAAATGCTTTTTACTTTAAAAGTAAATGTAGGGGCACCTGGGTGGCTTAGTGGGTTAAAGCCTCTGCCTTCGGTTCAGGTCATGATCTCAGGGTCCTGGGATCGAGCCCTGCATCAGGCTCGGCTCAGCAGGGAGCCTGCTTCTCCCTCTCTCTCTGCCTGCCTCTCTGCCTACTTGTGATCTCTCTCCTCTCTGTCAAATAAATTAATAAAATCTTTAAAAATAAATAAATAAAAGTAAATGTAAAGGTAATATGAAACTTCTTACAGGAAGCCCTTCCTTCACACGTGTACAAGTGTGTGTGTACTTTTCTGTAGTTTCATATGAAATAGCTTTCAGCAGAGTAATTATTGTAACACTAAAGACAACACTTGGATAATAATAATAATAATAAGGAGGAGGAGGAGAAGAATACAATGAGAATTCTGTTTGAAAAGTTAATTAACCTCACTTCATGCTTAAAATATTCATGTGCCTATTTATGTTTACAAAAAACTAAAATATTAGACTGTCAGGTGAACAGCAATAAACTATATAGGTAACGTACAAAAGGAATTCCCAGTGCATTATAGTCCTCCCTGAGAAATTTAGAAAAGATGATTTCTATTGGTTGGAAAAATAATTGATTTCATACTTGAAAAATAATGCCTTTGGGACTTTTGTTGGTTTTGTTCATGGTGTAACTTTTTCCTATTTGGTTTCAATGTATCTGTGCTCATTCCCCACTGAAGAAACTAATGGAATTTTCAGAACTATCATGAAAATTGTGTTTTTAAAACGGTGTATCCGAGGAGCTATATCCATGGTTTGAGCGGACTGTTGGCCTCAGAGTACTGTAGGAAGTGATTATTGTAGCAACTGAGTCTAAATTTTTTTTTCTTACAAAGATCTGAGGGAACACAGAATACGTTTGCCATGTGTAACTTATACTGGGTAGAAGATTTATTGCCTTTAAAGTAATCTGCACAATAGAGCCTGTAATTATAGATTGTAACAAATGCATCAGGGCAAGTGGTCTTACTTGAAAAAGTTTAAACTTTTCTCTGGCACCTGTCACGTTAACATTGAAATGATTCAAGTGCTGTTTTTCAGTAAACCATTTTAAGTGTAGAAAAAACGCCCTGAGAACTAAGCCAGCATAAGAGATAATGCAAAATCGTATTTTGGGGATATAAAGCAATTCCTAGTTAATCTTTTTAATATTTTTTTTCAGGTCAACAGCATTGAAAAAGAAAATAAAAATATTTTCTTTCTTATTCACCTTGAGTATGATTACCATTTCCTTTTTATGATGAGTTCTATTATTCTACTTTTATTAACAAGGGGAAAAAAACATTAATTTTAAATAAGGGCCCATAAAAAATTCTATACTTATTGGGATCTGTTAAAAAAAAATCAGTTTTGCTTACTGGAAGGGTAAAATGCTGTTTAATATACTTTTCTCTTTGCAATTAAATTAGATTTCTTTTAGTGGAGAAAAACTCATAAAAGAAACAGCCTTGGAGATGTAATATGCTCTAACATATTTAAATAATTAGACTTCTGTCTCATTGAAATGTATGTGCTCTAGGTTTGATAGTGATAAAAGCATGAATATTAGTATGATTAGGAAATTACATCATGTCACAGCATAATTGATTGATTGATAGCAGAGTGAAAACTAACCATAAAGCACGTGAAAATAAATGCCTGTTCAGCAGTTATTCGGGCAGAATTTTTACATCTACCCAGTTGCAAGATTAGTAACTGAAATGCTCATCTCCCAAACAAAATGGAATTGATGTTTTTCCCTTTTTTTGCTCTGTGTGTGTGTGTGTGTGTATGTGTGTGTGTGCTTTCATTGTTAACACTGGCAAGGAAAAGAATACAATTCAAAGTGCTTAGTCCTCAACTCAGGAGTTAATTGTGCCTCAAGACCTGTTAGATGGACACTAGATTACTAATTGACTCTATGAGCAATTAATGTTTTGGAATTTTCTTTCAAAGTCTCAAGTTCGAAATGTAAAGCTTCACTAACACAAACGTTGATACTCTTTTGCTCATCTCTCGAGAACTGAATTTCCCAAACATTGAAACGATCATTAATTTTTAAAAAGCATTTTGTCTTTTTTTTTTTTTTTTCTGTTTGCGCTCTCGCTTGCTCAGTCTCTGTCCTAATCTTTTAAAGATTCCTGCTCACACGAGTCTTTGGCAACACTCACGCTAGTGGAGAAGGGCTGGAGAAGCGAGACCACTGCAGGATTCTCTGTTTCAAAGCTGAACCAATATTCACCATTGACATATCCATTCATCTGTGCAGGGTCATTGGAAATCCTCCCTCTCTAGTTTTTCCTTCCCTTCAGGGAGCAATGCTTAAAAGAGCAAACCCCTGGTGTGAAGAGATAGGAGAATTCTCAGCACGGCCAATGGTGCCAGGAATCGAATTAAAGTTGGCCATTTGCAGATGACTGCCTGTTGGAGCTCCCAGCACATGGAGGCCCCGTGCTTTCAGCTGATGCTTTGTTTACTTGAAATTCTGTCGGTGGCACTTCGATTCAATTTTTTTTAATGGCAAAAGTCATATCATGCCAAAAATATGCCAGGAGGGTACAAACACTTAGATATGTGTTGCTCTGTAGACTTATAACATTTTACTAGATTCCCAAGGCTTGCATAGGGAAAAATAAAAATTTTAAAGCTTTGTAGGAAAGGACTGTGCTCCACATTGCAGTAGCCAAAAAAAAAAAAAAAAAAGAAAAAAAAAAGTTAAATCATTATTGAATTCACTCCTCTTTTGAGGAATTTAAAACTTGTCATTTCTTCTGCAATTGTTGACATTCCCAGATCTATTTTGGCATAAATCACATTCTGATATGACTGAACCCACAATTGTGACCATATTCGTATGCATTATCTCTTCTCGGCGAGAGGCACACAGAAGACACGCACTGCCATCAAATCTTAGGTGCCAGAAGTCAGCACTGAAGGTGTTTTCTCCAGTTTGATTTTCTTTGTTATCATAGGAGGTGTTCATGTGGCTTAACTGATTGGGCAAAGTTAAGAACTATCAGAGTTAGATTTGTGAGGAAAGATTTGAAAACCCCGGGAAGAACATAACCTATTCAGGAGATGGAAGTTGAGAATACATAGTGCTTGTGCCAAGTCCCAACAATTGTCATTGCTACTGGTTTGTGATTGCTACTGGTTCGTTACGTTTCTACTTTCACTTTATTTCTCTTCGTTTTATTTGCAAATAGTGAAGAGTGCCTGGTACAAGGTAGGTCCTCAATAATCTTTATTAATAGAATGAATAGATGATGCTTAATATTTCTTTTTTATTTGTAATTAAGATTTTTTTATTTTTATTTTTTTTTAGTACCTGATTTTAAAAAAAAAAATGTTCTGTGCTTTACTTGGCAAATTCTGTTTAATGCTTACTTTCCCCCAGATACAAATTTTGCATATATCTCTAGGATTGCATTTGGAAAGATGTGGGAAATACGTTTACCCTAAACATCTATACCTATTCAGCTATCTACTGGATACAGTTCGTTGTGTGGCGGCTTGTTCGTACCACCTTCATTATAATATCACCCTTGGAAAGCAGGCATGTGCAGTTGGAGAAGTAGTATTGTAGCAAACAGTTTAATCTAAGTGACCTTACACAAAAGAGAAAATGTACAGTAACAGTCAAGCTTGTTAAAAGGGCAAACTGTATTCTAAAGCAACCCAAAATGGATTTTAACCACAATGAACGGACTGTGTCATCATTTTAAGAGCAAGCTACACAACTGATTTTAGAAGTACCTACTGCTCTCTTTAGATTTAATACAATGTATAGAGCACGACTCTTTTCTCAAAAGTGCTCCCCCCACAAAAAAAGGAACCCTCTCAACTCTCTTTCTCACTCTCTTTCTGTGTCTCTCTATCCACTTATCTATTTTTTAAGCTATGCTAAGGAGCAGTTCCCACTGGTGCAATGAAGCCGTTCCTTTTCTTGAGTGATCTAGACCTTTTTAAAAAATGTCATATCTGGTTATCCATAATATAAAATAACCCATCAAAGTTACCATGGTGCAGCCTCACATCTTAAATATCAGTCTGTGCCCTCTACCCATTAGTTATCAAGTATCGTTTAGACCAGTCATGGCATAAACTCTGTTAATAGAGTTTTACAAATAGAATGCCAGTGATGTGATTTCAACTGTAAGAAATTTAAAAGCATATTTATAATGCTTGTTCCTGATTATTTGGTTACCTATCGAAAGTTTTTAAACATAACATTTAAATGTAAGGATTAAACATTTTATCATAATCTTACTCTCTGTTAAGTCTTATTCAGGAGCACCCATAGGTCTGGCACCCATAATTAAGTCTTAATGTTATTTGTTAGATTTTGTGAGGAATGCATTAATGAATGTCATAATCATCAAGTGCATTTGATAGTAAGCATACACACTCTAAGTACTAAGAGAAAATATACATTACCCTGATTTTATTTAAAAAGCAGGTATTTTATTAATAGAAATTTATACAAATATTGACTGCTCTGTATTTCATAAGAATTTAATTGGTCTGGTTTTATCACTAATTTGATATTTGTGTTTATTTTTCCTTTCTTATTCATTGAACACATACTCTGTGCGAAGGACAGTGGAAAATGCTGGAAACATAAAATGAATAAGACAGTTTTAGCCTAGTGAAGGAGATTAACACATAAACAAATGCCATTAGTGGCTAAATGATACTTTTTTTTAAGATTTTATTTATTTATTTGATATATAGAGAGAGATTACAAGTAGGCAGAGAGGCAGGCAGAGAGAGAGAGGAGGAAGCAGGCTCCCTGCTGAGCAGAGAG
This sequence comes from Nasua narica, assembly GCA_028533885.1. Taxonomy (NCBI): domain Eukaryota; kingdom Metazoa; phylum Chordata; class Mammalia; order Carnivora; family Procyonidae; genus Nasua; species Nasua narica. The sequence goes on along the minus strand of CM052810.1, from coordinate 113,541,834 downwards.
CCCTATGCGGGGCTCGATCCCAGAACCCTGAGATCATGACCTGAGCCGAAGGCAGAGGCTTTAACCCACTGAGCCACCCAGGCGCCCCGTGGCTAAATGATACTTAACAGGAATTTACCATAGGAAAATTATACATCTTCCTTTTAAGTTCCAAAAACATTTTCTTGCATGACTATGTGTAACTAAGAATCAGACATCATTCTAGTCACTGAATACATGCAAAAGAACAATCATACCTACTTATCACAAATAATTTTGATAGAAAAATGCATTGTGGCATCACACAAGTTCTTAAGATGTTGCTACACACACACACACACACACACACACACACACACATACACACGCAGGATAAGTACTGAAAGGGATAACTGACCTCAAGTACCTCAGTCTAGTGGGACTGCCAAGAAAGAAAGAATAGTATAGGGCAGGGAAGGGCATTACAAGTAGAAAGAAGAGCCTATGCAAAGATATAAGGTAGGAGGAAGTGTAGAATAGCCCTTAAAGTTAGTAGTGTATGTAGCATGCTCTCAACAATATAAGAACTAAAACTACAGAGAAAATTTCAAGTAAATTTTAAAATACTCAAAGGAAAATGAAAACTCTAAGTGAAAAGTGGCTTTAATGGAAGTCAGTGCTACATGATTATAGATGGTGGTCACTTTTTATTTATGTAGTTTCCATATTTTTAAGTGGTAACCTTGCATTTTAAAACCAGGGAAAGTTTCTTTTTTTAAAAGTAAGCCCCCAAATACATACATACAAATAAGAACTGGAGAGACCCCGCTGAAAAGGGACAAAGTTGCCCTAAAGCAATAGCATGGGAATGAAGAAGGATCAGATGTTAGTGTTTTAAAGGATGAACCAAGAGGACTATCCTTGACTGAATGTAGGGGAAGAGAAGAAGAGGTAGATTACTGAAGGCTGAATTTTCTTTGCACAGATTGGGAACTTAACTCTAGCTGCTTGTGAAAGTTATTTTTAATAAACGTAACACAGTAAGTTATTGGCAGGGCCAGAAAAGGAATTTAATTCTCCTAATCATAAATTAGTAGTGGAAAGATCAAAGGGCTTTTTGTATCATGCTTCTGAAATCTACCTACCTGTAACTTCTCATGATTTCTCTTTAGTTTTGTCCCCTCCAATGTCAAAGAACTCTGGCAATGATAGTTCCTGGAAAGTAACATAATGTTCTAGTGGTTTTCCCTCCATCTACTTATTCTCACCCTCAGAACAACCTTTCCAAGGAAATTATTATCTCCATTTCGTTTTTTGTTTCTTATTTTTTAATTTAAATTCAATTAACATATAATGTATTATTAGTTTCAGAGGTGGAGTTCAGTGATTCATCAGTCTTATATAATACCCAGTGCTTATCACATCACATGCCCTCCTTAATGGCCATCACCCAGCTACTCCATCCACCCACCCCTCTCCTCTCCAGCAACCTTCAGTTTGTTTTCTATGATTTAGAGTCTCTTATGGTTTGTCTCCCTCTCTGATTTCATCTTGTTTTTATTTTTCCCCTCTCTTCCCCTATGATCCTCTGTTTTCTTAAATTCCACATGTAAGTGAGATCATATGATAATTATCTTTCTGATTGACTTATTTCACTTAGCATAATACCCTCTAGTTTCATCCACATCATTGAAAATGGCAAGGTTTCATTTTTTTTTTTTTATGGCTGAGTAATATACCATTGTGTGTGTGTGTGTGTGTGTGTGTGTGTGTATCTCCATAGTTTGGCTATTGTAGAAATTACTGCTATAAACATTGGGGTACAAGTGCCCCCTTTTACATTTGTTTCTTTGGGCCAAGTACCTAGTAGTGCATTTGGTAGGTCATAAGGTAGCTCTATTTTCAACTTTTTAAGGAATCTCCATACTGTTTCCCAGAGGGCTGCACCAGGTTGCATTCCCATATTATCCCCATTTCAAAGGTGGGAATACTGAGACATACGAAGGCTAAGCCATTTGCCTCCCACAACTAGTTACTGGAAGTCTAGGGGTTCAGACCTGGAACAGTTCAAATATATGCCAAGATTCAATCCACTATGGTCAGAATATGACAATACTGACATTTCAGCAAAATTAACAGTTAAGAATTAAAGGTCCTTATTATGGCAGATGATGATTTTTTTAAGGTAGTTCTTGGTAAGAAGAGTGAATAAAATATTGTAAACAGTTTAAAAATAATTTTGGTAAAATATCTAAAATAAAGACTCTATTGTTTTTTCTTTCAACAAAATGCAAGTATTACATCCTGTAGCAAATTCTACATCATTAAATTGCTTCTATGGGACTCTGTACTGTTTCCTACATTCTATAAAGTATATACCAATTGGTAGACTCTAACCCAAAATGACCATAGATATCTTATCGGTAGAAGTTAGTATTAGTAAGAGGTCCAAAAAAATACAGAGAGGTCTAGAATCATACTTATTGGTCATACTTTCTCCTTCTCAGAGGTGAGTACCCTTGACAATGGAGATGGACAACCCTAGTTAAGAGAGTAACTTGTTCAAGAGCCCTGGAGGTGAAAGTGGAAGGATTGTTTTTTTTAAAGGAAAAATATCTTGCTCAATGTTGGCCTACAAGGTATACCAAAGCCAATGTGTGGAAATAATAGAAAAAAAGATTTGAGTAAACGGAGTAATAAAACTACTAGAATAAGAATAATAAACTCAAATTCTGACCTCTATTCTGCCAATTTTTAGCTTCGTAATCGTAATTTATTCATTGCATACATTATGCAAGTTGGCACATAGAGCAATTGTGTGGGGTTGACTAGAGAGGCATTTTAAATTCAGAGACTGGTCTTCAGACCAAGATTACTGTAATAGTGACTAGGGAACTAGTACTAAAATGCATGTCTTTTGGCTCCTAATATAGTATCTTCTATTGAAAAAGAGGAAAAGAAGCATAAACAATATTTCTTTTAATTTTGGAGACTACTACCTTATTTGATCCAAGTCACTACAACCATCCTTTGCCCCAGATGAAAAGGGCACCAGGTTTTAGTGTCCAGTCTTGCCCTCCTCCAGTACTCTCCTATACCCTATTGTGAGGAGTCCATGGGCCATGAGGATGTTTGAACTTGGAATCCATGCCCTCCTTGTAGACCATGTTCCAGATACTTGGAATTCCAAGTCCACTTCTAGGACCCATGCAGGGCCCTTCACTAGGTCTGTCTTCCCACAGGTGGAAAGTGTCCTCAATGTGTATACTTCTGAACCCAAGTGGAGGCCAAGAGATAGCTGGTTGGAGGTGGGGGAACAGCAGGCAATGGATGGAACATTCTACAGCGTGTATGTTAAGCCGCTTATGCAGTAAGAAGATTGTGAACAAGAAGAAAAGGCCAGTCACAGGTCACCCTCTTCTATTCTGGGAGAGCTCTGATGACCCAGGAGACAGAAAATTCTAAATTTGAGCCCAGCTTTCCAGACATTTATGAAGATAGAATTATAAAGGTAGAAAGAAAGAACATATTTTAACATTTTTTGTTCAGTTTATGACTTCTAAAATAATTCATAATGTTTTAAATATTTTAAGTATTTAGATATATAGAGTATGGTAGAGCTGTCATTAAGCAGATCTTCCTAGATACAGATATAGATAAATATCTAGATTTAAGATGTAGATATATATCTAGATTTATATATAAAGATATAGATAAATACATCTAGAGAACAAATACAGTACCTACTTTATATAGATACTGTATCACTGGACATAGAGGTATGAACAAGACAGACTAGGTCTCTGACCTGTTCTAATGGTATGGATTCCTGGTTTCAAAGACATTAGCCTAGCAGGTGATACAGATGAAACAGGAAAATAAAATAAGCATTAAAATGCACAAGTACAAGGTAATATGGGGAATGATAGATTAAAAAAGAAGGCAGTGATGTCTAGGAAGTCTTCCTAGATGAAGTGGTAGTAGTAGTAGTAATAATAATAATAATAATAGTAATACAGAGAAATCTCAAGCTACGAGTGAGATATTTTAACCTACAATAGATTGTCTTAGGGAACCATGTATCTTACTATCCAACTAAGGACAGTTGAACTTTCTAATTTTTAAAGAAGACTGAAGTGGATGATAAACTTGGGGAACAAAGTTTGCCCCATTCATGGGTAACCTAACTAAATGTTTTTAGTTATTAAAGCACTGTCCTTCTTTGTACAAATGTACACTTATACTATCTCTCGCATGATATGCACAAGATACAAAAATATACCAAAATCAAACCAACCTCACAGCTTAGTCAGTAAAGCATGATGCAGTCTTTTGTTATAGGAGTGACGCCAGCAGTGGTTCGGATGTTATAGAATGAGCAGGACCTGCACATCTGTCAAGTGGGCTTCTTTTGGAACCTCAAAGAAAACAAGAGGAATACCCAAAACTACACAAAGGCAGAAATTTCTAGCATCTACTGATTACTTGCTTTAGGAAATGAAGAGGAAGATGACGGAAAGAGAGCGATGTGTTTGCGTTTGGGGACAGAGATGAGTGTGAAAAAAAGCAGACAGCTGTGTAATATTGTAAATGCGTTTTTCTAAGTTTTAATGAATTCTAAATGGAATGGATTTTTTTTTCTTGCAGGGAGAGACAACAAGTATTCTTTAAGCAATAACCATTTCTTTTCCACATAGTTTCATGTGTTTCCTCAAAGGCTATACGTCTTCCTGAAAGTTGAAAGTCTTTTTAAATATTTCAGTAATGACTACCTTTCTCATCCTTTTTATAATACAAATCTTTGCTATAACTGGGGTGCTGTCTTCAATTAGGCTTATTTTTCCAGAGTTGTACTTGTCATCAACAGCAATGGTGCTACTATCCACTGGTTTGCATGTGGTGATTTTTCTGATAGTGATGATGCTTTTGCCTCGATTACTCCAACTCTCTTTCATCCTGTCCCTCCTTGTGACCACGGTTTGTACCTGACTGTGATTAGGGGTACAGTCAATAGACCGAGGAACAAGACATAGAACATGGGTCTACTGACTGGCTTGTAGGAAAACAGAAGGGATACCTGACTCCCAAAGTTCCTTAAGGAAACGAAAGGGGATCCACAGATGAAATTTACTCCATCTGTCCTTGAACTCCTTCCCACCTATCTCAGACAAAGAGGTTCTTTCTTTTAACCCATTGATTGTCTGAAACGTGTTCTTTGATCTTTTTCCAGTACTTGATGATCCCGCTCTGTCGGTTCCCACCCATGCCCCATCTACACAGTGTTCTAGTTTTTCTTCTTTCCTTTCCACTACTTCTTTCCCTCAGCCTGGGGCAGGGGTTGGCAGGCATCTTCTGTGAAGGGCTGGATGGGGTAAGTATTTTCAGCTTTGTGGCCTATATTCTCTCAGCCCGACTTCTCAACTCTGCTGGAAGCTAGAAGGCAATCACAGACAGTACATGGGTGTGAATGGGTGTGACTGCTCCAATACCATTTTATCTATGAAAGAAGAGGTCACACTGGATTGGCCTACTACCATAGTTTGTGACCCTTGGTCTAGGAAAATGACCAGGTTTTCCTCATATCCCTTAAAAACAAAGTCTCTTGCCTTGATTCTTCTTCTCCCCATAAACTGCTACTCATCTCTATTAAGATGTTTATTGGTGAGGAAAGTTCTTCCAAGCTTGCCGTGTCACTTTCTCGTAAGCCATTTTCTCCATAACCTACTCACCAAAGCTTCTGACCCTGACACTGTACTGACACTGCTATCGCACAGATCATCTTTAGCCTCCTAACTGCCTACTTTCTCTTCTAATCTTACTTGATTTCTCCAATGCATGTGCTACAATTAAACACTCTGTCCTTGAAAGTCCCTCCTCACATGTCTTTTGCAACAGCATATTCTCTCCCTCTCTCTCTTTCTCTTTCTATTCTATAAATGTCCTCTCAACCCCCATCATCTTCTGCTTAAATGTCGGTTTAACTCAAGAGTTCCATTCTCATCTCCTTCTACACTCTTTCCCTCTGCTGTAACATCCATTATCATAATTTCAACAAATTCTCAGATGCTTATGACTCCTAAACATCCTCAAAGAGCTTTGAATTTTTTTCCTTCATAAGATAGGAACTTCCAGTGTCCAATTCATTGGTTGTACAAGCTAATAAGTTCTCTACGGAGTGACAAAGTGTACCAATTCTGTGTCACATGACTCAGGTTGCAATTCTGAGTTTGGGGTGGCCCTGGTAAAGCTCCTTAGGTTCATGGAACCTGTTTCATCATGTACAAAAAGGAATGACAGTCCCTTACTAGGCTTTTGGAAGATTAAATGCAATAAACATTCTCAGTCTCTTTGTTAACTATTTTACAGCTACCTCACAAATATTCCTGTTTTAATGATGATGTCCTTTTAATGTCCCCTTTCCTTTTCTTCATTCCTCCAAACCTAATTGGTCTTTCTTCATTCCTCCAAGCCTAATTGGTCAGCCCATCCTTTTCATTACCTGTCCAAAATCTTTCTCGGATTTTTCTCTTCTTATTGCACAAATTCTAGCCCTGCTTCTAGCCTCCCTCCCCCCCACCCCCCGCTCTCTATATTGTTATTATTGATGTATTTCTAATGAAAAGATGAAGGCGGCACTTTTCGTTGGCAGTAGGATATGGTCCAAATATATAAGTCCCTTTGCAATCTGAATTCAACCTTCAAATCTACCTCCATCCTACCCTATACATAGACATACACTTCCCTGTCTTCTAACCATATCAAGCTACCCTTCTTCCCAAATGTGCCAGATACATTTAGTGTCATCTGAGATTTTGACCAAGTTTTGATTCAGGCAAGAAAGCCAACTCTCTCTAACTGGTGAAATTCTATTCAGCTCTGAAGATATACCTTGACTGTTAACTCCTCTATATTGCCACCTCTGCCTACCAGATTTGGAACTAAGTATTTTCTTTGGTAAATCATCACTAGAAATACACTAAGTTCCACTAAGGCAGGGACTTTTTTTTAATGTTTCAAGTTTTTATTTAAATTCTAGTTAGTTAGCATATAGTGTAATGTTAGTCTCAGGAGTATATTTTAGTGAATCATTTGTTAGATACAACACCTAGTGCTCACACAAATGCTGTCCTTAATCCCCATCATCCATTTAACCCATGCCCCCAACCATCTCCCCCCAGCAACCCTTAGTTTGTTCTCTGTAGTTAAGAGTCTGTTTTATGGTTTGCTTCTCTTTTTTCCCCATGTTTGTTTTATTTCTAAAATTCTACAGATGAGTGAAATCATAAGTATTTGTCTTTCTCCTACTGACTTATTTTGCTTAGCAGAATACACTTTAGCTCCAACCATGGCATTACAAATGGCAAGATCTCGTTCTTTTCATGGCTGAGTAATATTCCATTCCATATATACACCACGTCTTCTTTATCCATTCATTGGTCAGTGGACATACGGGCTCTTTCCATTATTTGGCTGATAATGCTTCTATAAACACCAGGGTACATGTGCCCCTTCAAATCCATATTTTTGTATCCTTTGGGTAAATACCCTAGTAGTGCAATTGCCAGGCCATAGGGGACTTCTATTTCCTAACAGGACAGAAGCTCTCAGGTAATAGTAGGCACTCGGACGTTATTACAGCATGAAAATCGTTATAGTTCAAACAGTTTAGGCAACTGGTCTTTTTTTTTTCCTAGTGACAATAAAAGTTTCAACATTCAGAGATTCAAAGAAGGTTTAAGATTCTAGTTTTGAGACTTAAAGTATATTTTCTTTGTAACCTCTTTTCTCATAACTGACAAATTAGTTGAAAACAGGAAGAAAGGAGGGAAGGAAAGGAGAGAAAATGAGTCACTGGCTCACATGCCAGAGCCAAAAGGAGATGGAGACCAGAGGGGGTAGGGGTGGAGGAGGAGGGGCTAGAGGAAACCTGAATGAATGAATTGAAGACCTAAGTAAAAATGAATTTTTTTCAAGTTTCATTTTGCTTGTTTGCTTGCTTGCTTTTCTGTTAGAAGGAAGGATATTTACTTTAAGCTTTTTTTGCTCAGAAATATGACAAATGATAAAATGATGTGCAGTGCTAAGAATAAGGCAGGTAGAAGATATTATGGGTTCTGGAAAGTTTTCCTTTTCCTTTTTCCTTTAATTCTTTTCCTTTAAAATTATCTGAGAAAGATAATTCTTTCTCAGAATTATCTGCAAGCTTAATTATATGGTTTCTTTGTATCTTCCAACCTAGGTCTAAATGGTATGGCCCAAAGCTGAAGTTTAAAATCAGCTTCTCCAAAATGTCTTACCTGATAATACAAGTCTCCCCATTACCATTACTATTTAATTATGCCCTATTACACATATCTTGTGTTTACATGACAATATGTATTTATGTGTTGTTTATTCTCTGTACTAGAATCGTATCTAGGCATAAATCCATATTTGTATTTCTCAAATTAGAAATTAAGACCAAGGCGAATTCTACCAACTGTGTATATAGCTCAGGGTTAAATTAGGTAAAATATTTGTTAACTAGGTACTCAGTTCCTTATTAAAATGCATAATTAAAATCATAGCTTCATTATTATGGAAAGTTTTTGAAAGCTCACTAAAAGAATGATTTGTATTTATCATTATTATTTTTGTCATTACTACTATTACTTGACATCTTAGGGCCTCTTAGCTTTTGTAATAAATTCTAATGTACAAATTAATTATTCTCTTCTATAAAACATTCATAAATTCTATGATTCATAAATAAAGTTATTCAGTTATGGTAAGGTTTTCCAAAGGCACCAAAAGAGACCCTCTATCAGGTTTTGGTTCAGGGCTTTTTTTTAGCTGTGAGTCATTTGAAGATACAGGATACGGTTTACAATAGTTTCATGCACTGGCTCTTTCTTTTGTGGTTCGAAATACGAATTCAGTTGAGACTTATAGAAACAGGAAGATATTTTGATTTGAAAGCTATATGAATTCACAAGGGAATGAGTTTGGTTTCTTCTGTACTTTGTAATGCAAAGAAGCGCATTCCACAAAATCAGATGAAACAAGCCATTAATTTGACAGTCTCAGTCCTCATAGCCCTATTGATTCAAAAAGCTGAAAACAGTTATGGAGGCTTATTGGCTCCAATTAGGCATCATGAAGCTTGAGGTTAGAAGAAATGAGTGTACTGGGAGAAGAATCACTCAGCAACAGAATCCTTCTTAACATTGTATCATGAGTGAGCATCAAATCTTGGTCTCCTGTTATTTTTGTACTTTTTCACTTATTGATTATCTTTATGGACCTATTTCAAAATGTCCAGAGTCTCATTTCCAAGCTGATTGTGTCACTTTTTAGGTTGCTTTTAGTGAACAAAAGATATTTGTCTCATCTTCTGAGATGTTTCATGACTATAAACTCAAGAGCTTCCTATAAGGCTCATTTAGATGTTCTCAAAGAATATTTTTCAATTCCTTCGATATGATTATTATGTATGTGGAAATGCCTCAGGATATACTCTATTGATGGATTAATCAATATAGACTCTACAGATATATACTTATTTCAGCACATGCATCATCTTGCATGGAAATAACTCCTTTCGCTAGAGGTGTCTAACATTTTAAGGTTTTGCCCTTATCAATAAGAAGCCTAGCTAACTCTTATGGCCACCCTAAGTGCATATAAATAATATATCTCCACAATATTGTTCTTTAATGTTAAGATCTTAGTAAATAGTGCCACAGAAAGGAAGAGTCAGGGAGGAAAATGTTATTCACATTTTTAAGAACAATATCTAATGAAGCGATATAGTGTTGTTTATAGCTGCTATTTTGGAAGACATGTTTCTTCAAATATTCTTTTCAGAATGTCCATTTTTGTCCATGTCTTAGTGACATGAACAGAAAAGTGATTTTTCCTTTAAAGGTTCACAACACATTTATATCTCAGATAACTTTTCACGTATAATCAAATGACAGGATGTCTATCTGAGGTGTAGGTGGGGATGCAGAGGGAAAGACTTGATTGCTAGACTCAATTATCAGTTATAAAATCCTTGCATATCGTTTGTTAACAAATCCTCAGTTGGAAACCTTTTGACCAGCTTGGTATAAGCCTAAATTTGGCTGTACAATGAATATATTCCAACTCTTAATAGAAGATGACTGTATTTCCAAGTATATTTAAAATAGGAAAAAAATAAGATTATTGTAATAAATCTAACATCACAGCAACCAATTCATGGAGCTTAATTATGACACTACTAAATGTGAAAATCTATTCAGCGCTAGGAACACTTTTCACATTACATTCACGCTAAAGATTGGCTGTTAAGAGCTCATTACTGGTATTTTTCTAAAGAGTGGTTTATTAAACACAGTTACCTAATAAGCATCTTTGGTCGTGCAAATTGCTGAAAACAGTAATGAGTCTGATTAGACTTCATTTCAATTACGACAGCTTGTCTAGAAAAAAATATATATACATATACATATATATATATATATTTCCTTGATGCCTCAGAATCTAACTATAAGACATAGCAGAGTTTAAAAAATAAAAAGCCACCTCTATATTTCCTTTCCACTGTTCACTAATGAAGAGACAATTGTCCAAGTCATCATCCAATTTACACACTGGAAAACTGGATGGACAAAGTGGAATCACAATCATGTTTGCTTAAAAACAGCAAAGGCTGCCTTGACTAATACGTCTAAATAAGGTCACCTTTAGTTTCTCTCTGCTTTTTTTTTTTTTTCCCCTCCTTAGGAATATAAAACTATAAATGAGGTGGAGACTTAAAAATGATTCATTCTTATTTGGTTTGTGGAGGTTATTCCCCAGATTAATAGGCTCACCTTTCAATTACATTTTATCCATGGATCTTCTACTTAAAATCATAACAATACAGAAAGCTGTTGGACTATGCATGCTAATTATCAGGCCAATTTTTTTTTTAATACATATATCGGGAGGAAAAAAATAAAAGAAACCAAGCTTTATGAACATGCACTATTATTTCAGAAAGTGTCAAGAAATGTTCATTAGACACCAAACTTGATTTTGATATTTTAAAAAAGTATGTTATTTAGCTGCATTTAACAGCTAACCTCCTATTAAATCATGCCTGAATATTACTGCTCAAATTGAAAGAAAAAAAATTGTTAATGTAAAAGCCTTTAAGTGATTAAGCTGTCATTGCTGTCACTCGGGTACTCCAGTAACATTTTAATGCTTCTGGGAGCCATGGCCAGGGAGGCAATGCACTGTTTTATGCTATATTCTCTGAATAGATTCTTTTTTAAAATATAATATCATTTGACACCGAACAGGATAAAATAATTTCTAGGGTAAAATATGAAAACAATGGCAGGATGTAGAAGCATTTAAAAAAAGGAGGGCACAATAAAACATCCTCACCTGAAAAACTTCACAAGTTAGCTAAGTGATCAGGTAATGGCCATTAAGACGAAAGTCAAATATAAATGAATGCTCCTGTAGGCATACGGCTGCTTTCAAAAAGAGTTATTTAAAAGGAGACCAGTTGCAGGTATGTCATTTCAATGAGAAAGGAATCTTCTTAGACTTATGATTCATCATTACTTTTATGAATTCTCTACTGCGTTAAAAAAAAACTATTCTAAAAAAATGTTCTATAGAAAACACAAAAACACTTCTAAATTGACTATTGGGAGTGCTTTCCTATGTAACTCAGTTATTACATATTTTAATTATTTGCTTTTTAAGGATTTTTTAACATTTCATCGAAAATGATTCTATTAAGTGTGTCAACTACACTTCAATTAAAATTGATTTTATTTTTTGTATTCAACTGAGAAAATGTATCAATATGAATTACTATTAGGTTTCCTTTTTGAAGAATGCTACACATGTGAACCCAGGCCTCCTCGAAAATGAGTACTCAATTAAGGAAAAGAGTGTTGGCAGTACAGTTTGGATCATAAGTAAAACTTTAAGTTTTATAAGAATGGAAACTTTTTGAGGTATATGACTTGGTTTAAGCCAAATCTGAAATATGCTTACTTGTGATTAAAAATATGATATGCACATTTGTTCAGTCATTCAGGATAAACTTTGGATTTTGAGATTATTAATAGTAAAGCAGATCATTTTTAGGATAAAAGCAATTTTAAAAATCTCTTTACTTTCTCTGTCACTTTCCCCCTATTTTCTCTATATCCTTTCTGTTACTACAGACATAACACTGAAACACACACACACAGGCCCCTAGATTTGATTTGTCAGTATAACCTAATCACCTGCAAGGTTTGGATATTCCTGTTGTTTAGGGACTTTGTATAAAAAGGATGCACACAATTTGAAGAGGGAGCAGGAAGATTTGACTTATTTACTCTTTCACCATAAGCAACTAAAACAAGCAAATTTAAAAAAAATAAGTTTCGTTCGTCATAATGAACGCTAAGTGTTATATGTTAAGTGGTGAATCACTAAATTCTACTCCTGAAACTAATATTACACTGTATGTTAATTAACTAGAATTTAAATAAAAACTTGAAACATTGAAAATAAGTTTCTTTCAAATTCTCTGCTGATTTAAAAATGTGACTGTTAACTCCTTTTTCCTTAAAATTATTAGCAAATACTGGAGCATTTCCATAACTAAGGAGGCAAATAAAATAGTGCATGATAGGTAAGAAGTATACAACTGTAGTATAGTTCATACATATAGAACCAAAACCCTTACAGCTTTTAACCCTATTGACAGTATTGAGAGCAAGTTTATTCTTAACTGGTGTATTAGAGACAAAGTAAGCTATATTAATTCACAACAGAAGAAAGTCAGATTGGATCTGATCGTAGAATGGTAAACAAAAGAAAGCAGATATATAGTTCATGCGATTAATGTCACTGGACCTATCATTGTTTTAAATTCAGCCAAAATATAAAATAAAACAAAATTAAATGAAATAAATAAATTCAGCCCATAGCCTAAACTTATTTTTTTTGACATAATGGCATCATCTACCATAATAGTAGATGAAATGATGTTGTTAAATATTGTCATAGGGAACGTGACCAAGGTAGAATATTCTCTGAAGAAACAGTTTCTTTTAGGTTAGGTTGTTGGGCACCCACTCCAGGAGAGGAAGTGCCACTTTCTTTCAGGACGCTGATATCTTTCCTCTCTTTTCTGCTTCTGTCTCATTATGCAACATTCTTTGTTTTTACAAATCGAAGAGCCAACAGCGCTAATGACCGGACTGTCATTCACACTGCACTTTTAACAACGGTTCTGTTTATCTGGAAATTACAGCATCCTAATTATAGGTGGTGCTCAGGTTTATTTCACCAGACCATAGAATGGGGCTGGGGGGGGCGAAGTTGGTGGGGTGGGGAGAGCTAAGGGAACTAGTGTTACTAAGAGCTCTTCACTTTTAATCCCGGACCACGTTGATTATATTCGAAAGCAGTTTATCTTCATACATTGTCTCATATGGAAGAAACAACCCTAAACCTACCTAAACTCATTTCATATGTAGCTTTTTCCATTGCCTTCAGATCAAAGTTATTTTCTTCAGGCTGGACTAAATTATACACAGGTCCCAGGAGTGAAGGACACTGAATTAATGCACTATGTCACCCACCCCTGACTATAGAATATTTTTATCAAAGTCCAAGACACTATTTTGCTAATGCATTAAAAATTAATGCACGAATTGCCAAAAAGAGAAAAATGCGTAAGTAACCTAAACAAATTTTGTCTGTGCTTTGCACACTTTAGAGTCAAAGTCAAATAGTTAAGCAGAGTTTTTAAGGAGAATGGTTGAAGAGTTGTATAATATGTAAATCATATTCTACTCCTTTGTCTAATTATATGAGGGAACCCTCAAATAAGCAGCCTCAATGGTCTATTTGTTTTTTAATGTAAACTGTCTTATTAGAATAAGGTTCTAGAGGAACACAAAAAAGAGGCTGCCTGCAAATTCCATTTTTAAACAAGATCTTGGAGCTTGGGAGATTCTGAAATTTGTTTATTGACCCATGCCAGCAAGGCATGTTGGGCAAAAAGTGAATACAGGTCAGTTTAAATATAACTAAATTGAACTTTGCATGTATATACTTGAAATAGAGTACACACGTGCAAATAACTATTTACAAATTGCTATGTGTGCGCGTAATGATTAACATAACATTTTAGGATTGTGACCAAGGAAATTAACCAGCCATGTCATAATTCAAGGTTGGTACCCGGTTTGCGTTAACCGAAAGTGCAAATTTATTTTAGATGACACAACAGTAACTTGAGAATCAACTGGAATAACCTCTGACTTTTAGGAGAATGGTAATGTTGCCTTGGCAGAGACCTTTTTAAAAATAAAGATTCAGAATGACATAGAAAATGCACAGTACTTTTGGCATATGGATTTCTCTTTGTGGATCAACCATACAGGCTGGAGACTATGAATCTAGCTCGGGGCTTTCAGGTTGTGTTAACCCCGTTTATCCCTGCACACTACACAGCTCACCTGTTATTTACACACATAAGAGGGTTGATACCACAGAACAAGGGGAGTGCTCTGTTGTGACACAGAACATACATATTCATTAGCCCGGGCAGTCCCCATGGACATATGTGGCATGTCCTGATGATCTTTGTATGACAAAAAGAACTGGGGGGATGGGTAGATGGCTGTAATGGATTGAAAACGTATATGGGAAAAGGGAAGAGATAGCATGAGAAATGAAAGGCCATAAAGGAACAACTTTAAAGGTTACCTACAATGCACTCTTTAAGCTGGTTACAAATTATCTAAATACATTCACAGAGGTAGAATAAACAAAATATTTGACTTAACATGGAAGAATCAGCCATCTTACCTAGTAGCCCTCAAACTCTTTCCCTTGCAATAGTTGATGACGCCTGACACTAAATATTAAGATTCAGAGTATGAATCATTTGTATATTTTACATTGTTGTATGTATATGCATACATACAGTATGTATGTATTACTTGACTTAAATTAGTATTCAAACATTTTTACACATAAACTTTTGTAAAACCCAACCCTTACCAAAAAAAAACCCCAAACGAACAAACAAAAAGTCTAAATTGTGATTTTAAAATAGACGGATTTAATGTGAGCGTAATTATATTTTCATTGGAATACTTGGATTTAAGTTTAGGAAATTTTAGGACCCCCATAGGAAAAAGTGCTTATTTGAATTATGATTATGAATTCCTGAGTTGCTTTAAGTGTCTGTCTATCCTGATCATATATTGAATATAAACTTAGTGGACTAAAAGTGATGCTACTTCATCAGTGTAATTTGCTTTGCAGAAGTGCTCATGCATTCATCCTCATAAATGGAAGCCATCCTCTTATATATGTCTTACATATTAAAAATGATGACCTATCAGACCAGTGCCTACCAAGTTTCATCCTCGATATGAAATATTGGCAAAAGAGTCATTTTTACATTTGGTTGCATCTTGAGGAGTGAGTATGTTGTTGCTGTGAATAAAATCTAATGTATTTTAGGAAAACTGACTCAGATCATAAGCTACACACAAATTTAACTGAAGGGCAGAGTATATATCATTCTAGTCTAAGTCGTGATGCCCATAACATTGAATACAGGTTCTTACTATGCCCAAAATGCATGTAGAACAAGATCAGTTGCTTACCCAGATACCATCCTCTCTAAGATATAAAAAGCTTAACTTGGAGTAATTTAAACAGTCTCTCAAAAGTTGTACTAAAGCTCATGACTGACCTAGGGGGGAAGCTTTACAATTAAATGAAGCTTTGGTTTGTGGTGTCAGAACCTATGGCATATGCAAAGGAGCATATTAGGAATGGTGGGGATTGACATAGTGAAAACAGGCTAGAAAAAGTATCTGACAAACCAAAGGGGGAAACAGTGAAATAGCAATGTGGAAACCAGCATTTTAAGACATCATTATTCATCATCCTACACTATTGCACTAAGGATACTGAATCAACAAGAAAAATATCAACCATTTTCCCTATATTCTGATTAAGAAGACAGGAGTGTGTGTGTGTGTGTGTGTGTGTGTGTGTGTGTGTGTGTGTGTATAAAATAGTATTTAGGATTTTTTTTTCCTAAAGATACTACTTGTTCAAGTTTTAGAGCACTATACTTGCTAGTTTCCAAAAAATGTACTTAAGTGTAAAAGCTGGCTTGAAGCTTCTAAATGGAGTCTCAGATTTGATTGTTTACATCATCGATCGGTACCGTCGAAATACCCAATGTAATAATAGGGAGTGGGGAAAGTATGACAAAGTGGAGGGCGCATACTATGTCCAAAGTGGGCAGCTGGCTTTCAGATTCAGCCAGTTGTTGCCAGGCAAGAATGAGATCTAGTGATCTAAGAGCATTCAGTTTGTCTTGAAAAATAGGAAATACAGAAATAGAGATTCTTTTTATAAAGTTAACTGATTTTTAAAACCCTGTGCTGGCCAACAAAAGCTAGTTGCGGGCTATATGCTGCCCTGAGGCAGTGAGGTGGCAATTTCTCTACATTAGAGGGTGAGGTATTAGAACTATATTTACTAAGGGCCATTTAGCCAGAAATGCCTTTGTGGTTCTTAAAAAGGATCGCTTCATGCAAATATGGTGAAATGGGAGGAGGGAGTAATTTGCTTCAAAATGTATTATAATTTGGAGTCTTGAGGTGTGACAGTGTGATTTGAAGAGAAAAATCATTTGACAGTATTGCTATGTAATTAGAATATCTTATTTCAAGACTGCAAGTTTTGAGATCATTCTTAACTGGCTTCAAGCCTCTAAGTACTTTATTTCTTACTTGTGGTCTCTACAATATCGAGTAACAACATTTAAAATAAATAAAATACTGTGAAAACATCTGGAATCGAAAACATTTGAATTTCTGACGTCTTTTGGTAAGATCATACTCTGTGTTTTGCTGAGTATGAAAGAATTCCTATACCTTCCTTATAACCAACATTCCCACTGGAAAATTTCCTTTTCAGTAGCTGTCTTAAGGTTGAAGAAAAGCGATTTATAAATTCTAGGAGTGATTTTACTTTTTTTTGGTCTAGTCAGTTTTGTTTTGTGTTTAATGCCTTTGTATGATTTTTTAAGAGAATAAGAACTATTTGTACAACAGTTCACAGTTGGAAGATAGTTTCAATGCATATCATCACTTTAGGTAATCTTATTAACAATCCAGTAAGATATACGACACCATTAGGGTCCACATTTTATAGCTGAGAAAAGTGAGTTTGATGTGCGTAAGTGACCTCACCGAGGTTAGAACAAATAAGCAGCAGCATAAGCAAACCCAGTGGTCTGATTCCCAAGCTTGGGATAGTCACTCTTCAGACAAAATTCTACAACCTTCTTTATGTTTCCGTCAGTCCCTTTCCATCCCACCAAGCTAGCGATGCCTCCGAATAAAACACTGTGTTAGGCCAAATAGTTCTCAACCCCACAGGACACCACAGTAAGTGAAGTACCAAACCATTACTGAGACTGTTGGGATTGGGGACTAGGTCACTTTAAAGTTCCCTTAGTCTCTAAAATCAAAGAGAATTTAGAATGTGAAATTACAAAAAAGACAGAAAGCTGAAAAAGTTTCAATGTCCAATAGACAGATTCCCTTGAATCTTCAATCCTTAGCACTGAACCACAGTATGTATAGTGGGCCCTCGAGTCGTTGACTAAATTAGTTAGCTCCTAGTTCGCTGATAAAGGGCTTCTAATTTTGGTGTTCTAAAGATGGAACTGGATTAAATAGATGAAAGAGAACGTGTAATTTTTGTGCTCTTCCCCCTCACTTTTAGATAAGGCCTCACACTTTCAGGCTGGGAATTATCAGGAAATGGACTGAAGAAGATTTCAGATCCAGTGGGTTAGTGTGGGGAACACGAGACATTGCCATGTTGGCCTCCCGGCTTCTGAGGGTGAGGCTACAGAAGGAGAATACTGTCGGGTCTGCTCCAACATTTCACTTGCTCGCAGCTCCCCTGGCAGGATCACGGTAAGGAGAGACTGCATCGGCCCGGTGCTCACTGGTAGGAGGTTTGTAGGTGCTCTCTTAAAGCATTTCACTGCATAAATCTGTACTCTTAGCCAATGAATTTGCTACTCTCTTCCTCAAATTTTGAGTGTTCGGTGTGTTAGTTCTGCCCTGCCCTAAAAGATGATGAATCTGTTGCAGTGTTGGGCTGAGGGGTCTTGTCAGTGATGGAATGTATTCAAGTTGACCCTTGAGCAACGCAGGTTTTGCAAATCTGCGTATAATTGTTGACTCCCTGAGAACGTAGTAGCCTGCTCTTAACCAGAAGCCTTCCCAGTAGCGTGAACTGTCGATTAACACATATTCTGCATGGCGTGTGTATTATATACTGTAGTCTTACAATAAAGGAAGCTCTACAGAGAAAAGCAAATGTTATTAAGAAAATCTAAGAGGAAATACATCTGCAGTACTGTTACGTATTTATCCAAAAAAAAAATCTGCATATAAGTGGACCCACATAATGCAAAGCGGTGCTGTTCAAGGGTCAACTGTACTTTGTTATGTTTACCCTGGGCGTGATTGCTTTCTAGAGAGGACATGGGTACACATGCTATTAGAGTTTTTAAAAAATATATTTAAATAAATAACGATGAAAAGTTCAGAGGGACCGTGGCCCAAGGGAGTGTAACAGGTGTAGTAATGTCGTGCGGGCCTGTGCGAGCATCGTGGAGCTATCCTAGAGCAAGGAAGCCTTCCAGGCCTGCAGCTGTTTGCCTCAGGTCCCTGCCCTTAGGAAGTGTGAGAAAACCTACAGATGAGGGCAGAGTCCCTAGCAGCCAGAATTACCCTATGGGAACCTTGTAGAAGAGAACTGCTTTTTTAGACCTGATGAACTGCTGAGCAGCATCCGGGTGTTAGGTGGGGGTGGGGGTCGGGGAGCGAGGGCCTTAGATTAGTATTTCCAGGAATGTGTGCTAAAAATAGATTCCAGAGGCTTAGTCTCTTCTTTCAGATTTCCTCCCATTCTGAAAGTTGTTTTCATATCCTTCATTTTTCTCTGTAACAGCAGCTTCTTTATCATTTTGAAGCGAGGACAGAACTTCGAAGGATGTCGCAGTTGTGTTGTCTCAAAATAGTTAAAGAACAAAATGGAGCAAGTAAAGCAATGAGGCAGCAACTGGTTAGTAATTAAACCCAAGTTATAACGTGGTCCAAAATGATAAGAAAGGAAAATGGTATCCAAACTGTCCAGTTTTATGGGAAACACAGACTTGCTCATTTCTATCTACATAACTTCATCCTATGGCAATGCAGTAACAAACCGCTCAGGCTTTGTACCATAGTCCCTATCATTTTGGTGTAAAATGTACGTTCACGTCTCTTAAAAGCAATTTTCTATTAAATTACATATTTTAAAAACAAACACATTGCATTGTGAAATTTGCTGGCTGTATTAAGAACTTCCTGATCCTTTCAAAAATAAAAATTGATGTTTTGGAACAATTCTTCAATTATCTTTAAGAACTATTTTTTTTCTTACTTTCCACCGTTTTCGGAATTTTTATTGTACCTACTTAAGCTCTTTCTAAACAGCAGTGGAAGTTACTGTTCTGGAGTCATGTTTCTAATAGTGCTAAGACGGTATTGTTTCGGAGATTTCTCTCTGCGTGTTCCAGAGAGAAACCATATAAAAGCTGCTTTTAAAACCCACCTTATTATTTGCGTGCCAAGTTAAGTGACACACCCATGCTGCTTCCGACACGGCGAGAACAGCTGTGCAGTCAAATGGAGCATGATTTTTTGTTCAGAAAATTTTTTGTTCAAAGAACATTTGGCTCTACATTTTTCATCTATTCCACACGAGAAATATCACCACCAATAAACAGAATAACAACAACAAGTTTGGCTCTCTTTCCGATGAGCATTAAAATTCAAGAAACTGAGAAAGCTCTCTGTATTCCCAAGGCCAGGACAATCTCCTGAACACCAGCTTCTTCATCTCCTACTGATAATAAGAACTAGTTAACTAGTTAACTATTAACCGATGCTCTCAAGTAACATTGATTTCAAAACACAGGGTAAGTACTCGTGTTCCAGGGGATATGACTAATTCTGTTCCCTTAAGGTTATTTAATCAAAGCTCACTCTTGCTTTTGGCAGACCTGCTAAGGTGATTATTAGTTAGTATGCATCAATAAATAAACTTGCAGTTATCTTGGTAAGCACATCCAAAAATAGCACGAGAATCAAAAGGCAATGGTATATCCAGTAATTGTCCCAAGTCAATAGTTTTGATAGGATCGTTGCTTAATTTCAGATTGAAATAGAAATCTTACGAAACGTATTAGTTTTGCTAGAGTTTAAACTCCGCAGACATATCCAGTGAAAAGGACTAACCTTCATAATGTAAATTTTACATTCCTGTCTTTTACAGTGATTATACCCTACTAAAACCATTTTTTTGGTGCCTTTTATAAATGCTTAACTTAGGAGAAAAAAATTTTAAGCCAGTAAGGGGGAAGGGTGACCTTTTTCGTTTGTTTTTCCAATAATTATTCTAAACTAGAGCAGTTTCATTTTTTTAAATGGGCTTTTATCATGTTTGTCATGTATGTTAACCATGCCAAGGATGGCTTACCTCAGCTAATTGAAAGGAAACCATGCCCTTTAGTGTGTATGTGTTTGTGGTAAATTCCATTTTCTGTGACTCCCAAAGTATTTTTGGAGGCCTCCTTCCAAGCCATTTATTCATGTTTCTAATGTCTCAACCTAATCAAACTTCCCCTCAGAGCATATGAGCATTCTTATTTTCTCAACTCTGTATTTGATAATCTTTTAAAGAAAAAATTCGAATAGAAATTCCCTGGAAATAATTTACAGGACTAATGAATTTGTAGGTCTTTTAGACAGTTCTACATTACAGTCACATTAATATTCTTTCCTTTTTATAAGACTTGAAGTAAATCCCATGACACGAGAAGAATTTAGATACTGATTACTTGCGATTGGTTCCTGGTGATTTGGTCTTAATAATTTTCAGTTGAATTTAATGAAAGTATGATTCCTGAAATGCTGCTTCATTAAAATTGCATCTTTTTCCCTTTAAGTGTGGTTTCGGTCATTTCACCCATTGTGCGATGTTTTCCTCCAGCCCGCTCCTTCAAAAGGAATGATTGAGAAAGCAGAAACAATTAAGAATATCACTTTAGTTCCTCCTAGAACTCACCCCCAGATTTTCTCAGACTGAAATGATGCAAGCTGTACTTCATCAGGATCTTACAATTTTTTTTCCAATTGATGGTATTATTTTTTTTAAATCAAGTTTTAAAAGAGAAACATATGAAGATTTGGGAGGAGTAAGGGAAAGGAAAGTGAAGAAAGAATCTGTTGCATATCCAAGAGAAGTAAGGTCTTTCCTATTTTTATTTTTAAAAAATGGAGAGCTTGATGTGCAGCGTTCAGACTTAATTTAACTGAGATGGTGATTTGCAAATGAATATCTACATGGATCCTTTTTAAAAATCCAAATGCAAATGAGTACCACTGCAGTAAAATATATTTGCAAATGAATCCTGTTGCTTTATTCATTTATTGTGTAATTACTGCAATCCTTCCCACCTTGTTTTCAGTATTTCTTAATCATTAAGTCGGAAGCATGACAGCAGTGCCAGCCCTGGCATGATTCTCTTTGACTAAAACCTTGTAAATTAACACAATTAGCACAGCATCATCCTGCTAATTAACTTCCAGTGTCTGGTGCAGTGGTTTTGCAAACAAGGAAGAGGGAGTCAGGAGGGAATCAACATGCCATTCTGTTACCAAACTCTGGGCTGTGTTCAGTTTAGCTCCGGAAGTCAAGGCTGGCCATGTCAGAAGCCAGAGTCGGGGGATGAAGAGCTAGAGGGGTTGGAGGAGGAAGACGGAAGGGTGTAGGAGCTGTCAAAATAGACAGCGGTAATTCAGCAGGGAGCTAATGCCACAGATGCTTCATTCAGACCAGGCCTCCTTCTTATCAAGGAATCTCTGCCAGAGGGCATAAGGCAGTTTACAGAGAATTCACTTTGAGTTGTACAAAGGAGATGAAGAAAGCCTACTTAATATGGCCGTACCGGAACCAGACGTGTTTGGACCAAGCCAGCCCTGGGAGACACAACAGGGTTCCTGTGAGCTCCTGTAGCTAAGCATACGGGAGTCCTCCAGGGGCCGTTCTAAATCCCTTTGGGGCCTGGTTCCCTAATCTATAAAATAAGGTAATCTCTAAGGTCTCTTTAAACTGTAAAATTCAAATGGTTCTCTGATTCTAACTGAGAAAATTCTCTGGTTTGACAGTTTGCTACTTAAGTCACCTTGCTTCGGTTGGTAATCCAGCAGATGATAGACTTACCCATAGCATCTCATTATCTAGCTGTGCTCCTTCAGTTTATGCCACACACACACTTCTTCCTACAGAAATGTAAAGAGAATCCAGATTCTCTCCCTCTTCTCTATTCTTATACTCCCTTTCACCTGTTTGCTCCCTCCCTGCCTGCCTGCCTGCCTTCCTCTTCTCTCCCCATGTATGTATATATACACATATATATGTGTATATATACATATATATACACACACGTATATACAAACACATAATGGGTATATGTAAAGATATGTGTATGTGTGTGTGTATATATATGCATATGTATTCACCCCTCTTAGTAAAGCAGAGAGAAGGATTATAGGGGAAGGAGGAAGAATGCCAGCTGGAAGACCGACAGACAAGTGATGCTTGTTTTTTTTTTCCAGAGACCCAACAACAGAACTGAGAGGCAGAAAGGAGCCAGTTGTAATTCATACCGAGTTGTAGGCTTTGTGCGATGAAAGCGATGGAGCGCTGCCTGGGAGATTGCTTTGCTGCACTCCACGAAGCAGATTTGAAACTGTCGTGGAGCACTTTAGATGAGAGTTGGATTATGGAATGACCTGCTATGTCTGTGTCATATTGTTCTGCGCAGGGAGCATTATACTGTGCTAACTAGGTGTTCAGTACCAAATAAGAGAGGGGTCCTAGATGTGATCTGTCAGCTGTGTCTCATTTTTATATTGGTTAAAACATAAAACAGAAACTCTGATGTGAAGAGACAGGACGGCTGGATATCACTCCTGTTAATAGTATCACGTGCCCGATATTGAAAAGGTATGCATATTCCATCCTAAGAAACCCGTGATCGAATTCTAATTGGACGGGAATGTGTGTGTACATATATATATGTGGGTTCCTGCGTCGTGCAGCGAGTAACAAGGTAGGCTTAACGGAAATCGATTTGCTTATTACTTAAAAGAACAAAGAATGAGGTCTTCCACAGGGTTTTTGTGTAAATTCGGTTTCCTTTTTATACAGGACTGAAATCCAGTCCGTTTTAAAAGGGTACAGACTGTACGGGTCCCAGTGGATAGCACGCACTGTGGGAATTCCTTGTAAGGGCTCCATCATTAATGGAAGGTAATAGGTTACCAAAAAAGTTAGGGAAAAGCTTTCTCGCACTTCTGACGAGTATCTCGGTGCATTAACTTTCGTTCCCCTGCCCCTCCCTCCAAATGCGCAGGCTTGAAGATGCAGTGGACGCCGGAGCATGCCCAGTGGCCAGAACAGCACTTTGACATCACCTCAACCACTCGGTCTCCTGCCCACAAAGTGGAAGCCTACAGAGGTCATCTGCAGCGCACCTATCAGTACGCCTGGGCAAATGACGACATTTCTGCTCTGACCGCATCCAACCTACTCAAAAAATACGCAGAGAAGTATTCTGGCATTTTAGAGGGCCCCGTGGACCGACCTGTCCTCAGCAACTACTCCGATGCCCCGTCTGGCCTCGTGAACGGCCGGAAAAATGAAAGCGAACCCTGGCAGCCTTCCTTGAATTCCGAGGCCGTTTATCCCATGAACTGTGTTCCGGATGTTATCGCGGCCAGCAAAGCTGGAGTCAGTTCAGCCCTCCCTCCAGCAGATGTCTCTGCGAGCATAGGGAGCTCCCCCGGGGTGGCCAGCAACCTGACCGAGCCGAGTTATTCAAGTAGTACCTGTGGGAGCCACACCGTCCCTAGTCTCCACGCAGGGCTCCCATCTCAGGAATATGCCCCGGGATACAACGGATCGTATTTGCATTCTACTTACAGTAGCCAGCCAGCACCTGCACTTCCCTCCCCTCATCCTTCTCCTTTGCATAGCTCTGGGCTCCTCCAGCCGCCGCCGCCCCCTCCACCACCACCAGCCCTGGTCCCGGGCTACAATGGGACTTCTAACCTCTCCAGTTACAGCTATCCCTCTGCTAGCTATCCTCCTCAGACTGCTGTGGGATCCGGGTACAGCCCGGGCGGTGCACCTCCTCCTCCTTCAGCGTACCTGCCTTCAGGAATCCCTGCTCCTACCCCACTGCCCCCCACCACCGTTCCTGGCTACACCTACCAGGGTCATGGTCTGACACCCATTGCACCCTCGGCTCTGACAAACAGTTCGGCAAGTTCCCTCAAAAGGAAAGCTTTCTATATGGCAGGGCAAGGAGACATGGACTCCAGTTACGGAAATTACAGCTATGGCCAACAGAGATCTACACAGAGTCCTATGTACAGAATGCCCGACAACAGCATTTCAAACTCAAATCGGGGGAATGGCTTTGACAGAAGTGCTGAAACATCATCCTTAGCATTTAAGCCAACGAAGCAGCTAATGTCCTCTGAACAGCAAAGGAAATTCAGCAGCCAGTCCAGTAGGGCTCTGACCCCTCCTTCCTATAGTACTGCTAAAAATTCATTGGGATCAAGATCCAGTGAATCCTTTGGGAAGTACACGTCGCCGGTAATGAGTGAGCATGGGGACGAGCACAGGCAGCTCCTCTCTCACCCAATGCAAGGCCCTGGACTCCGTGCAGCTACCTCAACCAACCACTCTGTGGACGAGCAACTGAAGAATACTGACACCCACCTCATTGACCTGGTAACCAATGAGATTATCACCCAAGGACCACCGGTGGACTGGAGTGACATTGCTGGTCTCGACCTGGTAAAGGCTGTCATTAAAGAGGAGGTTTTATGGCCGGTGTTGAGGTCAGACGCATTCAGTGGACTGACGGCCTCACCTCGGAGCATCCTTTTATTTGGACCTCGGGGAACAGGCAAAACATTATTGGGCCGATGCATAGCCAGTCAGCTGGGGGCCACGTTTTTCAAAATCGCCGGTTCTGGACTCGTTGCCAAGTGGTTAGGAGAAGCAGAAAAAATTATCCACGCCTCTTTTCTCGTGGCCAGGTGTCGCCAGCCCTCGGTGATTTTTGTCAGTGACATTGACGTGCTTCTCTCCTCTCAAGTGGGCGAGGAACACAGTCCAGTCAATCGGATGAGAACGGAATTTCTGATGCAGCTGGACACTGTACTAACTTCAGCTGAGGACCAAATTGTAGTCATTTGTGCCACCAGTAAACCAGAAGAAATAGATGAATCTCTTCGGAGGTACTTCATGAAACGACTTTTAATCCCACTTCCTGACAGCACAGCGAGGCACCAGATAATAGTACAACTGCTCTCACAGCACAATTACTGTCTCAATGACAAGGAGTTTGCACTGCTCGTCCAGCGCACAGAAGGCTTTTCTGGACTAGACGTGGCTCATTTGTGTCAGGAAGCAGCGGTGGGCCCCCTCCACGCCATGCCAGCCACAGACCTTTCAGCCATCATGCCCAGCCAGCTGAGGCCCATTACATATCAAGACTTTGAAAATGCTTTCTGCAAGATTCAGCCTAGCATATCTCAAAAAGAGCTTGATATGTATGTTGAATGGAACAAAATGTTTGGTTGCAGTCAGTGATAACTTCTTTAAAAAAAAAAAATGTAATGAATGTTGGCACACACGCATAAAACCTGCTACATAGGGTCTAGAGCCCCTTTCCAGTAGTGTTTAAATCGCAAAGGGTACTGGGGAAGATGACGATTGAGTTGCATCTTTAGAGTCAGGGTAGATTTGGAGGGAAAAAAAAGAAAAAAAACAAAACCGCATCAAAGGAGAGCTTCTGATTTGAGAGCCCCAGAGGACAGAGAGCATCTGTTGATTCGCTCAGTTCGGTTCAAGCTAGACGATACTCACCAAGGAGCAAGGTGCAAGTGTGTTGATTTCAGAAGGACATGAACCTCGTGTGTTGATTCCATTCTGCTGTTCTCGAGATTTAGTTGCTGTCAAGTGCCTGGAGTGGTGCTTTATTTTTTGTTTGCCTCACAATTACATTGGTGGCATGTGCTAATATAAAGAGCTTTAACTTCAAACATTATTGGACTAAAGAGATGAACGGTTGTGTGACGAAAGAAAACCAGATTTTTGCCATTTTAAGAGCAACAGTATTCCTCAATCCTGTCTGTTCTGCGGTATTAAGCTAAGAACAGGTAAAACAGGGTAACGGTAATCTGGACCTTAATTTCTGCAGTTCATTTCTTTTAATGTTCTTGTCTGCAAAAACTCAGGAAAGCGATTGTGATTTGTACAGTACCTCAAAGGAATGTGTTGAAAGCACTATGTACTGCTGAGAGTAATGGGATAGGCTTCAATGTTACTTTATATTAAAAATGTATGTTTACCTCAACAATTGGAAAATAGCAAGGAAAATTACTTTGAATGTATCCGGAAAAATACTGACGTGTGATACAACTGAATATTTACAATTTAAAGTAGAAATGGAAGGATTTTTTTAAAAAAAGATTCTTTTACTAAGTATAGGGAATTAACCAGAGCAGAATAATTCTTTATGTCAAAAACTGCAAGAGTTCTTCGTACATTGCTCCTTGATAATGAAGTGAAAATGTTCTTAAAAGGTACACTGGTTAATGGAAAGCTACTTATTCAGTTCATGTTAGTGTCTAGAACACTCGGCCACAAGACCTGCGTAGGACCCTGAAAGTCACAGTACCTAAAAACTAGGACTGCCTTTCACTGCATTGGTGGTGGTGGCGCCGGTGGTGGTGGTGGTGGTTTGTAAGTTCTCTCTTAGAACTGCTGGGAATGGTGTCCTTCTATTCACTAATCTAGCTTATAGGCTTGCCGTGCTGTTTGATAGAATGCAGAAGATAGCAAGCAAAAACAAACAAACAAATAGAAAACCCAACCAACCAACTTTCTCTATATCCACAAAGAACATCTACATCCCCTCTCCTTTTTGACTCCTCTCTTCTCAGTGCAATTTTGCTTCTCATTTTGAAATCTTCTGGGCTATAGTGCTCCCACATTCATTTCTACCTCAGTTTTGTTACATTTCTCTTGGAGAGTAAAACAGAAAATTGGAAGTGGACACGCACATACGCATACGCACACGCACACAACTCTACCTTGTCAAACACGTTACTTTATTTTCTCCCTTTCCCCATAAATCTAGTTTCCAAAAACATCGGTCTTCATGCTTGCTTCCGCCTGAGTCCACGCCCGCCCCCAGAATATGTGGCATTTTTCTTAATTTCCCGTTCTTCTCCTGCTCCCCCCACCCCCAAGTTGTTCTTTGTATCCTTTAATGCTTTACGTGCAACTTTTCATTGATAGCTAACTGATGTTCGGCAATGCCTCTGAACAGACAGTGTAGGCTGTAGCTTTCCAAAGCCACTGCCCGTATATAAGCAAAACAGCCTGGCTTTTTGAATGTATTTTTCCTGGTTTTTTTTCCCCCTTCCTTTTTTTTAGTTGAGAGATGCAGTAACAAAACTGTTGCAAAGCACTGGCATTTTATGTATTCAAAAAGTGATGTACATTTTTTAAAAACTTAAATAAATGCAATGAGAAGCCCCAAGAAAGCTCTTTCTGTTATCGTTTTTTTTTCCTTCAAAAATTTTGACTGATTTCATTCACAATGTCAAATTCTCTGAAACACCTAACGTAGAGAAAGCTAACGAAGGACTTCATCGTATTTCTGAAATTTTGTGATGCTTTGATCGTTACTCCCCTTTTTTCATATTTTTCATGTTGCAAAAAACTGAGCAAATGAACCAAAATTTAATTTACTGTGATATCCTATCAGTTAAAGCTGTGCGTACATATAAATATTCCATATTAAAAAGCAGTGCCTTTCATTAAGGATACAAAAAATAATATTTAAATACGTCCTCTGCTTTTCACGAGTGAATAAATGCTATAATCGTGTTCTGGCTCTACCCTGCACATCTTTTATTGTCAGGAAATTCTAATATCCTCATTAACTTGTAGGTTCATATTGATCTCACTGACAAGTTTACTTTTGCACAGTGCTGACCTATTTTCTGTCTTTTAGACATTACATTTCATTTCCGCCAACATGCTGTGTTCGCTTGAAAGCAACTGGCAAGTTTTGACAAACCCAGTCTTATTTAGACAACTTTGGAAAATCCAATATTGACCCACATTTTTTGTGGCTAGTAAGAGTTACTGCCAAATATGGCTGCACTATTGTGTTTTACACTCATTTGTAAAACTGAACATAAGTTAAAGTCATGCATATTGGCTTTTAGCTTTAAGTGACTTCAAAATTACGTTGAGATATGAGTGGTCAAAAATCCATGTATTTAGGCAGAAGCTAAAGTCTTGCGTGAATTTCATTTAGCCTCATGAATTCTTGGATTTGATCTCTTAGGAAATTGGGCATGCTGAAGAAATGAAGATCTGTTGGGGGAGATAAGGCTGACCTTTGAGTAGATAGTGCTCTCCTGTGATTCTTTGATTCTGCATGGCAGCATTATGAGCTCTTCTATGGACTAGCCTAATAATGAGCTCTTTTCTGACCATCCCTTCTGGAGCTTGGGGTGGGGGTGGGGTGCCACATCCTGAGAAGTGAATGTGTACAATCCTTGATAGTACAACTGCGTGAGTGGGCTTCGTACTCTTGGCCTCTTTTTTGACTGCTAAGAATTTGGAGAAGGCTACTAATGAAGGTAAGGTAATGAGCCAGTCCAAATCCCTTGCCGTCTGGCCAGGGGATTTGAGACAGTCCACTTAACAGCCCCTAATTCTCTTCTTCACAACTGCAATAACATTTCCAACGGGAACAAAAAGGAAGAG
Organism: Nasua narica; assembly: GCA_028533885.1. Taxonomy (NCBI): domain Eukaryota; kingdom Metazoa; phylum Chordata; class Mammalia; order Carnivora; family Procyonidae; genus Nasua; species Nasua narica. Next base: position 113,512,875 of record CM052810.1, on the reverse strand, counting down.
AAGGAAACCACTTCAGTAGAAGGATCAATAGAAATTCAAGAGGTAGTTCATAATGACCTTCTGTGTGACACAAATGGAAATACCCTACACTCCTGGCATGCTTCTCACCAAAATATTTAGAACATTAGTGACAATATGGAAAACTTTGCTGACCGAGCTGATCAATGGAATGTGAAGGCAGTATACTTTAAGGCTATTTACTTTCACACAGAATGTTTATCTATTAGTCAGTTTGTATTCTACTCAAATGCAGATAGACGGGTATAATGTTTTCTTGTGCATTTGAAACCTATCAAGGAGAAAATAAACCATTCCACTAAAATACATAGGCCAAACACCATCTGGGCAAGTGATAAAAGCTATCCAGAGGCTATGCTATGTAAAATAGCAAGGTCAATTTACATGGGTTGCATAGTACTTGGCTATGCAGTTTTCAGAAGAATACATCCCAAAAAGTCCAAATTAATTCCTACAATAGGTCTTTGTAAATTTACATGTGTTTGTGGGTTGGAAAATATATTTCAGAGGCATTTAAAATGTGTTTCTCTAGAAATGTGTCCAACTCCAAACAGAAAGATACTTCTATAATCCCATTCTCACGTTTCTTAACAAGAATTGGCTATTGTGATCATTGAAACTCTATTTTGCAAAGTGAAAGGGACACAGTTTGTTGAACTATCGAGGCCACTAAGGTAAAGTTCT